>JBBMOE010000028.1:3729397-3849346 GCA_037975065.1 Chaetodon trifasciatus | reverse complement strand
TATATATATATATATATATATATTAGCTGGCCTACATTCAGCTAATACAGCAAGATTATTTAACTACAGAGCTGGTGTGGCAGTTCACTAAGCTCAGAGCAAAGTCTAGTGGCAGACCAAATTGCTTCTTCCTCCATACAGGCATAACTGATTAAGAGAACTGTTTGTGTTGACTCTGACTTGTGGCTTTAATCATGTCAGTTTTCCATATGGAGACACTTTAGAGCTTTCACTTTTTAGCCAACAATGGTCCAAATGAACAAATGCACAGGCACAAAAGAATTAATGCACATATGGCCCATATCACACTGCAATATCCAAGGTAAGATGACACCCACAACCCCTGCCATCTTGTATTCTCTAAAATGGCAAATTATTGATGGGGAAAGTACGGTAGAAAGCTCTTAGTAGCAGCAGCAGCAGCAGACATTTTTCAAACATACTGTTGTTGTGCAAAATGTGCTGACAGGGAGTTTCAAGCTGAGGTCAATACTTGCTTTTTAATGGACAAAAGTAGTTGCAGGTAGACAATGGAATGTGCACAAACCGCTCTGCTGGGAGACGAGGACCCAGCATTTCAGAAGAAGACGCACTATGTCAGCAAAGACTTGTGTACATTTATGTCATGTGTCACTGTGCAGGTTTATGGAATATCTACACATGCTTACATATTTCTATGCAACACTCTCATTTCAACAATGAAGACCATCTGACAAACTATCTCATGATGAAAACATCCACATTTGATGTGTCCAAATGATGAGTCATTATATGAGAAGTATCTAATATATTTGGCTAACAGTACAGCTCTGACAGGTCGTATTAAGTTTGGAATGGAACTACCCAGCATATGCAAATCAGACATTTCAATCATCTCGGTCCTGTCACAGAAAGCCAAAAAATACTGAATAGCCGCTACAGATTTCATGTTTTCTCAGATCTGGGTGTGAACATTAAATGTAACACTGGTTGAGCAAACTAACCAAACACAAACCTTCTACTTTCTCGGACAGGTTTTTTTTTTTTTCGCCTAATCCTGCCCCAGTGACCACGTGTTGCATGCTCAAGTCTAGCAAACCATCAATGACTGACAAAAAGCCCTGGGTGGGTGCTTGCCTGCCTACTCTGAAGCTACATTTTCAACTTCATTTGGCCGAAGCGAACCAGCCAACTTGTTGAAACGACGTCAAACAACAAAGGTCCGCTCGCTTCCCTCACACAGCAGCCGGGAGCTAGTAAACAGGCTAACTTTAGCCGGCCTGCCCGGTCTTGTCACTGCGCTGCCTCGATGTGTCTGGCTAGTTAAGCTAGCTCATGTGCTGCTAGCTTGATGCGCACTACTTGGGCTGAGCAAGTGGGAGGAACAGCTTCGACAGACACGGTGCCGTAGCTAGAAAATATGGGCCAGTTAGGAAGTGATGCCAACGCTCCTGAACCGTGTTTAAACCAGCTTTCGCTGTGTAATTTCACCGGCTAACATTACCCACTTGACAAAACGCCGCGTATTGTGTACCGTAAGTCCAGACTCGCACCCACAGCTCCCCACCCTGAGCATCATCATCCAAAAAATAAGGTCAATTCCAAAAATACAAGATGTAAGACACGTGTCAACAAATGTCCAAAAACGCCGACAATAACGGGAATTATGCAACGTTTTGTCGTTTCTATCAATGCAACGATTATCAAGACGATCCAAGGGAAACGAGCATACATAATAATGGTTGTTTTATTATTTTTTTAATCGCGTGTAACGTTAACACACATCATGGTGGAGCCAGTCTCAATGGCTGCTGCCGCTGTCTGACTTCACTAGCATTAGCAAAGAAAAGCCGTCTTTCTCTGTCGCTGTTCACATAAGCAGCGGAATTGTAATTTCACTTCTGAAACGACGCACAAGTTTAGGGCGTTGGCACCGGAGCCATTTCCAGGTCCCGTCCCTTACCTTCGCTTTCTGGCCGTAGGCTGGACTGGTAAAGCGGCTCTGCGCAGCGAAGAGGTCCCGGGGAAGAAAGAGACTCCGCTCCGATGGCGGTAAAAGGGGAGAGAGATCCCGCCGCCCGCGCTCATATACATCCGACGTCATCACGTAAACCGGCAGTCACCGTGGTAACGCTTTTCATGGGAGGGGCAGCGGCGAGGGTGCCCCTATAGGGGGGAGCAGGGGATGAGGGACCATCATCACCACCATCATGTTCTTCTTCTCATCATGCTGATACTCCTCTTCATCACTTTTTTCATACTTATTATAATCATCTTCCTCTTTCTCATTATTAACTTTCTTCATCATCATCATTTTCCTCACCATTTCATCCATAATCATCATTTTGGTCAGCATCATGATCATATCACCATCATGGTGGTCTCATTAGCATCAGTAACAGCAGCTCTATCATCCTCATCATCTACCTGCTCCTCGAGCAGAAGTGCAGTCATCTTCATCTTCTTCATCATCACGTCCATCACAATTATTGACCTTGGAAATACCAATCTGACACACAATTTGTTGCCTGAGATCCACTGACTGGAAATTTTCTTCTTTTGGTCATCCATCAGCAGGTGGATATCACAGTTGTATAAAAAGAAATCGCATCAATTTGAAAATAAATTCCAGATGTCGTCACTGAGTATCATTTTATTTCATTTCCCTGTAGTTCAGCCAGATATCTGATAATGAACAGTGGCAGAGCTGCCAAAGGGTTCATTGGATTAAAGATGTCATCTGAGATGTTTTTTGCACTCTGTGCCATTGCAGTGTTATCTGGGACAAGTGTTTCATTGTCCTGTAGGCAGGAGAGAAGCTGCTACACCTGATGACAGACACAAGAATTATGGGATTGGCACCTGTGTTAATGTTGTACCACCTGTTGACAACCCGTGTGATCACACTTACAGCCGACTCTTCTTCTCTTTCTTGTGTTTAATTTTCTTCTTTCACCAAATTAAATCATACCTGATTAAATTACACCACACATCACACAAGCAGCCTGATCACTGGACTGATATTTGGTGAATTGATGGCAGAGAGAGTCATTAAATTGTATCAAAGCGTGGTAGACGTTTAAAATAATGACCCTTCTGTCCTGCTGAGGAAACACAAAGAACCTCATTTTGTGAAGCTAAGCTCTCCCAGTGTGCACCTGCTACTTACAAGTTGTCAACATGCTTGTCTCCACACCCATAAACCTCTCTATTTTGGAGTAATTTCATGTAGTTGTTGAAGATTAAATTCTCTATGAAAATGGTTGATATTTTCAGTTATGTCACAGCTGTCATTTGGTGCCACCTGAGTTCAAATTGTGTTTTTCTCACCTGTCAAAACTAACAAAACTGAAGGACTAAATATTACGGGGTGTGACTAAATCGCTCTAAACACAAGTGCCTATTACTGGGGATCGTACTGATCAAGAATGGTGTCTTATTCAGCATCCGACTACATTTGAGGAAACTTCTCATTAGGTTTCCAGGAGAATACATGTTGACTTGTTAATAAATGTAGAAAACTCCTAACCTACATTACAGATACTATTCCCAGTGATGAGGCATCTCAAAACATAGATGGACTCAAACAAAAGCTCTTGCTCTTGACCCTGAACAAGGCCAGAGGCAAAGACTGTGAGGAATTCAGAGTGATTCATCCATCAGGCAGCACCAGCCTGAGTGTTACTAACACCAGACGCACTCCTCAGCGTCAACTCTCTCTGAGTGATATCTGGCATGAGCCCAAAGGTCAGATCTGTCATCCAACGCTTCCCTGGAAGGGGAAGCCTTCCTACGTGCGCCTTCCATGTCAGAAACTCATAAGTGAATATTTCCCTGAGTCATGCCGGCCAGTAGCACAGGAATAGACAGAGGACCAGATACGAGGAGGCGTTCAGGGATGAGTTTCTGGCCTTGTAATACAGTTACACCTGCAGGTGTAACCACAGTTTGATACTGGTGCTTGGTGCAGCTTTACTGGACCAGCTGGGAAGTTGGTCAAGGGCAGTCTGAAGTTTCTAAAAAAAGAAGTTTGTTTACAGACACTTAGATTTTTGCATTAACTTTCCTCCCCTTAAAAGACAATTACAGCAAAGCCTGCATCAGTGTGTCTCAGTAAAACAAGTTTTTGTATTATAAATTCAGGTGGCGTTCACGAAGGCTCTGACTAAACACTGACAAGGCCACACTTGTTTAAATGGTTCAGTTGAGAATATGCTGAAAACAATCAAATTAGGATAATATTCTCGAACATTTTGTCTGACATACAAATAAGAGCTCAGTCTGTTACTGACAAAGCGCATTTTGTTCTATTTGTTTTTATTCCAACTAACCCTCTGTTCATTTTCATACTCGCCATTTTGCCAACTATATGCCCCACAGACCTTCCTCACGACAGACATTTTGACTTGTCGTCTCAGGAAAAGGACAGGTGTTACTAATAACATGAACAATGGTTCAGTCTATTAAGTGTCCAGTAAGCTATCAGCATAGCATGTACAGCACAAAAGCCCTGGAGCTGGATCACCTAAACTGAATGCAGCCTGCATTAATGCTATTCATGACTGTGCTTTCAGGCTGTAGACTCTTGCTGTATAGTAGTTTTTAATGTCCAGTGTGTGTTTTGGGTAGGCCTTGGGCTTTGGCCCGGGTTGAGAACTGTTAATGGAAGACTTGAGAACAGTGATTTGACCTTCTCTCATTTCAAGCAATATTTACTGGCTGTTGTAAACAGTCAGTTTCTGGTAGTGCTGGTGGGCTACAGGAAAAAACAAGATATGTATCATGATAAAAGATCAGAATAAGCAGTGACAGCCACTATGAAACAGCCAAAGCACAAACACCACTCAGACTGTGTCAACAGGAAACAGTGAGGGTGTCACATGCAGTAACACCTGCATACTTTTACAAACAGGTGAGATGAACAACACTGAACAGGTGTTAGTGAAAATATGGCAGATAGAGTGCTGCAGATGAGCTCCTCCCTTGCCTCCAATGTAACAACCAGAAAGCTTGGATTCCTAATTGCAGATATTCACTTACCTCCTAAAAAAAACTGTTAGGGATTTGCACTGAAAGCTCTTTTTTATTCACATTTTCAGCAAGCATATTAATCCCACACATAATTTCCTTGAACATGGTGACTCATGTTAGAGGAACTACAACATTCTTTATTTTCACACCAGCAATCATTTTGCGAGAGCAGATGTCAGTTCATTTTTCAGGGAGTGGACTTTCACTCAAACGTTTCAAATAACAAGGAAGCTCCTTCTCTGAACATAATCCTCACCACTGAGTTTGCACTTATGGAGGCGTCCGGGGCTGTCAGCAGGATATCTGATGAGCTATGTGCATGCTAAAACACGATGCGTGCCAACCTGGAAATGTCAAGGTGTGTTTGCATCTGGAACCGCTGCCACCGCTGCTGCTGTTGAGAACGATTCCTCGCTTTGAACCCCCCCCCCACCCCCCCGCTGGGAAAAAGTGAATGAGAAACCCCCTCCTCAGGGTGAAAAGATACTGTCATTGATCAGGGTAGTTATCCAAGAGTGATATGAGTGATAATGGCCACCATTAGAAGATTGTGTTTAGACTGGGAAAGCTTAGTTGGACAGATATTGATTATTCCTTCCCTCTCTGACCACAGTAATAGAAAATTGTTCAGGAAAGCGTGCAGGGAAACTTTATTTTCTATTTTTACTTTCAACCATGACAACAGGAGATTGTAAAACCAGACAGAGTGATTTCCCATAAGATTAGCAAAACAAACAAACATTAAAACAATGTACAGGTGACTTAATTCTGGTGTTCCAGGTATGGGATATACACCATAAAATTAACATAAAATGGACAGATATACAGAGTAGATGCTACATTCTTAAATGATATATACAGGATCTGGAAGTCAGCAGTAATTCAGGGAAATCAGAAATCAGGACTATTCATGAGTGAGTGGCAGTATATTGGATCTAAGCTTTATGACCTGAACATAAAAATCAACAATCAGCTGAATTGTCTGTTTGTCAGCCCACTTTTAACCACCAGCAGTGATGTCAATGTTTGAGTGTGATGTGTGAAATGCTGCCTTGGATTCTACTCTGCTCCCACAAAATTGCTTTAATTGCACAAATGCTGCTCTGTCTACACCGTCTGTCACTGCCTCTTTTAATGTTCTTTTTCTTTTTAGAGGGCAGCATTTTATTGACTTTGGGCTTTCGTGGAAAGCCAGAATTATACAGAATGAATTCATTTTGGAAAAACACTTATTTCAGTTGATTAGAAGTACGTTAATCAAAGACCTGATGTCTCTGAAGAACTAGATGTGGCCATTTGGGTTTCAGGTGAGGACATAGTGGGAACTTAAGTTGTTTCATTTCATATTAGGTTTCTTAATTTCTTCTTGTGAAAGTCATTTGTAAAATAGAAAATAATTTTCTGCTGGACACAGCTAACATAGTTGATATTCTAAGTTTTAGTCTATATTTCTCATAAAACTGTGAAATAAATACTTCTAAGTTGTTGGTAATTTGAATGATTTTTTTTTTTTACTGTGAGCCTGTTAGCAGGTCCTGTCTAGCTAGTGAGCAAACAGTTTGCAGCATCATATAGGGCTACCATATGTAGTGTTACCACAGATTGTATAAAACATGGGGGTAGTCTCAGTGACGTCACTCACAGGCTTCTGAAGAGCCATTGTGAAGCTCAGTGACAGTGGCTCCGGGTGTCGCTGTCTTGGCAGTGTCTGAGTCTGCCAAACTCTGGGAGGGTAGAGCTGAGGTGAGCCCAGTCAAGCCTGGTTGCTGAAACCTGGCGGCTACCCCTCACTCAAAGTGGCCACTCCCTTCATTATGCATAATGCATTATGACATGCGTTTAAGCCTTAATATAACTTAAGTGAGTTACATAAAAATTCACCCCCTGTACAGTTAGCATGAACAGGGAAATTAGCTAAAATCCAAACATACACATACACATACACTCCTGTAGGCTATAGCCTCGGTGCAGTACTTGAGTAAATGTTTATTAGTTACTCAGTGAGTGAGTTAGTTAGTTAGTCTACACAGTAGTGAACATTCTACTGAAATGCTTCTCTAGATCAAAGGTCAGGACCACAGTCAGAAGGATCCATCATTAGGGAATCTTGAAGGTCTGAGCCAAATTTAAATATATATTCAGTTTTTTTGGAGGTATTTCAAATGGCAGGCCGATTCATTGCTATTGCAATCCCTGAAGTCATCCTACCAGCATAGCAAAAGATATAACACATACACAGTATGTTGGACATTATGCCATGCAATGCAATAAATGTCAGGAGCAAACTCTCCAAGTGCAGTGGAATATCTGCAAACCCAGACTCCATAGTAACCAAGCTGCTTTTTAGCCTTAAAGCCACTGTGTGGGCCTGTATGTGTGACAGGAGCCATGCTGGGAAACGAGGCAGTGAGTAAGCTGACAAAGGAGCAAGTCAGGCGTATTAAGACAGCAGTTGTTTTGAAGTAATTGGGAAATAAATTAGAATTTGCTAAGTGGACTGGGCTTGAAAACACACCCGTGCTCATATTAATTAGGCGGGCCTCTAAATGTTATCTGAAATGTCACAGCCCTCCCTGAGCCTAGTATTTCGGATGGGGCGTCTCGTTCTAGGATCCACTATCACATTGTTCACGGTGATTCACAAGAGCTATCAAGTTTTAAGTGCATAAATAGTTCCGCTTTGTTTGCACACAGTGACAGCGGGCTGGCTGTGAGAGGAGGGGAAATGCACACCAGATAGTTACTGCAAACGCATTCAAGTTGAAAATTAAAGTTTCACCATCCCTCTGCATTATTAACAGACGAAGGACACTGCGACTGAGGGGAGTCACGCCCGCGAGCGTCTGCAGCCAATTAGGCATCAAATAATAGGCATCAAAATATAAGAATAACGTGTTGACAGCGTGTAAAAAATGTGACGTTATTCCTCGCCAGCATGCAGGATATAATTAGTTCTAGCAGGAGGGAGGAGTTTGAGGTGGCACCTCACTGAAACTTTAAACATTCATCTGATTCTGACATGCAGTTTAAAAAAAAAGTCAAGGTGTGACGCACACTTTGACTCCTAGGTGAACTTTGCCCCGTGGTTGAATCAGCAGCTCCTGAATTCAGCGGAAAGCGATGACCCAGAAGAAAGAGGTGACACTTTGTTATCGAATGAGATCTCCTCACTGAGCGGAGGGCATGATGTGGCAGCACCACCCTGCAAAGTGTTCCATATGTTTGAAGACATTTCCCCCTCCAGTCACATCTCCTCCATCGCTTTGATGCACAGCACAAACTTCACAGTAACTTCTAGTGTTATCAGTATTCATTTCATTATGTTCATTTAGGTCATAGGAGAGAGTCCTCATGTTTGCTGACATTCAGTTGCCTCATAAGCATTTCATGTAGCTCTAAGCTAAACTGAAAGTCGTTTTACAAGCTCTACAAGACATTTTGTGTCATGCTTGACACAAACATTAACGTTTTATGAACTATACTGGTGAGCTTGTGCTACAGAAAACGCTTTTTGTAAGTTCATATAAATACTCTCGAATGAAATTTACAAAAACATGCAAATGTTGGACACAATATGTCGCTGCTCCTCTTATGAACCAACAGCACATAACTGAGTAGACATTTTTCTGTCAAGCAAAAAATGGAACGAAGTGGATTTTTTTCAAAGAACTATTGTATGAGCTACATGCCCATGTAGGCAGACTACAATAGGATTCAGACTGATGAACAAGTCGAAGCTGGGTTCATCATGAGCACATTTCAATAAACTCTGAAACAGCAGATGGAGGAAGTGTTCTAACACGCCTATAAACTAAAGTGTGCACCTGCTTGTAAGCTTGGAGGGATCATGCATGATGAGTGCAATGGAAGCAGTTCAATTAGTCATATTTCAGCAACTTGGAACTTACTAAACATATGGAGGGACAGCAGAGAGGTGGATGAGGCTGGAGGCGTGATCTGACTAGTCTATATGGATGTTTTGATACGTTCTTTTAAGCTGTGAAAAATTGTCATCATTGGAATCCAGTGGAATAAATATAAACCCACACTGATCACAAAATTCTGATCACAGTGATAAGGAAGGAGTTAATTTCTCATTTAAAACTGTAGAAGAATAATTATCCAGACCCTGGAGGAAAATAGTAGGCATTGCCGTAATAAGTTGGATCATAGGTGGAGAACACTGAAGTAAATACTTACGTGGGTTGGATAGCAGCATTATCAGAGTTAGTATTTGCAATCGTGTCGAAACTGCAGCCTCATAATTACACCTCAGACTAAACAATGTTCCCAAAAGCTAGCTGTGAAGCCTCCATTAGGAAGAGAAATGCCACGTACTTCTCAAGGGCACCTGGCAGAACGGCAAAGGAACGCATCCCGTGGCCATCAAACTGCAAATTGCCAGACAGAGCCTCCCGTCCGCACAGCGAGGCTCCCTAATGGGCTGTTTAATGAGACCATCAAATGCTAATGGGACCTTAGTTGTGACTCTTGAGCGCCCAGGCAAGGCGTTCAGCTGCAGAGCGTGTGGGGGTGAATATTCCACCTCGGCAATTTTCCATTCAAGAGTAGACATAACAATTGGCTCCAGAGTGATCACTGTGGGAAGCACAGAGGGATGTTATTGCACCCTGATAAGCGCTGTGTCACACTTACCATAACTGAAGACTCATAGCCCAGCTGATCAATAGCTAGAATGTATCAAGCACTAAATAAACTGTATTTGTGTGTGTGTGTGTGTGTGTGTGTGCGCGCGCGTGTGTTGTTTCTCATCTGTAATATTTAGCAGTGCTAATTCTTGTCACAGTAATTCACCATCTGCTCACAATCTGCTCACACATTCAGCCTTCTGATCTCTCTTACCTGGGAAAATATTGCTCCTTCATCCTCTCTGTTAAGTGCACTTCATTGAAACCCCATGAAAACCAGAGTTTTTCCTCAATTACATTAAATATCAATAACGAAATCAGCAAAAATCAAAGTTAAAATGATAATACGAATGAAAACATCCTCTGGTGTTGAAAGGCATTCAGACCTAAAACATGTTAAAACAACACTGCTCAAATGAATGAGAGGGCTGCGTTTTCTCATGCAGGCCTCAGATCAGTTTGAGTCTACAGCCATGTTTGCAGCTCTGTGAGGCTGCACAGTGGTACTTTGAGCTGACTGCTGACATCTGAATGTGAATATGCTCACAATGAAAATGTTAACATGCTGATTGTTTTACGAGATATTACGTTTACCATGTTCATCGTCTTAGTTTAGCATGTTAGCATGCTAGCATTTGCTAACACTAAGCACAAAGTAGAGTTCAGTTGTATATGAAAACCGTAAACCAAAGGGTTGAAATTTAGACCTGATGGTGGTACTGGATGAAAATTCAGAGGAGGTAGTTCTTACATTCTTATAACCTCATGGTCACACAACAGGAAAGGTCAGAGGATCACCAAATCAGTGGGATGGACGCATGATAAAGCAGGAGTGTCTGTATACAGTTTCATGGCAATCCATGAAGTAGTTGTTGAGATATTTTACTTTTGACCAACGTGGTGGACCCACCAACATGACCATCCCTAGAGGCTTAATGCTAACAAGGCTAAATACTTAGCTAATCTACTTCTTTAGGGCTATGTGGGTGTGTTTTGAACAGATTTAATTGACAATGGCACACAATATAAGCAAATGACCACACAAATTAGTCATTAGATTCTTATGAAAATAATACTTTATTTGAATTGGTGCAGATAACTGCATTACATTTTTGCAGCTGAGCCCAGCCCACTTCAAGCCTTTGAGGAAAAACAAGGACAAAAATAAAGAAATCTCCTGAGAATGAACCAAAACTGTTCTTTGTCAGAAAATTGTGTTCAAAGGTCATAACTATGGATGACATACAGGCAACTTCTCCACCATCAGAGGCTAAAGTCTGAGGTCAGGATTCTCAGTTTCTGTGGTTTTTTGCTCTTTGGCTCTGCAGGACGGAACTGATGACAACGCTGTCATCAACTGCAAAGATGTGACTCGACATCTTCTTAGAAGCTGTAAGGAGAGATGGCCGACTGAGATGCCAAATTTAAATATTAATGTCAGCTACCCACTTTCTCCAACCCTTTCCTGGACGACGGACAATCCGGCTTTTTCCCTCCCTTATTACAAGTGTGACTGCAAACCTCTGATGGCTGAGTGAACACAGCAGGAGGTGATGAGGAAGGAGGGCAATGTCATGTTTCAGTGTCTTAATTTTACCGCTAATATTAGCCGTGGGGCTGTTAGCTCAGCAGCAGCCTGATGGTGACAAATAACCTCTAGGAACACTTAACAAGGAGAACATCCTGTGTAATTTCTGTAGAATTTCTGGGAGCAATTATCTTTAAACTAATCAAATTAATGAACACCGAACACCTCATTGCCTAAAACGTGAAAGCTTCTGGATCAAGCTGAGCTATTATCTGATTAAAGCTGTGATATATGCATTTTTTTCTTGTTAAAAAACAAATAGGATAGGTTAAATATTAATCTTGCATTTCATCCTGCAGCAGTGTGCTGATTGTTGCTGGCATGCACATAATGTTAGAGAAATAATGAGCAGCAAGGGTTTGAAGCTTGTTTGAATACCACTTAGTAGGTATGCGATGCAACATTTCCCCTGAAGTTTTCCATATGACAGCAGGCAGAGTGTAAGGACTTCACTGAGGATTTGAAGACGTGCTATCATCTGCACCTCCTCATTGAAAACTCACTGTGGTCACTCCTCCTTGTTCCATCACTGCCTTACAAAATGAAAACTGATGGAAAAACACTGAAAATGACCATTGTCATGTTTTGTTGATGCATTTGTGCTAAATGATTGTGTTCCTGTGACTGCTTCACAATAAAAGCCACCCCATGTTTCTCCAGTTGAATGCTTTTGACATGAAGCTTTAAAGGTTTTGTGGTATTTTATTCTGTTTTTTGGGAAGACTTTTTACATAAGTCCCAAGGTCAACCTGTCATGATACAAGTTCACTTTGTATGCATCATCAGCCAAGCGGGGGATGCCAGGACCCTCCACTGTAATGGTGCAGTCAGACTGAAATTTGCTTTTCCTTCATTCTGATTGACCGACCTCCTCAGGTTTGTGCAGAATTGAATGTAATTGAACCCTGACACAGTAAATCCTGAGCCTCTCTCCAGTCTTTAAGAGAAGGGGTGACCTCTTATTCAGGAAATACTGTTTGTTTATCCTCTTAATTTATAGCTAATACGACAAAATAAGACAAGCAGGAGAGAAGGAGTGATGCGGTTTGTCTGCAGTGAGGCTAAGGACAGTGATAGAGGTTAAAACACTGTATAATTAACAGCTTTGTGGACTGCTCTTGTTGGCATGCTCGCTCCTGCAGTTTACAATCGTACCCACACTATTTCCTGTCCCTCCTGCTTTTGCAGCATCCCTGTCTTACTGCATGATAACCTACATCTATGGAATATAAGTCCTTATTTCCAGAATTCGTCCTTCAAGACAGTATTTGTCCTCTCACATCTAGACAGTTTATACTCAGCCTGTGCTGCTGCAGCAACAAACAACAGAGCCCAGGCGGCGAGATACCTTTCACTGCTCTGCCCTCCCGCAAATGGCTCTGCTGACAAGACAGTGATGGGTGTAATCCACCGGGCTCCTGACAGACTGGATCCCGGCCTGCGCTCTCTGTCTGCCACCACAGAGCATTATGGGAATTTCAGTTTGATCTGCCAGATGGGATTTTTGTCACAAAGCGCCACTGTAAAACTTGTGACAGTGACTTGTGGCAGTGCAGGAGCTCAATCACTGCATGTTTGATTTTCTGTCTCAGCTGCTTGTCCCACTGTGATGTATGGCTCCTATTCTTTTTTCCAAGAAAGGAGGAGTGTGGCACATCACTCAGGGGACAGCAGGAGCTTAAGTTATGATGCTGCATCAGAATTGAATCACGTCTGAGGCTTCGTGCATGCAGGTACAGCTGCGGCGGCTGAATCGCAAGGATTGGCCGTGACATCTGGGTATCCTGCGAGCACACACATAGCAAATGGGAGGAAAAATAGATCAAGCTTGGCAGGGGAGAGAGAGAAAGAGAGAGAGGCAACTGGCAGCCGCCTGCCATCCCCAGCTTACACAAGAGGCTTGATAAATACTTAACTAGCCTGTAGCACATGGCATAAACCCCTGTTGCGTAACAAGCCCTGAATAAGGCTCGGGAGGCTGACAGTAGGGTGCAGGTCAGAGGGGAGGGATGAGGGGGTGGTAATGGTATCTAGGGGCTGCAGCAACTGTGTGGCACCTCCACCCACTCCTCCTCTCCCTCCTCCTCCCTCTGTCTGCGTCTGCGTGAAGCTTCCAGCTGTTATCTTTTGGATATTATTCTGATGTTGCGTCACAGCCTCATGTTTGTCCTGGATGATGTGGCACTTGCATCCAATTCTCTCGAGCAGCAGGCGCACCACGGCTGTTGTATGAAAACCTCACATTTCCTAAGATAAACTGAGAAAAGCCAATGCTGATTGTATGACAAAGCTTTTTTGAATCAATTTAAAAAATGAGGAACTACTCATCCTTAAAAAATTAAAACAGCCTAAGCACCGAAATTGATTGGAGTTTTAAGGTTTTTACAAAACAGGAGAGAGTAATGAAGTAGTTTACAATCCAAAATGAGACTGTACATTTTCATTAAAATCTCTTTTTTCCCTAACTGATGAGGAAGAAGAGATTGAGTTTGGCAGGGCCTTGAAAACCAAAGGTGTTCCTCTTGGTCCAGTAAGCAAAAATCGAAGTAGAACAATAAAGGAGGGCTGTATGTAACTCCAATGAGCCTTTTAGCGTCTTTCAGCTCATAGTTTTCTCTTTACAGACCAGAACTTTACTGTTTACTGGGTCAGGTCTGATAAACTCACTGCTCAGCATCAATGGCAGAGACACGGTTTGTGACCAGCTGGTGAATGTTGAGGACCATTTAGCTGCTAAAGAGTCAGATATTTTCCTCAGGAGATGCTGGAGGCCAAAACAGAGCTAAAAGGAAACACAACTCCAAATAGATGCTAATGCTGCCGTATCAACTGTCTGTAACTTTCTATTTTCCAGGTTTAAGAAAGAACTTTTATGCCCTCCTTTATGTTTCGTCTTTATCCATTTACCACTCACAGTTCTGCCCTGGACACTCGCATTATGTAGAACTATTACAGACTTCTAGTTCCATTAAAAAGCTATATGAATATGCACATGCAATGTATGTATTTACAAATTAGACTTGAATCTTTAGGTTAACTGACATTAAAATATGGCATACATGAGGGGATTTCAGAGTTCTAGATTATCATTATATGTTGGGTGACTTTCACTGACCAGGTCCTTCATTTTATGTTTTAAGATCTTTTACAAATAGCACCTGATCTAATTTCTGGGCCTTAAAATGGATATAACTCCATAGGATGTGATAAGAAACCCTGCTGCAAACAGATAGGCAGTTTTGTTTACATTAGCAAAGTCCAGCTGATTTAGTGAGAAGGAAAAACAGACTTATGATGCATATAAAGCAATCACAGAAAGAGGGACTGTGCAAGAAAACAGAGGGTTCAATCCCTCACTGCCATCACTACAACATGATGGCGTTTTCATTATCATTAAGACTGCTCGCTCTCTTTCTCTGCAGGCAGGTTTGACAGCGCTTAAAAATAACTCTACAGTGAAATGAAAAAGCCTCTCTTCCAGAGCTCTGGTTTGCGCCGTCAAGCTGCTCTGTAATCCTATTCACCACTGTCACTACAATATGTCGCCACACTTGCTGGGCAGTGGAATAACAGGGCCGCTCTCCCGTTAGCCAGCATCACTCCTTTAAGCCTTGCTCCGCTGACAGTAATCTGTGACACAAGCTGACCAAGATGACTCTGAACATATGAAAAAAAAACGCCATTCAGAAAGATGTCATTGAAATCTCTGTGTCGACACATGTATGCTACATTTACTCCCAAAGTTTGAAATTGAGAAACTGTGACTCCATGCAGATGTTCATTTTCCTTAAGGACACATTCAGTGTGTGTCGCAAATCAGAGTTGGGATATTTCCAGCTGCAGTGTGAACACAGCCTACAGGACATCAAGACCAGAACATGATGAAATATTGTACAACTCCCTAAAATGACAAGGGAAATGAAAATAAATTTAATTAAATGTGTGGCACAAAATGTATCAGCACTGTGGAGATATAACTGAACTGTTGAGTCACAAATATTCAGAGAGGATTAAAAAAAGCTCTGGAGGTTCAGTCTCCAGACAACTGTCACTCTCTAAAGCCCTCACGCATCAGTGTAAATAAAGAACAAGAGTAAAATAAAGCCAAGAATAATTCGTTGGCGACACGAAGCAGGAGGCATGTTGCACAAACTGCTTTTAAGACGGAAGTGTTTTGAAGAATGGGCTGAACAAAAATATTTCGGCTCTTGGAAAAACCGTGAAGGATCTGCCTCTGACTTTCTCCAAAAGCAGAGTTCCAGTGAAGCCTCCTTGAAGCCGGAAGTCATTTTTTGAATTTACCTCCATGCATTATTCATGGCCTGGCTGCTGCCGTTGGCCTGCTCCTGTGCCATGGCCTATTTACAGAGCCACTCGTGAATCCATTAGCCGTGAACGCTGGAGTGCCAAGGCTCATCCATAAGCAGCTTCACAGGCACATGAATCCATTCATAACCTCTCCGACTATAACAACAGCAGCTGGGCTTTTTGGACCTGGACATGGCTAATTCATGGAGCATGTCATTGTCCCGTCGATAAAAATATGAGCAAACATAAAAGCAAAATAACACAAAGAGAGGAACCTTAGGAAAGTGGCTCTCGTGGCATCTTCAGGTCAAAATTTACATTTATTTAATACTTTGGTGTGTGACTAAATACCTAGCTGTACTTTGTGTGTAGTACAATTTAGGCCTTCAGTGAGCATGTTAGCATGCTAACCCAACATTATACCCGCCAAACACATTAGCAATGTCATTGTGAGAATGTTAGCATTTAGCTATAAGTGCCACTATGTCTGATGCTGCTTTAATACAGAATGGAAAGAACAGGAAAAAAAACAATTTCAGACCTATTTTTGGGACAGTTCAAGATGGCTACCCCCACAGGTAGCCCAGGAGTCACATGTAGCTGAAATTAGCTACTTCTGTGGTGTGACATATTACAAAGCGGTTCATAGACAAGGTGGGTATAACTGCTTTTAAATGAGCTGATTCTGAGTAAATTTTATATTTGCAGTCATTGTGCTACCAGTTTGTGGACTCTTGTTTTGTTACTGTCACTGGGTTGATAGAGACGACCTGAACAGTAATTATGGTTGAACAATATGACATGAATGCACACCTCACAGAGCAGCTAACATGGCTGTGGACTCTAATTGTTGTCAGAACTGTGTACCAAACTTTTGACCCTTTCCCTCACAGGACATGTACAACTTTGGACTGAAATGAGGTGCAACACTGAATGTCAGTGTGTGAGCAGTTGTCAACAGAGGGAGCAGGCTGGGCCTCTGAGGAGACGAGGGACAACTGGCTTCTAATCCTCAGGTTCAATGAAAAGCGCAACATCGGCTGGTTTGAGCAGGGCGAGGTCATTGTCAGCGGCCGATTGCAGGCATGTGGTCGGCTGGCTCTGGCCTTCAGAGCGCTCTCACGCTACATCCAGAGTCTTTGCTGAACACTGCAAACCTGCAGGCGGCTGGAGTAAAACTGAATAAACTACACAGCAAACAATAAAGCCACACAACACAGGCAGCTTGATGCAGATCTCAGGCCAGTGTCAAAGCGGGAAAAAATGAGTCACTGTTTTCACACAGATGGCACAGCTGCCCACCAAGGCCTTTTGTTTTATGAAGAACATCACTTATTGTTCCAGCAAAAAGACCTGAGGGGACATCCATCATTGGTCTTATTGGTATAAGTGGAAGTTAATGATGTCCTCCAAGATACTAAGGTATTAATAAAACAGCCAGCAACATGTGCAATAACTGACAGGTACACTAAGACTAAGAGTCAGACAAAGATGCATACATACAACATATACTCTGCGGTGAAGAACAACTTCAAAACAGATGCTTCAGCAATCAGAAGTTGTCTGCAGTTTTCATTTTTGTTCAGTACATGCACATTGGCTGTACATTTGAAGAATCCATTAAATCAGTATAATAGAAGAGGCCTTGTTTATTCTGGAGCCCTTTCAGCTGAGAACCCACGAATTTATCTGCTGTGAAGGGATTTTTAGCTATTCACACATCACCCACTGTCTTAAAAATAGTCTCTGCTATTCCAAACCCACATGTCATTTTTGTATTTCGTCCTCCCAGAGCTTCTGCTACCTTTATTTTTCACTTTCAAAATGAATACTACTCACCTAGCAGCAAATACTCAACATAGTGAATGTGTATTGAGTGAATCAGCAGACCCACCCAGGGATGACACGTGGATGGTTTGGGGTTTGTGCTCTCTCACAGGGGAATCTGACCTTTCCAGGAATCAATGCTGTCTTGGGGCTACAGTTTCCTGCGTTGTCATTCATCCTGGAAACTCAGTGTATCTGCCCAGGTTTCCTGATGGTCTCTACACCATCTGCTTTCAAATAAAGGCATGATCCAATCAAAATAATCCTGTTTATGTAATCCTGACATTGGTCCTACAGTATCTAGCTGCTGTGCTTCACAGGACCACAGAAGTATCTGGAGCTTTGCTAATGAAAAGCTTCCCCAGTCCAAAAGCTCTCAGCAGCATCCTCTTTTAACCTTTCCTCCCACATGGACTTGCTCCACTCTCACTGAGTCATCCTGCCATTGACTGTTAGCTGATAGTGTTCCACCGACATGAGAGAGATGTCTACATCTTACCTCACATCTGTCACATCTGTCACACACATAACATAAAACACGCGTCTGTCTTTGTCCAATTTTAGATTATTTTACTGTTAATAAGTCAAATTACTGTTAAGACGCACAAAACAACCACAAAGCGACAAAAAATATAGTTTTGCCATCTTATCACCACCATTTAAAGCTGTGCTATGGTTTTGCCCCCCCACTGAAAAGTTTCTAAGCCTGACCCTGCAAAAAAGCTTCATCACTGCTGTCAGCTGCTATAAATAGACAGGTGACACATCAGTGGATGTAAAAATGATTTTGTCTGTTTGAGAGTTCAGTGTCATTACTGTAATAGCTGCTCTCTCCTGTTTTCATTTATGGGCTGTTTTTAGAAGGTCTTTATGTCTCGCCTGCACAGCTCACGTCTCGTCTTTTCATCCTTTGTGCAGAAGATATCACCTGATGGTACAGAGTCAGATACAAATCGGATTCTTTCAAGCCACTTCTAACTGTTACACAACACAAATCTTAATCAAAGGAGCGTTAACTGAACGCTTTTGTCTCTCTTGCAGCAGCATCGTGCTTCAGAGGCTGCTGCTATGGTGCAACAACAGATGCACTGTATACTGTCTGGCTCTGAGCTTCCAGTGCAAAGCTAATGGACACATTAACAACAGTTGCTGGTGTAGATATTCTCTGCTCATTTCACTTGATGATATGAAGTCCACATCTCTAACTCCTGCACCTTTTTGTCTCCCTCCTTCGGTCAAGAATCTTGAATATTCATTTTAGAGGCAGACATCTGCAGCGGTTTGTTGTTGAACAGCACAGCAGGCAGAGTGGAATGAAATCCTCAGACGGAGGCCCACCTCAGCACCGAGCTGAGAATCACACCATTTCCTGCTTTAACAGGTTGTCAGCTGGGTCAGGAAAACAAAGGTGGATGTGACAACATGCAGTAACACTATTAGCAACAGTGGATGCTGGGAAATAACACTGTGTATAGATACAGAGAAAATATGAGAGTAAATATATGACGTCTTTCATTCGAAAATGAGCCAAAACAAAACTGACACCTAAACATACAAACATAGGCTGAGAGGATGCAGCATCCCCTGTAGGTTTGCCATTAATTTGAAGAAGGCAAGTTTAAGCTTTTGAAAACTCGAGAGGTGACAAGGTGGAGCCAAGGCGGGATGAAGCAGCAGAGAGTGATTTGCTGAGGCGCTTTTCAATCTAGAACACACTTCTGTATATTAGACATGGTGCCAAATAGCACATAGAATTGAATTTTGGAGCTTGAGCCATGTGGAGGACTAAAAGTCAGAATATCTCAGCTTTCTCAACAATAAAAGAAACTGTCCCTTATGAATCTAGCCTAGCTTAGCATAAAGAATGGAAGCAGGGGGAACAGCTAGCCTGAGTCTGTCCAAAGGTAACATAGTTTGCTTAGCAGCCCCTCTGAGCATATACAGAAATGTAGAAACGGCCATTTGTGTTTTTACAGGGAGTCCGGTCATAACTATGACAGCGGTATATCTGTCCACTCAGCACTTCTGTGCAGAGCTGCACACTGCTGTTGCTTTCCAAGAAATAGTTAAAATTCATAACATCCTATGAAATGACAGACTGTCATTTCCACGTTGCTGTAGCCAATGATTTAAACAAACACAATATATGTGATATGAGATGTGCTGAGTAGTGAGCTGTATTTTTAAACTTTACAGAGAGTTCTACTAATTGTTCCCTCTTGCTTCCAGTCCGAATGCTAAGCTAAGTTAACGTTCTCTTGCCTACCTCCACGCGCAGACGAGAAAGTGCTATTCATCTGCTGAAACTTAACTCTCTGCAAGAAGTCAAATATGTATATTTCTCCAAATGTCAAACTATTCCTTTAAGAGTTGCTCTTGGGAACGTTGTGCATCAGTGTCTGAATGATGAACAGATGAGAGAAACACACGCCCCAACATAGATTAACTCAGCCTCATACGGCATCCTTGTTGTTTAGCAGATGGAATTCACTTTTAAATTTCCGCTCATCATTTTCAGCGGCTGAACTGACAGTAAGCTCTTCCAGCTTGTCATGTTGTCAGACGCATCCGCTTACAACATTTGCTTTTTTTGAGGCAAGACTGAACAGTGAACTCACAACGTATGATAAAACATAAACAATATTTTCCTGTGTTTATAGCGTTAGCACCCCCCAAATGCTGGCCCAGATGCCAATCCTCGAGACACGTTTTTGTCTGGGTCAGGACAGAGCGTAACCAGATCGAGCAGAGACCAACAGAGGTGTCTGATAAGGCTCTGAGGAGTCAGCAGATTGTCGGCCACACAGACAGGCAGGCTGGCAACCAGAGGAGGCAGCGCTTCAAAATCTCTGAGTCATCGCCTGGCTTCCTTTGATTGCTGCCCCCCTTCACCAGCACCAACACCGCTTCTCCTCCTCTGTTGTTTCAGCCATCAGTCTCTGTGACAGCACATGCAAATAAAGCTGTTAGGAGTCAGGCAGCAGTCGTACAAAGAGGCTAAGTGGGGGAAACCTTCAGCCGCCACGAATACAGGAGGGGAACAGTGAAGACTCAGACGATTGAGGGAGTTCATTAGTGGGTAGAGAGCAGGCAGGAGCAGAGAGGGTTGAAAGGACAAAATGAGGATTTGATGGGAGCCTGTAGTGGTCTTATATCTGTGTTGTATGAGTTCTCTATAGGCTTCTCTTGTGGCAGAGAAAGTGCAAAAACAAAATCCCTGAAGCTGAATATGAATCATCCCAGCGGTTAAAAAGTCATCGAGCCATTTTTGGTAGGTTTTGAGTATTTGCTGAATGGTGATACTGAGATAATAAGATGATACAAGAGGTGAGATCTGTGCAGGCGAGCCAGAAAGGAAAAACAAAAATCCTGATCATGATCACAAACTGACAAAAAGATGTCAACAACATCACCCGTGATGTGAGAGTGATTCCTCTATTTATGGCAGCATGCTCCACGAACACAGCCTGAGATAGTCAGCGAGAAGAAATACAATAACAGGAGAGACAAAGAGAGGTTGTTTCTTTGGACTCATATTTCCTCGAGTTTAAAGTCACTGCATGTACAAGGAGTCAGCTTAGCTGGAGTAACTTTAGCAACAACATTCTAAAACCTGGTTTAAACAGGTTACTGTGGGAACATCTGAGGCCATTTACACATTTTTTGGTGTTCCTTGGTCATCTACAGACTTTAAAAACAAAAATTGTTATTGATATGACCTACATGTCTTGGAGTATAAAATGTTTAAGATGGTGAACATGACTAAGTGCAACGGCAACCTGAGTGTATCAAATGCAGTATTCATATTTTTTTGGCCACTCATGGGCGATGCAACACACTGTAAAAACAATGCAGACACATTATCAGCTTCTAAAGTTATTATGGCTAACACGTTAGCAAACAGTTGCTTAGACACAGAGCAATGCGAGCATTAATTGGAGCCTTTTTCTGGCCACCCAACAAATGTAATTCTGACATGAGCTGAGGGGAAATGTGGCTCTTTACATTTGAAAGCTAATATGTTTTTCTATTGATTTTAAATAGCAACGTCATCTTGACCATGCCGCTAATGTGATGTCAGAGATAACGCCACCTTGAGGAATATGGAAAAAATTTGAGAACACTGCATTGTGCACTTTATCTTACAAATGTTTTGTTCCAATTAGAGTGTCGGTGGTAGATTTGAGGAACGAATTGGGTCCTTGGCTGGTAAATTGCTGGAGTATCTTTCACAGAAAACAGACAGATGGCGCCCACGCAGAATCTGTGACCTCTTGATGTTAACTGGCTCAAGGAAACAAGGAGAGGACTGGTGAGAGAGAGAGGGATAACATCACCGACAAGAAAAGAGGTGAAGCCCTTCAACAGAATCTTAATCAGAGTCTCTATGCGGCTCCAACATCCTTCAGAGGTCAAAGGCCATCAAACCAGACAAACAGTCCTCTGGCTGTGGACGAGCACACCCATAGCACTGACTGTCCGAGGCCTCCGCTAAAAACGCTGCAGGGTTGAAACTGTATCTGAACGAACTGTGCTGTGTTACGCCACCGTTAGATCGGCTTTTGTTTTTATGGTGATGCAAAGCTAAACGGGGGAAACCTGAGACAGGGCCTGGGAGTCTATTAATGAAACAGAGAGGGACATTGTATGCAAAGGATTTGTCTTTGTAATGTTTCTGGGTGAGGAGGAGAATGACAGGTGTAGTTCACAGCCTGCAGACCTGGGTCACACTGTGGAAACGGCTGATTATCGAGACTCATTTCAGGTGAGAAAAACAACTTACACACTTGCTCAACTGTTAAATATTGAAGGGTTTTTAGACATGCTGCCGCCTTGAGGAATGTCGATGCTGGTCTGTCCACCACCAGATTTATATATTCCAACAACTGCTGGATGGATTGCCCTCAGACTGGACTTGACTCCTCATTTAGCACAAACAGCAGATCAAAAGCTTCATTTATCCAGTGAAATATCTCATATCTACTTGATGGATAGATACAAAATGTTGTTCAGACATTCATGGTGCCAAGATGAATCTTGATAGCTGTGGTGAAGCCCTGGCTTTTCCTCTTGCGCCACCAGGAGGTTGACATTTGTGGTTTTAAATGAAATCTATTGACAACTATTGGATGAATGGGCGTCATGAATTTTTTGCATAGACATTCATGATCCTCTCGGGATGACCCATCAGCCTCAGCTTACTCTGTGTTTAGTGCTAATTAACAATGGTTGACATCCTAAAACACAAAGCAAATATAGTGAAAATGGTAAACTTTATACCTGCAAAACATCAACATGCAAACATGCCCATGACTCCCAAAAAGACACATATCACCTTTGGGCAGTACGACAGAGGCAGACCTTCATTGTACATGAATGACTGGACCTTTGACCAACATCATTAACACTGTGAAACAGCAGCAGTTTGCTCATGTTTCGGCACCAAAAGTACTTGGTTAGATTTATGAAAAGATCATGTGATAAATAAGTATGTTACTGTTCTCTACATGATAGAACACAAGTACGTTATGTAACTTAAAGAAGTTCAAAGGTGACTTTCAGTTCCACACGGGACACAAACAGCAGTGTCCTGGTGAAAGTCCTGTTTGTTTGACCCTTCCATCCACCCCACCTACATCCAGATGTGGACTTTCTTGCTCTCTATACTCCGTCACCTGACTTCCTGCTTCGGTCATGTCATAATTACTACAGCCACCACAGGTCACCACCTAACAATAACAATAAATGTAAATGTGAGATGATAACCTGAGTGCACAGTCAACCTGCACAGCCATTTCTCTGATGAGGACAAGCTGTCTTATTTACTGTATAGTTTAATGATGACACTTAAAATTGTGACCCAACAGTGCAGCCAATTATTTCTAAGAATGGTAAAGTCATCTTGTCTCATTCCACTATTAAAACTTATAATTCACACAGACGAATTTTGCTACAGTGGAAAAGCCCGAGCCCTCCAGCTCCTACATCTTCACTGAGCGACCTAATGTCTTTCCTGTCACTAGAAAAGATGAAATATTCCCTCAGAGGCTCAACTGCTAAATTCTACAAAAGATGGCAGCCTATCATCTCGTATGTAAATAATCTTACCTCTCTGGATCCCAACTGACTCTCGGATTCTTGGTATCCTGTAAAACGAGCACCCTCAGCACTCCTATTCTACATCTCCCTCTGTTGTACTTCACCTTATTTTCTTTACTTTATTCCTTTTATTATTAGTATTAGTATTATTTTTTTTCCCTTTGCTCCTGTTAATTAATTAATTTAATTCATTTTACATCCATTATTATTTTTAGCACTATTGTCGTCTTTACATTATCATCATTATTATTATTATTACTTATTATTATCGTTATTATTATCATTATTATTACTACTATTATTATTACTGTTGTGGTTATTATTATTATTACTACTCTTATGATTTTTTTTTTTTTTTCTAGAATTCTGGGTTGGGTGGGATGGGAAAGGAAAGTGTTGCCCTGTTCTTGTTCCGGCACACTGTTCCTAAAAAAGCGGGGGAAAACCACTGGGGAACGCATCCCTGTAATTTCAAACAAGATTTTTGTAATGCATTGGTTCCCAATAAAAATATGTGTCAAAAAAAATTATAATTCATACACAAACTCTCTGAGGCCTAAGTAATTAGAGCAAAGCAAAGTCTCTAAGTCGCTGTTTTAGAATCAGAATCAGAATTTCTGATTCTGATTCTAAAACAGCGACGTCATGACAGTTGCATCAGCACCATGGACAGCACTGCACATCAAAGAAGCAAAGCTAAAGCAGTGTGCAGTTGAGGGGACATTTTATTCTGCACTCACATATCTATTACTTAATACTGGCAAACATACACTGGAAAAGGTCCCAATATTTTTAACCACTTAAAAGCTGAAAGACAATTCAGGAAAACTTCTCGCACAAAAATGTTACCACAGATATGATTTTGGTGTAATTACTACACTTCTGTGGCTCAGGCTGGGCCTAGCTGCAGCTTAATTCTTCAAGATGAGGACTGCATGAAGGGCTGCTAACAGAGCTGGTGGTGAAAATGGCAGCCCAGGCCTTGGTGGAGGTGGTGGTGGAGAGGAGATGGCGGGAGGGATGGCATGGTGGTGTACACTTGTCACTAGCTTGGTGGTAACATCAGCACTAGTCCGTGTTTGATTACTGGAGTATGCTAGCTGTCGCTGATTGTTGTCATGTGGCTGCACGCGATCATCTTCATCAGGTGAGCATTTATTGTTGGTGATCCATGTTCATTTCCACTGAGAAACACACGTGCCGATACTAAAACCGTGCTAGCCAGACAATGGCTAAAGTGAAGCATCATAGTGACACAACTAAAAACCAGTCTAGTGGATCACCAGCAGTGGGTGTACTTAGACCATATTATCCGAGCCTTTTCTTTCTGACCTTCATCCCTCAAAAACATCATATTCCATACGTTGCAAGATAGTTGAATACAAAAGAAACATAAAGCACATATACTATATGTCTACTAATAATTTGCCAATAGAGCAAAATCCCCCATCATCTTTTGTCATCACCTGTCATCTGTGTTTGATGAACGCATTTTATTTGCACGCTCCTACATGATATTTCCCATCACAAGCTATTTTGCAGTGAAATGCAGTTTGAGTTTGCAACTGATATGAATGCCGGAGCACAGCAGCTCCTGCATGTCCATCAGCAGCTGCATGCCAAGCGCAGACGTCTGAGCGACACGGTAGCTTGTCAGCTGTTGCGGCTAATGTCAGCTCAAAATGTCACATTTAAAGGATAAACATTGTCTGTGCTTGTGAACAGATGATCCTCAGGCAATGCATATGTTTCCCTAAACAGATATACATTCTGGCTGGTGCTCGTCACACTGTCTGCTGTCAGCACTTGGTTTTCGTTGTTTTTTTCAGGCTTTTCAAGAGAAAATGAACCTTTTCACGGGATTCGGGCTGGACTCCACAGCCCCAGGAAAACCCAGTAAAGGATTGCCCTGGACAGCGGTGTATCTGTATTTAAGGTGTGGATGAGAGCACGTGTTGTGTTGGGAGAGAGGGGAGAGACAGAGAGGCAGGCAGCTGTACTTATAGGGGTTCCCCAAAGCAATTCCTCTTTCTAAAAATAGCCACAGCTCTGCCAACCTGGACAAGAGGAAAAAAAACATCATCATCCAAGGCATGCATGTAAATGAGAAGAGAAAGAGACAGAGGGGGAGACCGAGCTCATTGCCAGCAATTTGCAATTAGCACATTGTGAAATCCATCTAATCAAAATGAGGCTCACACAACGTTCGATGGTCAGAAAATGTCCAAGGAGAAAGATTCACTGCTGTAAACCTGTGAAACAACCTAGACCAAAGAATATCTCCACAGAGGATGATGGTGCACAGGCTTTCGCTCTTGAATTGTACTTCGTACTGTAGGCATTGCCTAATTTACACGTCACACTTTGCTTATCTGTGACCCAGATGTAAGGAAGGAGGAGAGGAGAAAGCAGGCATGGAGTGCAAAGAGCTGCTTATATGGACAGCAGTGCCCTGAGAGGCAGCCAGGTCGCTCGATAGTGTGCTCATGTCTGTGTCGTCGAGGGCAGGCAGAGACGAAAAAAAGAAAATCATAATAAAAAGACAACTAAATGCTCCACTAATCCTGCTGTGAATGAGAGCGGCTCGCTGCAGCAGTTCTTTTATGCTCTGTCGATTCCACAGGGGGATAAACACAACGCTGAGCCAGCACCCAGCGCAACCTCACCAACCCTGCTGCACTGCAAGCACTGCGGATTACCTCATTTCATGTCTGTTAACCCATTTAAGCCTACCGGCAAATACAGCTGCCAAAGTGGGCAGAGGGCTTTCAGGTGACGTAACGCACCCTCTGTCGGCCATACTGGGGCTCCTTCCCTCTTCATCTACAGCTTTCTGCCCTCTAAAGGGTGGGAAAAAACAGAACGAAGAGCTGGAAGAGAAACCCCTTCCTGGTTATGGCGTCAGCTAAGTTTCCACCCAAATTTTAGTGCAGGTGTTCACAGAAAATCTGCTAATTAAAATGCAAATGAATACTGTATGTGTTTCCATCCAGTTCACATCCATGGCTCCAGGTGGCTGCAGGACCTCCAACAAGGAAAAGTGCAATCAAGTCGGAATTCCAAGCTGAGATAAACAAGCAGAATTCCATTTTCATCAGTTTTTGCTTCATGTTTTGCTTTTTTTTTGCTTTTCAGCTTTGTCGCTGTGACTCCATTCAGCTGATCTGTGCTTGATTCGTGCCGTACTTTCCTCTTCCTCTCATCTCCTTTAAAGTGCTGACATGCTTGTGAAGCTCAGAGACTTGTCATACAAATGTCAGTCTGGCATCCATGTTTTCCCGAGCAGCTGCGCTGGGAAGCATTCATACTGGGAGTCTGGAATATTTGCAATGGATGGCGGCATTAACCACTGCAGAAGAAGAGCACGTAACGAGATGGTGTAAAGAGCAACAGTGAGATCTCAAAGGAACAAAAACGATGTGGAAATCATGATGGAAGCATGACATTTCTGTTTGTTCCCTGTATCAATCTGAGGAAGGTTACAGCCTCCTCATCGCTCCACACAGATCCTTTCATTTTGTCCTATTTCTCGTCTCTCCAGTGGAACAGCAGCCTCAGTGAACGCTGAAGTCACATGCTCCATATACTTCATGGTTTATTCACTGAACCTGTTTCCATTTTTATTGATACACCAACGTTTCACACTTCAATTCCCAATATCAGCACTTCCATCCACACAAAGAGGAGGATTGAAACACACTTCCTGTCGACCTGACTGCCTGATGACATGATGAAATGTAGTTTTTTCTATTGACACATTAAACTACACACACCAGCTCAAGCTCAGTGGGAGCACCCACACAAACATCCTTTTTTAGGTCAGGTCTATTAGTTGTGTCCAGCTCACTCCATCATTGAGTAACCTTGTACTTATTCACACAACTGCTGGCGCTCTGAATGCAAAATGTCAGTGAAAGCAGATCCTTTTTAGAGCATGACATTTGAACATCCCATTAGGTTTTCACTGTGACAACTTTAACAGCTCCTGCATTCTACAGCTACTACAGTATATTAGTGTAACTATTAATAAGCCCCTCTTATAAATCAATGAACAAAATGCAAATTCTTGGGTAAAGAATGCTGTTTCTCCATGTGAGACAAAAGTCTGTGTGTGTGTGTGTGTGTGTGTGTGTGTGTGTGTGTGTGTGTGTGTGCTGTATGTCAGTGCACCAGCGTTTCGAGCTGACCTCTTCCACAGTGTGACATCGTGCTCAGGGTCCACTGATGCACAGCGTTACCGTGGAGTCACGCCCAGCAACATCAGCCTGACGGCCCGTTGCCAGGACGATGCCAAGGGGGAGGAGTCTGAGGAAAAGGACGATGCCGGCCGGCGAGCAGAGCAGATTACATAATGATAAACAAAGCGTGAGGTGTTTCCCTCATCACCCCCTCTGGCTGCGTTTGTTCTCTCCTTCCTTCTCTCCCTTTCTATTTGCTCTCCATCTTTCTTTCTCCTTCCTGTCTCAGCATCCTTTACCTTTTATTTCTCTTCCCATCCTTTTTTCACTCACTTGTCCCACTCATCTTTTCTCCTTTTTACCTTTCCTCACACCCTCCTTCCTTTCCTTCCTTGTTCCTCATCCTCTCCTTCCCTGCTTCTCACCATCTTTCCTTTACTCCCTCCTATGTGGCCTTACCCTTCTCTTACTCCCTTCTTTTTTATTTCTTCCCTCCCTTATGCCCTCACCCCGTCCTTTTCTCCTCATCTCCCTCCCTCCTTTTAATCTTCCTTTCACTTTTCCATTCGAATTCTCTTTCTTAACTTCTCAACACTCTCCTCCAATGCCTTTTTCCTCCCCTACCTTCCTCCCAATATGCTTCACTTCCTCGTTACCCTTCCTGCTGCATGTGCGCCGTCCGCCCCTCCCTGTTCCTCTCTAGCCTTGAAGGAAAGCCAGCCAGTCGCCAGGATGATGTATCCTAGCAACAGTTACATTTGGCCCACTCAGCGTCAGGATGAAACAAATTGAATTTTTGGATGAAGGGGAGAGAGGTAGTGATTGGAGGAAGGAGAAGGGAGAGGAGGGGTGAGGAAGGGTAATGCCCATCAGCTGGTGCCAGACAGTTTTTTGGAAAATTGTACAGGTTTGTTGGTCACATCCATTGATAGCACACACACCAACTGTGCTGCGTGTTTGTCCACGTGTCCCCGTCAGGAACCATTAATTCATGATTCCATAACCAAAACAAGCAACGACAGCAGAGGATTGAAGACCTCCAAAGTTTCCGAGTTTCCACACATTATATTTTCTGTGAGTCTGAAGAGACTCATTAGAACAATGTGTCGTGTTCACGTCTGTTTCTAGCGCTGTTCCAGAGAACGTTCTCCATAAGCTTGATGGATATATTCATCCTGTGGACGGCAAAGCACAGATAAACTGTGTTGATATGTATTGACTGAAAGCAGTGTTGGTTCCTAAAGTCTTTCTAGCTGATGCTGTCAGAGCAACATCAAAGGAAAAGACTAAATACTGCATAAAAACGGCAAAATGATCATTTTTGACTCCCTGATGTCTGAGGTCAGCAACAGGACCTCTGGATCCAACATGGATTCAGCATCTCAGTGAGGACTCTTCATCAGGGTGGATGAGCACACCACCTCTCCAGTATTCTTGGCAAATACTGCATCCTCAACATGAGGGATTAATATCCTTCAGAAACACTTTGATGCCTGCCTGATGCTAAAGATCTGAAATGGCAAAGCTCCTACACCACTTTGTTTTTATTAGGCAGAAAAGCTCTAATGAGAGGGGACTGCATACGTCCCGACACAGCAGCTCTTTCAGCCAGTCCAGCCTCTCCGTCAGAGCTCCTCAAACATGAAATACTGTACTAACTCAAATAAAAAACTCTGACCACACCTCAGACTTGCTACCTGTACTCAGTATCATTATTGTTATTTTGCTAACTTGTCCCATGTCACATGCCTGTTTCTAGACGATCTGCTTAGCATGGCTTCTGTATGTACGGACACATTAAACAGACATAATTCAGTAAAGTTGCAATTTTATTAATGCTTGTATAGTTTTGTCCTATGATTTCACGCTGTGTGGCTAGAGTTTAGCATGTGACACGACTATATCATCAACAAATCACAAGTATTGCTCACTTGTTGCTAGCTCTCTGTTTCTTTGCATGGCTGCATGTACTGATTCGTCGACATGGTCATTGCATCTCTGTATCAGTGTTCAGCTGTTTCCTGTTGCTTGTCATTATTTTTGTCTTCTGCATGTTCATTTCTTGCTTTTGTTGTCATTTTGGCATCTTATTGTTTTATGATTTTATCTTTTAGCACATATTGTTCAGATGTTGCCAGGGCTGCAGCTGAAAATGAGTCAGCTGGCTCATTCACAGAAATGTTTATTAATGTGCGTTGTGCAGAAATGAAATGAACCTCAAAGGCTGAGCTCTTAGATCACTAGACAGCACTGCCGCCACATTTTCTAACCTTTCAGTGTGAAATACTGACTCATTCCCCAAGTACCTATAACACTATGATCATTTCCAAACCTGTGGCAGACCACAAGACCTCAGCAGCCCAACTTTAGTCAGAGGAGAGGCAACACAGGAGGGAGCGGAGCATTTTCATCAGTTTGCTCAAGTGAAGTTGAAAGTAATTCAGAGCAAACACAGTGCAGCAGTCAGGACGTCTTTTCAGCAAAAGTCAACATTCATCTGAACCTTCTCATCAACATAGTCAAGTAATGATATTTTGAATGATTTTTTGTTTTAATTACAAGAATACATCATATGTGAATCGACATGTACATAGAAATATATAATATTCATGGAAGTGCTGAGGTGGACCACCAGCTCTGGAAGAGGAATATGAAAGAAAGAAAGAAAGAAAGAAAGAAAGAAAGAAAGAAAGAAAGAAAGAACGCAGAGCTGGACTAGACAGAGGCTGAAGTTCAGGTGGTCCAGAAGAGACGAGTGAAGACTGAGCAGTGAGGAAGACGCAGACAGAGAGACAGCAGTCTTCACCGCTCTCATCCAGTCTGTCCAGGAGAGTCCGGCTGAGCTTGTTAAGATGATTAAAGAGGAACAGAGAACAACAGAGAAACCGGCTGGATGTTTCATCAAAGAGCTGGAAGAGGAAATCTCTGATCGGATGAAGAGAAGCGCTGAGGTGGAGCAGCTCTCACGCACTGAGCACCACCTCCAGCTTCCCATCCTTGAACACTGGTCCACCCGCCAAGGAAAAGTCAATTTCACTCGAAGCTCAGGTTTATAAAGGAAAACTAAATGGGATTTAAGAGAGGCAGGACAGTCATCAACAGGAAAGGGGAAACCACACAATGCACTGAGAATGACTACTGGACTTTATGGCGCATGAATAAAAGCGAAGTCAGAGCTCTTGCTGGTTCTTCTATCCGTCCATCTCTGGAGTCAAAGCATCAGAAGGTGGGTGCTTGTGAATCATGAGTAGGACTTTTGCAGACCTTATCTACTCATTTACTGACTGTAAAGTCAGAGAAACTCCACCCAAACTTCAGTCCTCCCTCCATCTGATCGTCTTTTGCATCAGGCACAAACATGAGGCTTATCGTGAGGTTTGCTCTGAAATCTGTTGCACACATAGGGAATGGAAATTAAAACTGTAGCAATCCTTTTTTTCTAAGAGCAATTACTCAAACGATTGTAATGTTGATCCTCCAACGTAGCAAACAAAGAGCTCTTAGCTTCACTTACCGAAGGCTTACAGGAGGGGGAGGCTGGGAGGGAAGACTTACAAGGGCCAGGTGGAAGAGATCAATCACACGGGTGGGAAAACACAGGAAGTAAAGCCAAAGATGACACATTAGGTACATTTTCAACATAAAACAGGAAATAACCAAACTAGCACTGAAAACAACAAAATACACATCAGTTTTGATCTGTGAGAGGCCGGACCATCTCATTCAGGGTGGAGGATTGGGAAGGAGCTACGGACTTGCCGTTGTCTTAAAGTCCTCTGAAGGAGGACCATCTTTTGACTTCTACAGCGTAAATAAAACCAGTATCATTAAAGCTGAAATGTGCCTGTAAAAACTGTCTGCAAGGATCATCAATGGAAGCAGCAGCAGTTTTAGTTGTGCTATCACAACAAGAGTTTCAGTTGCTTCTTTCCCTCCTCTTCATCCTCTCTCTCTTCATGTTTTCCTTGCTCCCCCCCTTTCCTTTTCGCCCTCTCGCCTTTGTCCCCCTCCCACCCTCCATAGCAGCACCAGAGTGTTGATGCAAAACAGTGGAGCAAAGTAGGGAAGGGACAGAGCTGAGATTGATATCAGATGTTTTGTTGTTATCTGAGATGGACAGGAAGGACTGTTCTGCTCTATCAACCTTTGTCAACGTCCTTGGCTGAGGAAATGACACTGGGGACGCCTGGCCAATGAGCTGTCTGCGTAGACTTGGACTGCTCCGGCTCACTTGGACATCACTTTCACAGACTTTCTCGGTGCAGTTTGGTGAAATTCAAGGACAGTGGTTGCGTGTTGGTCCTGGTTGTCTGAAATTCCAGATGAGCTGATTTCAGCAGTTGTTGCTTCATGTTTCAGTGTTTCCACTTTTAATACTGCAAGTATGTAACAGGAAAAAGTGCTCTGTCTCTTCAAATGATCTAACTTGAATCTTCTTTCTTGTCATTTGTACTGACCCATCAAGGATGAATAAAGCCACACTGCATTCACATTTATGGGGAATATTTTAGGAGACAAGTCTTAAATCCTTTTTACCTTTATGTAACTGCAGCACAAACAGTCTTATCTTCTTACTGGAATATCTGAGGGCTGGTTACATGGCTCAAAGGCACTTAAACAAGTGCTGAATGGCTGATCCATGGACAGCCTCAACCTTTTTTACCTCCAGGCTACAGAGGAACCGTCGGATTATTAGAAAAAATGGTGGATGTGACGGACTGGGTCACAGCTGGATGTTGATGCGTGTGTGTGGTTCAGGAAATCAATGACAGGTCGAATCAGCTCTAAAAAACAAAACAACAACAAAAAAAAAAAAACTGCTGCTCTGCTGGAAGAAGAGTCTCTACCTCCCTCTAATGGAGGCTGAGCTGATCTACAGTGAACTGTTTCTTTCAAGCTGTAAAGAATCTTGCAAGTGATCACTTCTGGTGCTTTTATCCCACTTTAGATGGAAAATATTCATTTCAGAAGCCAAATGGAATTCTAACTGTTATTTCACTTTGTGATTTAAATATTTTATCAACATTAGCTTATTAAGGCTGATACATACTTAATGCGAGCAAAATACACAGATTTTAATATTTATATGACATACATGTTATTTTTTTAGCTTTGAATTTTTCATCCTTTAGGTTTCTTTTTTCTAATTCTTATTTTCACCATTATTACAATTATTATTATTCACTGCACACCAGTCTTTGACTTTGCATTTAACAACATAAATTGTGTATAAGACAAATAAAACCTTTGAATCCTTCCGTGCAGAGAGCAGACCTCTGAAAAAAAAAAATAATGAAACATAAAAAGTTGTTTGAAAATTAAAAAAAAAAAAATCAATTGGCTGCTTCAAGGCCTTTCTGGTGTTATAAATAAGCATTATTTCATGCATCAAAGAGGGGCCAAAGAAATGCACATGAAATTAAAAGATAAAAAAATATTTTAAACTGGAAAAAGATGAAATTGTTTGTTTTTTGATAATAAGATCACAGGTAAACAATCCCAAACATATAATAAATCTGATTTAAATCCCAAACCAATTCCCTTTGTCCCACTTCTCTCTCTCTGACATGATTTCATTCAATGTGTCACGGCTGCTTCCATTTACTTTCATTTTATCTGACTGCTGTCCATTTATTTTCCTCCATTTGGTTTTTCTGATGTTATTTCGATTCTCTTCTGCAATCCAGAGTCTTGGCCAGGATATGGACTGACTTCCACATGTTTCTTTATGCACTTGCTTAGACATCACCTACACATTTAACCAATTTGCATAACGATAAGTTGCTTACACCAAACACAGACAGAAGACCCCAGGATGTCATTTGTTTTTATTCTCTTATGTTACATGTGACCATAAACTTCCAGGAAGTTATAGTTGCCATGGGGATACAGTAAATATATTCAGGTACTCAGATAGGCAAAAGGATAGGTGTGTGTGGAAAATCGAGGGGGAGGGGCGGTTGACATTGACAGTGTGCACAAGTTGAGGACAGTCGCTTGTGTTTGACGCCAAGAGACGAGGAGTGGAGTAAAACAATCGGTTCTTAAAATCAGCATTGAAAAACGAACAGTAAAAGAGAACAGTGACCTCACGCTACAAGCCGAGAAAAAACAAAAGAAACATACAAAAGAAGAATAAATAAAACGTCTTATTTTACAGACAGCGACAACAGACAGCAGAGATGTTCACTTCCCTCTGAATTTGGTGTGTGAGAGAGCGAGAGAGGGACAAGGACGACGGCGGAGAGGAGCAGTCTCTCTCCCTCTCTCTCCTGTGGCAGGAATCAGCATCCGGAAAACCTACGAGTGAGTTGCTATGGCGACGCTGCGGGAGGGGAGGCGGGAGCTGGGGGGGGGGGGGTGAGCTGTGGAGCACGAGTCAGACACGTTTCTAAGGCTTCGTATGGCACATCCGCTCTAAAACACTACAGTGACTACAGCTGCCACCATGGTCCCAGTCCAAGTCCCCCCCCCCACCAATAATCCAGATCTTTCCCTTCATTAGGAGTCCACCTTGGACTCTGGCTACGTTTGCATGCTCCACACCACACCCACCACGTCCCTGCTGACCTCCTATCCCCTCCTCTAAATCCCCTACCTACCCCCCTCCCCAGTCTGACTCTAGAAGGCACTGGTTTATACTTATTTCTCCACATTCTAGCATCTGGATTCTCTATTTAAGCTGAGCAATCGAGGCAATGAGGATACACAAAAATACATGTACAGATACACACGGGCCAGCCGGGTAACTTACGGGGGTACAGTTGGCTCCCGACGATGCTACCAGTTTTTCTTTAAACCTGTGTTAGCTTTACAAAGTTTTCATCGCTCAACAGTCTGCTGACGGCGGAGGCAATCAGATATGTAAACGTCGACAAGGCTAACATCATGACAGGCAAAGAGTTATACAAAATCAATAGTCAGATATGGTCCACAAGTGGTTTGGATCTTTTTTGAATTGCCTCAATTGGTAGTTACTTACTTGCATCTCAGGAGAAAATCCTGACAGACTGTGTTAAAAAGGTCAGGTGTAGGTTCTTAATGCTGCCATCACCTTTGGCTGATACTAAAAACAAATACAGGGTCCAAAGTAAGCCCTTAACTCAGCCAGTCCTCATCAATCAAAGTCCTCAGAATTTTCAGGGTATTATGTCAGCCATTTATTATCGTGTACTGCTTCTGAGAAAATTTCAAAAATCTATGTTTCCAATGAGGAAGGCAACAGATTGGAACCACGATGTTCGTTAACTACCTGCAAAATGTCCAAAAAGTCATTTTATTCTGCATCTGCTGCTCAATCACAGCAACGTCTCGAGACCATTCTGATACTTTTTTCGATGTGAATCCAATTGTGTACCCCAAAGATTAATTAATTTTTTTTTGCCCATGTCAGTGTGTATCTACAGAGCAGTGGACAGAAAGACACACAAGGTTGAAAAGACTGGCTTGTGCACAGGGCGCGGGAGTGTCTATATTGCGAACCTTGGTGTTGAAATGCCACGCGCTACTAGGAACGAGTCACCCTGTTGGATATTTACACAGTGAATGGGGCCGACTCCTACTCTACACACTGAGTTTGGCTGGTACTTGCGTACATTTGGAATGGTTTACTATGGTGATAGTAGTAATTATAAAAAGTACATCTCCTCCTTCCACTAGTAGCTTACTAAAGTGTCTATTCTAGTTTTCCTGGTGAACATCTGAGGCGCAAAAACACTGGAAGCAAAGATGCTCTCAAACTGACTTCATCATTATGGTGCTGAAGTCCGCAGATAAGGGGAGTGCTTCAGGTTTTCTCTTCCACGGCTGAGTCTGGAGTGTGTTTTTATACTTGGAGAGCAGTCTTTAGACCAGCTGGTCAATACACTTTTTAGATTTTGTCTTATACGGGCTCACAAAACTTAACTCTGCATAACAAAAATGTATGGTGGGAAATGCACTTATCCACGTTTTGCAGTAAGTTAGGTGAAAAGATTGATTCCATAAAGCTAAAGACAGCAGCCAGTTAGTGTAGCTTAGCATAAAGGCTCAAAACAGCCAGCCTGGCTCTATCCAAAAGGAGCAAAATCCGCCTACCAGCACCTCTAATGCTCAGCAATGGACACATTATATCTTGACAGGGCCAGGCTAGGTTTTCCTGTTTCCAGTCTTTATGCTAAGCTAAGCTAATCAGGTGCTGGCTGCTTTGAACTGACAAGAGTGTTCTTAATCTTTTCACCTTAGCTTTGCTGAATCTTTACCTCATCTTGGGCAGAGGTGACTGAAGTGCATGACAAAACACAAAAATCCTCATTTTTTTGACCTTCTGTTGATGCTCCAAATCTGCTCAGAGCCGAAATGTAAAAGTACTCTGAAAGAAATGATGATGCTGTCAACACAAACAGCTGATGTTTCCAGTGCATTTGTGCCTCAAGACAAAATACTGTACATGCTACCTACAGTATACAATGACATTGTGTCAAACGTCTTTTTTTCTTGAAACATTGACTTTGTATGCAAAAGGTGAAGTTTTGTTACACAACAGAAATTATAGCTTTTCTTCCTTTTGACATATCACTTGTGTCATTTGTCTTCCTCGTCCATTCCCACGCATGGACGCCCCCAGTCAATATGAAAGTATCTGAATAAAAAAATAAAAGTCACATAAATTGGACCACTTGGTTTTTCTCTCCCTTATCGACGCTTTTTGTTCCATGTGGACCGTTAATCACGAAGGACACACCAAGCAAAGACATAAAACTCTTTTAAAAAAACAAACAAAAACAGTGAAATTAAAGTTTAGTTTTTTTTATCTGTTACCATCTGAGTCGTGACACTCTCCACGTTGAAAAGGTTCCCTGTCGTTTGAGGTGAAATGTGAATCAATGGAGCGATTTCGCTCCATCGGAAAAAAAACAAAACAAAACACAAACAACAGTTAAAAATGTCTCCTGTGTTTGCCTGTTACGTCAAGGCAAATCAGTAAGCTCCAGAGTGGCAGTCGAGACTTCATCGCGCCGACATCTCACCTCCAGCGACCTCTCCTCATCGCTGCTCCTCTCTGCTTTGAAATCTGTGGATCTCCCAGGAGTTTTGGAATGGACTGGTTAAAAACAAAGAAGTTCTTTTTAAAAAAGTCTCTTCTTGTGTGGAAGGCTCCACTTTTCTGGACGTGTGTGGTTAATAAAGGACAAAGAAGAAGACGGTTGGAGGAGACTGCTGTAGTCACTTCATATCTCTAGTCCCCCCCCCCCCCCCCGTGACGCCTAATGTTCAGACACTACGTGAGTGTGTTTGTGTGTCTGAGGGCATCACTCTCTCTGTGGGGTATGGCTGCTACTTGAAGACATAGTTGATCAGGACCTGAAGGAGGATGAGGAAAACAATGATGACGTAGTCGCGCTGCTGGAGGAACGAGCTGCCCTCCACCCGGCCTGCCGCACGACTCCGCAGCACACTGATGCTCCTGCAAACACACACAAATCACGTGTCCGTGCTCAAACGGCAGGCATCACATCACACTCACAGCACAGTGACACGAACGCTCTGCTCACCTGTTAATGTCCTCCTGCGTCTGCTTTATGGATTCAATGGCACTTTGAAGTTCACTGAGGTCTGCTCCCTTCTTCCTCAGCCGACTGCTATGCTTGCTCTTGTGTCCTGCAGCAAAGCGTGTTAAACGTGGTTACAGCGAGGTTCACCANCTAATGCGAATTCTCCGCCGCCTCCTTGTCAAAACCAGGCGACAATGGATGGCTTTCCACAGAGGCGTATAGATGCTATTATGTTCAAAGGAAACTTAAGAAAGGAAAGTTTAAGCCATGGTAAATTCAAGGCACATTTAGAATAGATAAAAATGTGCGATTAATTTGCAATTACTCGCGAGTTAACTATGACATTCATGAGATTAATCGCGATTAAATATTTTAATCGATTGACAGCTCTAGTTAAAAAATATTAAAGGTAAAGGAATTGATCAATACATTGAGAAATACACTTAAACCAAGATATTGATACCAGTCTCATTTTTGCATGGTAATTATGATGTTTAGCTTAGCTTAGCATAAAGGCAAGAAACAGAAGGAAAGAGCTAGCCTGGGTCTGTCCAAGGTAACAAAATCCAAAGATAACACATTAAAACATTGTGGTTTTACAAGCAATTATGAGGCATGTGACCAAGAAATAGTCGTTCTATTAATTAATTGTTCTTTTTTTTTTTAAGCTCTAAAACAAGAAATAATGTGTTAGTGAGCTTTAGATGTGCTGGTAGGTGGATTTTGCTTCCTTCAGACAGACCCAGGTTAGCTGCTTCTCCTTGTTACCAGTGCTAAGCTAAGCTAACCGGCTGCTGTTTATTTACTGTACAGATATGAAAATAGATTCAAACTTCACATCAAACTCTCAGCAAGAAAGAGAATAAGCAACATCCCAAAATGCCGAACTATTCTTTCAAAGGCCAGATTTTCTTTCATTCAGTCTCCCTTTGCTTTCCTTTATTGAAATATCCCTCATTTTTCATGGACTTGCCTCCAAGAAATCTGTCTTCCTGCGAACAATAGGTGAGGCTGATATCAGAATGACAGTATATTCAAAAGAAAACTGCTGCTTTTATGACTTAAGGTTGGAATTGAATATCAGGGGAAACTTTTACAAGCCAGAATAAAGCACTCTGAAATTAGGCCCAAGAGAGTTGGAGGACGAAGAGGCTGTTTTATGAAGTTTTAAGAAGAAAGTGTCTCTTTTCCTGTGGTGAAAATTCTCTTTAAGGTTTTCATTAATACTGTTCAGACAGGGCATTTTTATCAGAGAGCCAAATTCCACTCAAGGCTTGCTTTCTTTTTGCATTTACTATTCTATTTGATCCTTTACAAGCCTTTCATTTATTCACGTTAGTAGCTTTTACTCAGTTCAATGGCTTCTATTCTTGCTGCTGTCACTCCCTACATCTTAAACTTCTCCAAGTAGTTGGTTTCAATGACTTTTCTGTCTCTTACAAGTCAGTCAGACTACTTGTATCGCCTGTACATATATATGCATAGTTTTCTCCTGAGACTCACTAATGGCTGTGATCCTAGTATCTCAAGGTATGTTCTGACCTTGACGGCCCAGATGGACTGTTCCAGTGGATGGAAGAGCTTGAAGCAGAACCCGTCCTTCTTAGAGGGCCTCTCGATGAGCTCACAGGCGTTGAGCAGCACCGTTCCCACCCACTGGCCATTTTTGTGGGTTTTATAGATGAGCAGGACCCCTGGTTTCAGCACACACCACAGCTTGGTCCAGCTCTTCAAAGTGCCACGGATCTGGTTCGAATTAAGATAAGACAGATAAATGCCAGGCAGTCTAAGGCCTTACCTCAAAATTACCTTCTCTATTATGTATTCTGTATTATTATGGCCCATGAGGAACCTGGAGGGGTTTAATCAAAGTGTTTGGTTTCTTCCCTCTGGCCACTTGAGGACTTGCATTAAATAAGCAAAGAAGCTGAAAATGTGTTGTATTTGTTCTGTAACGTGGTTTGGGGGTAAATACTCTCAGAAGTGTACTTCCAATCTGGGACAGTGTTGCCAACTCTTTTCAATGTACAGCACTGAAATCAACTGGAAATGTCTCTGCAAGTTGATACACTGTGTCTCATGCTGATGTGAGTATGAGAAGAAGAAGAAGAATCGGAGGGACAATCCCCTTTATTCGTCACACAATTACATACATGCAATGACACGGCATGCAAATTGGTGAAACTTGTCCTCCGCCTTTAACCCATCCTGGTTGCTTTCCTCCAGGAGCGGTGGGCTGCCATCCGACTGGCGCCCAGGGACCCAATCTCTTTTGTCACCATTGGTCAGGTGGTGATCTTCTTGCATGTTTTTAGTGGGGGTATTTTTATGGAGGATACCCCGGGTGAACACAGGGAGAACATACAAACTCCACACAGAAAGACCCCTTTTTCCTCGAGCAGCAGGCACTGAAGGCATGGTGGAGGACACGCCCCGGCTTCCACAGCAGGATTCGAACCAGGACTTTCTGGCTGAGAGGCGACAGTGTTGCCACTTGTACCACCGTGCCACTATGTATGTATGATGTCATTAAATAATCAAAATGTATTTTAAAAAAAAATGATTTGAAACAGTGGCTGTTTCTTCTATAACAGAATAAAGACACTGAGTTGTCTCTAACTCTGGGACTCTTTTAAATTCAACTTCCATTCCACTTATGTGTTTTAAATCCACCTGTAACTTCTCAAATCTTTGATGTAAGCTCTTTAATACAAAGGACACTAATAAACTAGTGCTTATAAACCCTTGTAAAGAAGATATTCAATGAAAGTAAAAAATACAACCAAGAAACAAACTAACCATAGGGTTAGGAACACTACTATATGCATCCAGTCACCTTCTACCCTTTAAAAGGATCGTTAAGTAAAATACTGAGTACTGTCCAGTCAAATGTTGACTGCGGGGCAAAGGACATTCCCACCTTTAGCCAGTCGGCCATGACGATAACTGAGGGATCAGTGATGGTGCTGAGCAGCTCCTTGGTTGCCCTCTTCTTTTCTTCCCTGTAGTTTTTCTTCTGCACCTGCAGGGAGGACAGACAGACAGACTGGCAATGCAAACGAACCTCCGTTCCCACAACTGCACATATTAATACTCCAAACTGGCTTTTGCACTGAATTACATTTGGCAGGAAATAATCGGACTGGAATCAAACTCCTCAGTGTCGTTTGGTACCTCCTGACTGCAGAGTGAGTTATCTGCTGCGTTCTACTCCTCCCTGTAAATGTAATATATCCTGCTTGTGCTGCACTGGATGACACTGGTGCACAATTTGAAGGAACAATACAGTATTAGGAGTATTCTATGCATATTGACGAACCAAGTGGACAGTGTGAAACAACAAGCAGTGTTTAGGCTATATAACACTCTGCATACAAGGTTATTTTTAAGACCAGACTTAAGCTGCTTTAAGCTCACTTACCTTGAGGGACTCCTTTTTGGTGAGCTTTCCTCCAGATGCCGACACATCCTTGTCTGAGCCATTGTACAGCTTTGTTTCAGACTGTGAACACACAGGAGTGAAAAAAGACCAGATTCATCTCCACTTAACATCTTCAAATATTAAATCTCTAGCTATCATTCATCCATCTATCATGCTGACCTGAGAAAACACGACTCAAACATGTCTGATGACTCTAACCAAAGCTTTCCAGTGAGGATTTGTGTTTCAAAATGCCATCTACTTAACAATCACCAGCTTGTTGTACTGCTGTACTCTGTATAAGCCGCTCTGGATAAAGTCATCCACTGAATGACAAAACGTAATCTTGGCTGCAAAGTGTTCTCTTTTAATAACAAATACATTACCGCATATGACACAATCAACAGAATTTACTGAAATGAGGACATGGCATTCTATTTTTTGACGACATTAGCAGAGAGCTGCTGCAGCAGTGTGAAACAGCATCTAGTAGTCTGCTTTCTCTTTCCTCTAAGCTCGCTTGCTTCCCTGGTAGCCCAAACTTAGCTCAGTTAGCAGAATGAAGACTATAAATGCCAGTGCCGGTGTGTGCCAGCTCCCTTCACAAGCCAACGAGCGATTTAAAGTGAAGAGACAGACAGAAACGTGTGGGGATCCTAAAGCACTGCTACTTAATGCCTTACACGCCCACAGGCAAATACTGAAGGGACACGATAACAAGCACCACAGCGAAAATCTGCTCTTTGCATCCTTCTTATATTCAGAAACACATAAAGAGTTTCGTTTGGCTGAGGCTGAAATGCATTCATGTGAGCTTCTATGGAAACATGACCAAGGCTCAGTCCTGCTTTTCTGTAGCTTTTCAAAGATCTTGGACATTCTTGATAGCAGAATCTAAACATCGGCTGAGGTCCACAGATATGGATTCATCAAAATTTCCTCTTAGTGTTGGGAAGCCTCACTGATTTCCAGCTTTTGAGTCTCTGAAATGATTACCCTGTCATATGTCTTCATACTTTACAAAATCCTCACAAACACAGAACAGGATTCCTGTCTGATGAAAGTGTCTCTGCTGTGACTCAGAGGGAGACTAAGACACCCACGGCTGAACTGACAAACATATTTGATGTGGACTCGACAGATAAACCAGACGGGCCTCCTCCACACTGAGGATTTTGAAAGCACGACTGAGTGTGAAATGTTTGATGCGTACGGTGCACTTGATGTGTGACTCATCTCAATGTAGGATACCTCATACCTGAGGCGAGACTGGGAAAAGGGGAGACAACGAGCAGTAATTCCCTTATTCTCCGGTCTCATTACAGCATTGAGTGTGCCCAATTGTTCCTACCCGCCCATCATAGAATATTGAGTAATTTTTCTTACCTTGCTCTTAGATATGGAATGTGAGTCCTCTTTCAAAGGCAGAGGCAAGAGGTCCTCCTTCCCTCTCTCGAAACCTGCGAGACAAAACACAACAGCATAAAGAAATGCTCCGTCATCATCATTCTCCAGGTGACCTGCAGCATCCCATTCCAACCAAGATGCTGTGAAGTCAGGCAGACTCCAGGACACTGACGGGCATTTTCCACTCCTTTATGACATTAAATAGACTAAAAGACTCATTGACTCATTGAAAATAATCCTAATTTAAAGACAAACTTGCCCAACTGGTTTTATGAAGTGTTGAGACTGAGCTCAAAGTGCCATTTTTTTTTTACTGCACTCCCTTTTATGTCCAAAAAGGGAGTTTTCTAAGAATATATTATTTGCTGTATACTTTATAGCTTGCTGTAGTGCTAAAATAATTAGGTGATTAATCAATTTGTCAGTGATTTTCAAATGATCTATTAAAAATGATTTTCTTCTTCAGAAATACCACGTTACTGCTCCAACTGATGGGATGTGAGCTGCTTTTCTGTTTTATATCACTGAGAAACTGAATATCTAAACCTTGAGGTGATAGCAACAAGCTGATGCCTGCTGCAAGTCCCTAATCTGAAGTGAGCTCTAAAATTAGACAGGCTGGCTGCTGAAGGGAGGTTCCCTGTTTTAATCCATAGTGTGGAAAGTGACCTGGAAACAAAGCTTTGGATACTCCATCAGCAGCTGCTCCTGTGAGGTTGCTGACAGGGGATGTGTGTTTCCATAAATGTCCAACTGGACAATACTGAGTGTGTCAGAATGCAGCTGAATGTAGACATGATGTGTCATGACAAACCCGAGCAAACAGAGCCTCGCGGTTCTTCATCTGAGCTCCACCGTCGCATTTCTAATCTTTATTAGTGAGCCTGTTTCTAACCAATTAGTCTCACCTCAGCAGCAGATTCCCCACTAAGACTCCCGCAGTTAGTGACACCAGTGGTCTGAAGGTGACAGAGGGCCTTTAAATATTTGATAGTTTCCGCCTCCTATCCACAGCCCATCAGTGTTCAGCCATGAGGAGGAAGGAAGTGCTGCTGAGTTTCATGCAAATAAGATATTTAGCAGCTGGAAAAGAGTCACATCTTATTGGAGTTGTCAGTTGCTTTAATAAAACAACCGTGTGTCTGTAAAAACAGACATCCTCCCTGTTTTATTATTGCACACTTTAATTTCATCCAGCACACTCCTTGGATGACATCTTTTCTGAAGTTTCAAACTCGGGTGCTTTTAATAACAACAACAGTGTGACGTTGCATGCATTACTGGACTGATTTTGTGCAGAAATGTTTGTCATATCTACTTTTAATAACCTGCCTCCTCTACCCTGCTTCCTCTGTTTGCAGTAATGCCTTTCAACAGCCCAGGCAAACACGCTAGCTTGCTGGCTGTCTTAGGTATAATAATGGAAGGTGCAATAGTGCATCAGTGTTGCCTCTAACTAGCTGGTAAACAAACACTTCTCATGGCTTGAAACACATAATACAACACAGTATAACTGCTTTAAGCCAGAACAATACCTCTAGGGAATGAAAAGAAGGTGCATTAGGTGAACACATCTGCTGTAAAAAGGGTGCCAAAAAAGAATGAAACCAGTAACTACAGATAAAAGACCCTTCTTGTTTTCCATGCCTATCTGTATTGCACGTGATTGAGAGGAAACTAGAAACAAGAGTCTTTCATTTAGCTGATTGCACCAACATCAGAGTTACACAGTGTTATTTTCAATTAGCTAAAGCTCCGATTAACAATGAAGAACTGAGGGCATGCACTTGTCTTTGTTGCCTTATGAGTGCTGCCTTTTGTTTAACGTGGAACTAGTGTCAGTGGCGCATCAGATGTCCCACAAGACCATCTGTACCCATTTCACAGGGGCATTTCCATGCCAACTTCAGCTGGAAAACAACTCAAGGACAATTTAGCCACTATAGCAACCAACAAGAGGGTACGTCACTCATCGTCCTCTTGTCCCGACGTATAGAGAGGAAACCGGCTGATCATCATAGAATGATTAAACTGATTCAAATGTTATATAGTCACAGTGTTAAAAATGATGGCGTGGTAGTGAATTTTGGGTTACATGCAAATATTTAGCCAACAGATAATTTAAGTGAGACAAAGGAACCTGAAACAGGATGAAATATTTTGAAAGAAAAAAAGAATGAGAACTAAGTTAATGAACTCACTAATTTGCATGCTTATTAGCCCTCCACTTTCCAATCAAGCATTTCGACTAAATTAATTTAGTCCACTGTGATGAAGTGTCCTATTTCAATTCGAGCCACATTCAGGGGGCCCCCTCTCCACTCCATTACAAGTTGTGTTCAGAGACCCAGATGTATTAGCATAGCACAATGAACCCACACAGGAAAATGCCTTGTTGCAAACAGAATTATTTTATTATAAGGTGAGGAGCTAGATGATATTATGATAAATAAAATAATGAAGCAGAACATTTAGCTTCCCAAGTGTACTGGAAAAACACAGCTTCATTTATCAGCGTGTCTAAAATAAGGAAGGAAATAGATGGATGTACTGACATGATTATTGTTGCCAAAGATGTCTGTAATTTGTTGAAATCATGTGCAATTAGTCATTTCAGGTGTCACTTTAATCAAAAGAACACCTTTCCTTCATTACTAGAAAACATTAGCTCCTAATATCATCCACAGGGTTCGAGGTATCTTTCATGTGTAATGCTAATCCTAATAAACCTGCATGACCCTTTGTGGTAAATGTTGTGGATTATGCAAAATGCGAAGGACAATGGCTAGGCTTAGAAATGGGATTTGTAACAAGGGCTACGGGAAATTTTGATAAGCGTTGCTTCTGCTCAGGACAATGGCAGAGCGGGGAAGCAATCAACGTGTGAAACCAGCGGGTGGCTGAAGGTAGAGAGGATTTTCGCAGAGTGAATTTCACACAGAAGAGCTTGAGCACGATGATTTTTTTAAAGGGTAGGAATACGTTAATTATACTGAAATACTCAGAATATTGTCAGCTGATGAAAGTATCTCGCTTTAAAAAAAAGGGAAGGATTTACAGAATGGTTTGGAGGACCAAAGATCAGCTGGCAAAGATTTTTTTTGCGTTCGTTAACCTGTCACAAAGATAATGGGGACAGGGCGGACAGACGCCACTGGGGCTGGCTAAGGTCAAAATCCAGTCTCCCAGACGGAGACGTTTTGGATGCTGTTATCCCTATCTGGTCTATTTTATGGACTGGCCGAGAAGAGGGCTGCACAGCTCTGCAACACAACTGTTGCACTGCAAAATGAATCATTTTAATGTACTACAGCTATCTTTGCAGCCAAATTCACAAAGTGTGGCAGGAAAAGGACCCCATCCAGTCAGTGTTCAGTCTATTCCAGACCTCTGACAGCAAACCACTTGGAAATGGCTGTAAATGGAAAGCTTAGAGTGAAAGATAGCACATAAGTCAAATCAAAAGGAGCAAAGGATTGAAGCTCAATGAGAATATCAATGTAAAAAAAGCTTATGCAGTGAACATCCTTTGGCAGATTTCACTGGGTCAAAGCAAATGAAGTAACTGGCAGCATGAGTCTGTCTTCATTTGAGCTCTTTTTTTTTTAATGTCTTTACAAGTGCTCATGGCTTTTGTCTTACTGCACATATTTACAGGACATCTTTTCACGACCTCAAGTGTGCACATCGGCTAAATCTCACCCTTTCTTTGTGTGACTGAACGTCAGCGAGTGTGTGTACGGAGCTGAAGTTGCAGAGGACGCACGCACCACTGCAGCCTGACTAAGGCATTTGCTTTTAAAGACTAGCGCTGCAGTGATCTGACTCTGCATCAAACACCAGAGATAGGAGACAGAAAGAGGAAGAGAGAGAGTAAAGAGACAGAAACAGTAAAGAGACGGAGAGAAGAAGACCTGTACGCTGCGACAATGATTGTCTTTCCGCATTAATGCTCTGCCTCACACAACGAATACAGTCGAGATCACTCAAAGCACTGCACCAATATGCCCTGGACGACAGACACAATAACAGAGGTGAAAGTAAGGGGGAAAAAGATGAACCACTGCATTCAATCAATTCCTATACGAACCACATCTTTTCAAAATGTGCATGAACGCTCTCTAAACATGTTTCCTATTTTCATCGAGGTATTACAGGATATGAACTTTCCTGTCACTCAAGTCTTGTAAAGTGCTGTCAGTCTTGAATGCTTAAACATATCAAGAGGAAACACAGTGTTTAGATGTGGCTTTAAGTAATGTGTAGGAACGGCTGTGGTCTATTTATGCTTATGGAGATAAAGGTAAACACAGCAACATAAGTGAAGGAAACACTGAGGTAATCATGATTCAGTGTCAATTTCCATCCAATTTCATGTGAAAACATCACGAGAAACACGATTTTTACTGTGGCATTTTAAACATCCAGCAACTCAACCCTGAAATCATCTGATGTCGTCCCAATCATGATTAATGCAACACTGAAGCAGCCTCTCCCACCAAAAGCCGATTCTTCTCATGCCACTTCAGACTGAACTGTGCTCTATCAAGACAAGAGCACTATCATTTATTAAAGCTTTGTGGAAAAACATGATCGATTGAAAGGAGGAAGTACTGCAGCTGTGTAGAATACCAAGCTTATATTTTCTTTAAACCATTATTCAAAAGCAAAGCAGAACTGTGTGAAGGCTACCATGGCAACAGGTAGAGAACAACAAATGGAGGAAAAGGCTGACAGCCCTGTTACCCTTCATAATACATCACATTTAGGGAGAAAATTGCCTGAGTGTTTGCTACTGTGGAACACTTGCCATGGCAACAGTGTGTCTAGTATTTTGGCTCAAAAATCATGAAAAGTTAAAGATGGCTGGTTCACTGAAGGGAAAGGAGACACAAAGTCATCCAATTAGTAGCCTGTATTAAACCCTGATCTGTAAAGTATAACATATTTGTTGTGGTGGCATTGATTCATTAGCAAAAGTTCTTGAGTGGAACGCCCTGCTTGGCTGAATTCAACTGTTTTGCTGCTCAAAACGAATGCAGGATTGGAGAATATTGCACTTAAACACCAAGTTTAAACAACATGTCTTCCTGCAACTGTGAATGCATCCAGACTGAAGGAGAACAGTCTGCTCCAGATGTCAAATATCTGACTGTAACCTCTGCAGCATGGATAGTTGGGATGCAGGTCACAATGGTGTAAGGGTGTCCCACAGTAATGCAGAGTCATTTAACTTCATAAAAACACAATACAAGTGCATCAAAAAACATTGTGGTGTGGTACCGCTGCTCAAAAGATTCAACTGCACACATCTGTGTGTGATTGGCAAGTTTCTCTGGAATTACCATCATCCATCTTTCAAGAACCTACAGAAAAGAACCAGCTTCTACTAGTATTAAAGGTAAAGACAAGGTTGGTTTTGATAATGACTATATATCGTTGTACTTACTTTGGACATAGTAATACAACTTTTGATAAAAAGGATAAAGGAAAAGGGATCTCTTGCAATTTAGTATTGTACTGTCATAAAGTTGGGAGATTTACATCTTAAAGGGAATGGTCAAAATCAAAGCAGAAGAGGGCAAAATATGCTTAATTTTAGCGTCTGGTGTGGGCGTAGCTCTAAAAATATCCCAACCTACATTTCCCATAACGCAATTCAGTGTCATCTTTCACTGACCCTGACTGTCTGTTAAACCTATATATATTAACACAGGCTTCCTGTTATCAATATGTCATCTACAAGCCCAAGCTGTCATAACCCTGAAGGCATTATCAAGATTATTTTGTCAGACTTCACAAAGGCATCACAACTGGTTTCACAGGTTGAACAGCACTCTGTGAGATCAGTAAACTGATTATGTAAAATTGGTGGTATTTCGTCTGTGTAGCCTCTCATTCATCCAGGTCATGGTACTTCTAAGTGCTTCCAAAGGCAACTGGACTTGCTTGCGGTTCTAGAGAGAAGTGAATCATCTTCTAGAACCGCACGCAAGTCCAATTGCCTTTGGAAGCACTTAGACATGGTGGGGTTTCCCTTTAAAAGAAAGCTTTATCAATAGTTTTAACATCATTTCAGACACTTTTCTACCCCTTTGGGTCCTTCTTATCCACTCTAAGCTTCATTTCTGTTCTTTGCTACTGAGGCACACCACTTCCACTTGGTAATCAAAATCTTATCGTAGAAATCTTTATGGCCAAAGACTCCAATGAATGTTCCAACATGCAGTATGCCAAGTCATGCTGACCTCAAGATGAGCCATTATTCCATTTAATTGAGTGCAGCAAGGGTACAGCTTTTTCCACTCTCTTGATAGCTTTATAAAGGTCCCATTTTCAACCTCAAAATCAATTTCATTGCAGTTAGTCCCAGGCTACAGAGGACGCAACAGTATACAACACAGCAGAAAGTGACAATGAAAAAAATGTTCTTTAGGATGAAGTGTTTTTATGGCTTATCACAGTAGTTTGTAGGGGCATCAACAACCAGCACAGCTGAGCCCAACCATGCCCCTGCACTTGATCATTTTCATCTCCAGGCCTCGTTCCTGGTCTTCAAACCTGTTTCTTACACAGCCTGTCAGACAAACATCACAACAACTGAGCTGAAGTGGTCCAATCCACTTAAAAAGGGTTGTGTTTTCATTCTGTCTGCGCACAGGCAACTTGACAAGACAGAAGCACATTAACTCTTAGAAGGGGTGATATTTCAAACAGGATGTGTCTGGAGGAGAATGGGGGCATTAGGCAGGTTGTATTACCATGGCTGCTGTTCCGTGTTGGTGTTCTATTTATAGTTCACTGGTGGAGTTCAAGTGTACTGTTAGATGCTGGCCTGTTGCTTCGCCTTTGGTAAAGACTGCAGGCCAGTGACCTGGTGTCCAGTCATTTGATATAGATGAAGGCTTAAGAGAATGACACTTCAAACTTTTTTCAAGCCTATTCGTTTGTGCCACAATGATTAATTAATGATTATTTTCATTATTGATTAATCTTGATTAGTCCAAGAGTCCAAGGTGATGTGTTCAGATGTCTCATTTAAAATGTCATTGCTCTCTTAGTTCTTATGTGCTCTTTCTGATCAATAACTCTTTGGCATCTGATCATGTCCCTTTGTATTTCAAATAATTTGCTGTTCATCCACTTCTCAAAAAACAAATATTGACCCTTCTTTGTCCCAGAACTACACTGCGTTTTCTAAGTTAACTTTTAATAATTAAGGTCCTTAGAAAAGCTGCTGCTAAGTGGCTTCCACCTGTCTCAGATGAGCACAACATTGTGCCCATTGTGTCCCGAGCTGAGATAGTGATGATTAGACACACACTCTTCCCATCTTGGATGGCTTGTAATTTCTTTGTCACCTGCTTAAGACTTCCCCGGAAAGCTTACAAATGGCCCAAAATACTGCTGCCAAGATTTTTGACCAGGTCTTCCAAAAGGTCTCATGTAACACCAATTTGAATTTCCTTCTCATCAAATTTGGAATCCAGTTCAGTATTCTAGTCTTGAACTGGAACAATCCAAAACCCAAAGCTATTCAGTTTGCAATGGTATAAAAGAAAGAAAAGCAGCAAATCCTAACACTGAAGAAGCAGTGACAAGCTGGCATTCTGGCATTTTGGCTTGAAAAACATTGAAAAAAGGTGATCAATTATCATGAAACTCATTTTAGGCATTGCATCTGCACGACTAATGAAACCTGATAAAAGACTCTCCGCTCCACTCACGATAGGAAATGAAATGGCTAGAGACAATTCTTTGACTGGCAAACATAACCACAAAGCAGAGCTTCTGACACCACACACATTGCCAGCAGACAAACAAAAACTGAGTCATCAACCATCCATGCGAGGCTGTTTTCTATGAGACACAAAGAGAGCACAAATCCTGAATATGTTAAAGCTACGCAGGAGTAGGCACAATCGTGTCTGCAGACTACAGCCAATGCGGACATAAAAAACAAGGAGATGGACGTAAAAAGTAATGGAAGGTAAAAAAAAAAAAACAAAAACCAAAAAAAACGAAGCGAGTAAGTGCAACCCGCCTGCACCAGCTGTCTCCTGCAGTCTCTCTAAAAGCTGTTAGCAGAGCATCTAAAATAAGGATGAATGGAGTCGAGGCTGGGAGCTGACTGGGAGAAAAACAACATGACTCAGACGATGTCTCGCGGCTCCAGTTATTTGTTTTTAGGAAAGAAATGCGCTTGTGGCCAAAAGGTCACCAGCCTGAATCCCCAGACATGGAAAGGTCTGAGGAGACAATCACAGTGATGAACAATCTCCCCTCCCTTGATAACTGCCGTTCAGGGGTCCTTGAGCAAGGCACTGACTGAGCTGCTCATTGGCAAACGGCAGAGGACTGAGGTTTCATAAGGCACAGGTCTGAATAATGTGAATTATTGTTTGTGCACAGTCAGCCTGTTCCCGGATTAATAAAGGTGAAAACAGTCATCTGCAAAGGTGGAACAGAGAACATCCACTCTCAAAGCTCCTGCGGCTGCCAGCTGTCTGCCTCCAGGCTTGTGTCCTTTTCAGCAGGACAAACATAGGAAAGATCACAGAGGTAGGGATTTCACAAATGAACACTAAACTGATTTAATCCTAAACGTTGTATGAGATTTGGTGTGCTTCTAAAAAGGAGGATTATCACTGCACTCTCAGAGAGGTATCACTGGAGCTGGAGTGAAAACGAGCCGGCTGAGCTGAGACCTGAGCCGTCTTCGTTGAACAGTTTGTACTGACCTGCTCAAACTGCAGCAGCCCGGAAATGGTTATCTGTTTTATTCTCACAGAATAACAGAGAGAGTCCTTGAAGTTAAGAGCCACAAGAAGACATCTAACAACTACTGTGTGACCAAGCAAAATCCTTCAAAGACTGATACAGTGTGCTGCCTGTTTCAAAGCATTTATCATTGGTATGACTTTTAACACAAGACCATTTCTTTTTCGCTTGAAGTTGAACTGAATTGAGTTCGTTTTGCTGTAGAATCAGAACATATATATCCCCTGTGTTTGCTCTGACTTTGGTACCTTTTATTTCTTTTAATCACAGGGTAACATACAGAGGGCTGAGGTTACAGGACAATCCGTCTGATTTGCTGTTACCATATCAGGAGGGGACCCAAGAAAGTGAGATGGCTTCTGAACTGTAACTGCAGGTGGTGATGATGAGCAGGCGTTGAAATGATACGAATAAGTCAATCAGCGTTCAGTGTGGATGTTTGCCTAACTAACTAACTTCACTTTCCGAGGGGAAAAGAAATTCGACAGCACCCAAATGTTGGATGTTGTGTCACGGATGTCTTAAATCACAGCTGATGGCAACACTGTGTTGGAAAAGGGGGGAAAGCGTCTTGCACATATGTTCATAGAATATCTGATTATGAAGCAGCCCCTTCAGAGAATCACCCCAGAAGTTGACAGCGGATGTCTTTGCAATGCTAGCCCTCAGATGTCAGTCAACAGCTGCCATGAGAAACACCATTCTGACAATATGTCCATATCCAACTATGCTTAAAAGCTGCAGTATGATTGTAGTTTATAATGTAGTAATATTGGTTACATCCATTTGTGTTTTATCAGTAAGAAATGATTACATTGTATTTCTAAAGAAAGTTACTCCTTGACTGTGTTCATGGTGGTCATGCATTCAAATGCATTTTTTTTAGGTTCCTTTGCCTCGCTAAGATTAACAACACTCACATCCAACCTCATCTAAACTGTCTGAACCCACTTCTCTGAAAGTCTAGACTGAAATCAGCTGAGTGCAAACAAGCTGACACTGCCCTGATCACAAGAACTCATCTTTTCTGTTTGAATGTAGAGGCCTCAGCTACTGCCAACAGTCCAACTGAACAAAACCCAGTAGTGAACTATCAGACACACTTTCTTCATCTCATCACCGCCAACACTTTCAATGAGGAACTGAGGTGTGTTCACTTTTACATCCACTACCACAGAGATGCAAGTCAATCACGAGGTAAAACTACAGGGTCCACTAATGGGCCAGCAACACTTCCCAGAATGAAGATCTACAAAATGCTGACTCCACACTATCATACACCCACCTGGCAGCGAGATGGGTGACAGCTCATTATAGCCCCCAAAGGAGGCATTGCGGATGAGTTTGCGTCCGTCTGGGTGCGGAGGTCGAAGTGACGCTGTCCCGCCGCACGTCGAGAAACGGCGACGACTCAGGACGCCTTCCTCTTTCATCATGGGGACGGCGGGAGCTCCCTCGGCGTGTGGCAGGAAGGGAAGGAGGGGTGGGGGACTGATAAGGAAACTCAAGGGTAGAAGGACGAGGGGGGTCGGCAAGAAGTCCGATCTGTCCCACGCAGCTAGTGAGCCAAGCGCAATAAACCAACCAACACACACGCACACACACACAGACACACACACAGAGTAGCTCAAACACCAGGCGCTGAACAAGTGCAGTATGCTGCTCTCCTCTACGCTTCCTTTAGCCGACTGCTCCCTTCCTCCCTCACACACTCTCACTCTCTGCTGTGTGAGTGTGTATGAAAGCAGCAGCCTGTGAGTACTTAATAACGAATAAGCCGAGCCCCTCCTACTCCCTCTCCTCTGGATGGGTAGGAGAGCTGCATCTTAGCTTGAAAACAGCCCTCGTGCTGCACATCTCATCTTCCTCTTCTATCAATCTCCTGCTGCATTTTTAATTCATGATTTTGGATTCAAAGGGACATTTCACAGCTTTTCGGCCACGTTTCAAATTTGAAATATTTAGTCATTTGGGTGGAAAGCCTGTGACGTCTGTGATACTTTTTAATATTTTCTAAATTTGCTCTAGGCAAATTTAGTCTCACCAACCACTCTTATGATACCAGTGAACAGTGGGAGAAACACACAGAGATTTTGGTTAAGATTAGTCTCTTTTTCCTCTCTCACAATCGCTGTGTAAATTAAAACCCACATGTTCGTATATATATATATATAGATAGATAGATAGATAGATAGATATATATATCTGTCACTTGTCAGAAACTTAACAGACTTGTATGAGTCACAGACCACAGACTACTGGGGTTCCTGCCCTCCAGCTGGTGGCTAACACAGCCAGGTAGCAGCTAAAGTGGCTGTTGAATGGACAAATCAGAAGCATCAGTGCTACCAGCTAGGGTGGCATCAGCAGAGCCACCAGGAGTTAAAAAAAAATAATATTATTAATAATATTTTAATCCAGGTGTCCACAAATCCATCACTTTCACCACTGAGTGTTTGTTTTTCCTAATGCTGCCAGTTATATTTCATCTTAATGGCGACTCTAAAACAGCTACTAATTGGAGCTTGTGGCCAGATTGTTTTCAGCAGCTTCCTGAAAGTTTTGTAATTCACTCTTTGCTACTAAGAAAAAAGATAAAGGCTTTGTTAAATGAGATTTCTTAGACACTGAGCTTAACAAGTTGATCCCAACGTAGATCCAAAACGGAACTCTACCAGAACTGGCTCTCTGTTGAAGGACGAGCTTACAAGCTGGCAAACGTGGTCATCTCCCAGGCTGGTGTGGGTTTACCACTGTGGAACACACACTGGTCCATGTAGGCACTCTGGTTTAAGCTCTGTGCAGAGGAACACTCATTCTTCCACCAATACGAAAGGCTCTAAGAGGCTGCTGTTGTGTGCTGTTATTAATGAATATGCACATTAATAGCCATGAAATGTCCCTTTAAGGCACTGCATGTCCATGCTCTCCCTCCTTCTAATCACACTATTGTATTGTGTTCATCACTGAGGTAATACAGATTGTAAAATGTGAAGGCTATGCATCAAACTGTGCACGCACACACACACACACACACACACACACACACACACACACACACACACAAGCACATACAACCACAATACATAAGCTCTGTTGAGGACAGAAGGAAGCTCTTGATCACACCAGTGTTCAGCTGACACTGCTAAATTTCGCAGATGTAAACCAAGAAAATCAATATCTCTCTATAGATGCACCTTCACACTGTTAGTTTTCCTATTTACGACATTCAGCTTTTACGAATCAGAATGAAGATTCACAAAGACTGTCATACTGAAAAGACTCGTCACTGAGTGCACCGTTTATCTGTGCTGGAACCAAATACTTTGTCTGCAACCAGGCAGGTAGCGCTGACTGTTAATTGCTTCGGTTGGCAGACGTCTGTGACGCACTCATCGCACATTTCAGGACATCATGTTATTTCAAGGGTGCGAATCCAGCTGCATTTTAGCGAACAAATGTGGCTCGGCCGAGATGAAAAGCTGACATATTTTGACATGTTTCAGTTCGAAACTGAGCACTTTCAAACGCTGTAAGTAGTCGTGTTGTGCTGTTCCTGATTTTTTAAAAAGGAAAACTTGTTTATTTGCTGTGCAGAAGGCCATGAAAGGGAATTTCGGTCATCAGGATGATTCATACCAAAAGACAAGATAGTGTGCCTTGAAAAAGGATTGTTGAAGGGCACCAGTGGGTACTGTATCTTTGAGGAGATGCTTGCAATGGCATCAGGGTTTATCTTTGAATCCCAGTCTCCGAGGCACCTCGTCTTCCCTTCAGATGACTTGTCCTATTTTACTCATATTAGCCCCTGAGAGAACTTCCAGCATTCTGCTGGCATCATTCCAAACCTTGCTACCAACTGTCCATGGACACATAAAATCCCTACAAAACAAGTGTCCCTGAGCTAACTGATGAATCTTAAAACTGATAAATCTGCAGCTCTGCCTGCCTGACTCAAATGTGCTTTTAATTAACACAGGTAATTAGGTAATCTGTAGAATTCCAGATCCCAGACCTAATTAACCTCCCTGCAGAGGAGAACTCCACTTCTGCTGGTCCAATGGTATTTGAGCTGCATTTGAGAAACATCTGCTAAGTATAGTCATCATCTGGGTCATTTGTCAAGTTATTTCAACTAAAGTATGAGTTTCAAACAGGCCTGAATGAAATATTCTACACACTCTACTACTAATACTAAAAAGCATTCCTGTCACAAGGACATGCAGAACTATTAAGCATACAAATATGAGCACGGTTCAGTATCAGCTCTTCCTCTAGACCGGCCAGAATTCGTGCACCACGTCTACAGCAGAGCTTGTGTCAGGTACAGGTAATGCTAATTAGCAAATGTTACCATGTTAACAAGCTGATCTGGACAAACATTACACCTGCCATGTTAGCACTGTCACTGTGAGCATCCTGATGTTAGCACTTAGCTCAAAGCATCGCTACGCCTAAGCAGACCCTGCTCGCATGGCTGTAGACTCTCAGTCTCATTTGTCCATCAGACTTGCTATTACCTAAATAAATAACAGCAAGTTTCCCCAGCCAAATGTGGCTTCTCTTCAGAAAAGATACCATCACATTTAGTAAGTGATAGCTGCGAACAAAGCAAAGAAGCCCTCTGAGCTAATAATCTGTTTAACTTACAGCTGATATCAGCAAGAACTATGAGAACACAAAGGGCACAAGCCACAGAGGACAATAATCTTGCATTGTTGTCATTCATAAAATTTAGAGTGAATAAAATAGTTTTAACAGTGAAGCTGCCTCAGAGGAACGGCCCGTGTCAGGCAAGACAACTACACATGATTGCACCGCAGATAAACGATGACACAGTAACCCACGAGCTGCAATACATCTGATACCACGCAGTGCAAGTGATACACATACTGCAGACAGTAGGTCACATGCAGACAGACACATCTAATCTTACATAAAGGCTACAAGGAGACCCTGTAAGCCTGGGATTAGCTCTGCAACAAAGAGGCTTTCTGAAGAGTGGCCTACAGGCATCTTCTGCCGTGTTCCCCTCCTCCTAGTGTCACTGGGGGAATAGTCGGACACTTTGTAGAATGGAAGAACGTTTTGTCTCGTTTCTGTCCATATGATAGGTGTGATCTTCCTTCTGTCCTCATGAGAGGTACCTCACATAGACAATGCACTCATACAAAAGGACAATACAGAGAGCGCAGATCAGGAATCATCACAGGGACAGTGGCGAGGAGGGATTTCATGTGAGCAGGTACGACTGAGGCAACAGAGATGTCAAACTGTTGCTCTCGCCGAAACACTAACAAGCACCTTGTCAACTGATACTACTTCATACTGTACCTTGTTTCCCTTAAGGCTAAAACTGAAGAGCCCCAAGGTCAAGTGCTGACAGGACTCTAATCGCCCAAATCATGCTAAAATCCCTCCTGCTTTAGATCCAGGTTGTGTCAGTCCAGGTGAGCCTTTGGCCGGCCCCAAGGCCGAGATATTCCCCATCATCTTCCTCCTGTCCTCTTCCACAGACACAGACATTATCTACAGTGCATATCCCCGCCGTCAAGCCTCGTCCCTCTTAGCACTCAGGCTTCCCGGGGCTCAGCAACTCATTGGATGAGAGCGTGGGCGGAAGAAGAAATGCTGGATTGGCAGTGGCTGAGGGTGCAGATAAGACCGGCCCCCTGCATGCTGATAACCCTGTCTGACGGAGCGTAATCCCTGAGGCTGAGCTTAAATCCGCGCTGACCCTACCTGCTCTCTCGCTCTTGCACTCCCTTGCTTTCCATCTCAACTCTTAAATTTACTTACTAACTTCAATTATTCTCCGTCTGTCCGTCTCCTCTCTGTGGGTTTGTTTTTTAACTCCTTCTCAGCTCTCTCACTATCTTATCATCCTCGTCTGATCACTCTTTCCCTGCTGCACCGTTCTCCTTCTCCACCTCTCTCACTCTCCAGCGCAAGCAGATTTTCTGTTTACCTGGAAAGAGGACAGCAAGTCAGGAAAGGCGGTTAAAGCGAGAGCGGCTTCAAAGCCGATTGGAGAAGCCTTGTCAAACAACCTCCTGGGTTTATTTTTGTTCTAAGTGAGTCATAAAGAAAAGCAGGCTCGCTTGGCAGCCAGACCACAGACGCCACAGTTTGTCTGCGCATATGTCATGTTGCAACAAAACTCACATTCAACTAAACAATCCAAACAACATTATGAAAGCAGTCTGAGTCACAGACTAATAATACACAGTTTACTATAAATAACTACTGCTACTCTCTATTACAGCCTGACTGATACAGTTTTTTATGAGTACAAAAAAATAACAATTCAAATAATGATATGCAGAAACGCAAACTTCTGAGGAAAGAAATATTACTTATTTGTGATTTGCAAGAGATATAGGTTTCACAATTGTGTTCTGTGTTTCTTCACAAACTGATAATGCTGATGTCAAGTTGAAAGGGTAGAGGGCGAATGTGATTACTGAGCAGACCCCATGCAAACAAGGGTTTGAGAGAGCGAGTGCTTGTGCAGAAGTACTGTTAGCAAACTGGTCACTCGAGACGAGGACCATCACTCCGAGGGTACAATCAAATGTAATTATGTTCCAGCAGAACTTATGAGAATTACCCTTGAGAAATCAGGCTTGCTGTGTACTGAGCACCATCGAGTCACTAAAATGAGCTCTGGAAAAATGACTCCAAAAAAAAATCATGACCGTGATCGATCTTTACGCCTTAGCTGTGAATTTTCACACAACTCCTACAATCTTCTTCTCGATTCAGAAATAACTATGTCAATGCAACAGTCATCACCTTGTGACTCTGGAGTCTGCACCTCGACTGAGCCTCACATTAAACATTTCAATAACGTACGACTGCAGCCTTCAAACGAAGACAAACATGACTGGTCAAGACGAGCAAATCAAGGCATACGCCGTCATCGCTTTGACGCAAGACCAAGGGCTAGCTGAAGAAAAATCAGTTGCCATGGATACCACTTTGGGCTGCAGGGAGTTGAGGGTCAGAAAAAAAGCTTTCTTGCTGACTTGCTTCAAGCTGCAGTTACGCTTAGAGGGTGGTGTTGCTGGACAGACAATAGCCATGTCGGCTTGTAGGTTTGCTGCTGCTGTATCTTTCTTACAAACAATGCTCTCAGGAAACTATTTGCCAAGAAGTAAAGAGTTTCATTACACTGATGGTCCTCAACTATGATGTCTGTGTACAGCGCATGGAGACGTGTCTTATTCTTGATAAATAACTGCACACACAGGCAGACATTTGATGCAATACATGCACAAACGCTGGGCAGCCTCAGCAGAAACAGCCTTTATAGAAGCTATCACAAGTGGTTGTTGATGTTGTCGTATGCACACATTTATCCCACTCTGACTGACCGTCACACGTGTCACACACTCACTCTCAGTCTAATGTGTGACATGTGATTAGAGTCAAAGAGTGTATTTATGCTGTACATAAATATATTTATTTCCTGTATTTGTTTCTGTGTTGTGCTCACTCCCTCTTGTGGTAAGAAGTCAGAAGTAAGAGGATAAAGACACTGAGCCGTTACCTCAGTTGTATTAATGCAAATGGATTCAGCTGGTAGCGACAATAAACAATGGAATACTAGAGCTACCCAACATGTCCCAAAAGTTTTACAATCAAATATAAAGGAAACACTTGAGCATTGATGAGTCACATGTTTGAAATTACACTCTGACCCAGTGTGCACGTGCATGACACACTGGGCCACGCATATGCAGTTTTACGTGTGAATTGATATAAGAACAAACCTGCAACGTTCCCGTGGTTCATCAAATCCAGTAGCGCTCAGAGCTTGTGACATATGACAATGACAGACAATGAAACTGGTGGAAACTGATCAGTAGCAGCCAAACACTGTTAACCTAATTTAATGTTAGATTGTGTGAAATAAGATTCTTGTCCTGCCCATCACAGGAATCAGAGCTGTCTATCTTAAAAAAACAGAAAACCCTACATACACCAAAGTATTGCATTTCACTGCAGTTACAGCAGAGAATCCACAAGAGGGTGCTGTAACATAAGAGCACAGTACAGGCAGGATGGCGGGTGATGTAAGACCTCAGTCCAATTTACCCTTGAGCTTATTTCTGGACAGTTTTACGACAAATCTTCTATTTGATTTATTCCTAATCTGTGGTCTAAGGATTTCCTTTAGAGTGAATATCATCAGACCACAATGAGTGCCAGTAAAACACAATTTCACTTGAAATGACCAGGCTGAGTGGTTGATGGTAACACAAGCTTTTAGAAAGCAACATCAAATGTGAGGATCAGGCAGCTAGCATGGTCTGGTTTTTATGATGCATCACAAAGTACAGCTGCTTATTTGCATTTATTTATGTTTGCCTTGGGCCACACAAAGAGAAGATATAAACCTGATCATCCCACAGGTATGTGGCTGCAAGCAGGCCGAGATCCACTCAACAAGTATGAGTATGAGTCATTGCTTCTCAAAGGAGTGTCTGGCAAAGGTAAAGGCTAAACATAACACCGACAGCTGGCCTGGAGCTAGAATTGTCCACTGTCACTGGAGCGCTTTTAATTGTCTTAAAGCATTATCTTAGAACCAAAGAAAAGAAAGACAAAGACAGGAGGATTATAAGAGTAAAGAAGCTCAGCATATATGTACTACAGGTCTGTGTTCAGCAAGTGAGCCAGCAAGTGTGTGTTTGTAGTGTGCTGTAGCAGCATAACTACTGACTTCACTGATCTGAGCGAGAGCGCGTTTCATGATTTAGGAGTTCAACTTTTCATCTGTGAGACGGCAAGTGTGTTATTTCTTGTTTCACTTAAAACATAGTTTCACTTTAATGTGAAAGGTCTGCAGCAAGTGGTTGGATTAATTAACAATGGCTTCACACAGAAGCAAAGGCACAAAGTAGAGGCTGTTAACATTATTTTGTGAGTCAGAAAAGTATTTCTGTTACAAAGCGGAACTAAGCGAGCGTTGAGCATGCTGCAGAAATGTCCATTATTTCAATTTACCGTGACAAAATGTAAATATGGAGGACGTATTCTCAGTGAACAACAGGAACAACAGAAAATTTACAAGGCAAATGGGCACAAAAGTCTTATTTCTTACTAAAATCCTGTCTGAAAAGGGTGTAAGCGTATATTTTCATCCATAATAAATGATGGCGCTCATATAATACTGTTCAAACCAAAGCTGGAAAGGAAGTGCGTATCTTACCGTGGCTGAAGCTGACCCCTGGGCTGAGGGTGGAGGGAGTGGCGACGTGCTCCCTGTTGGGCGTTTGGAGGCCCGTTTCCTTCTCCCTCTCCTTGTCCCGCTCCTTCACCTGGCGCTGGCTCATCCTGCCTGGGGTCAGAAGGACGGTGTCATCACCGCACACTACGGCAGCTACGGGCGGAGAGGAAGAGAGCAGGACAAGCGATGATGAGGGAAGGACAAAGGAGACATGCTGCCATCTTGCTTCAGATCACAGGACGTCTACATGCAGCCCTCTTGTGGAGCAGCTACGACATGCAGCCTTCTGCCTCATAACATTTGTTTTCATCTGTTTCTTATGATTGAAAAAGGTGTTTCATGAGTGCTGATAACCTCAATACGTGTCCGTCTCTGCCATCACTCCACCTTGTTTACATGGTGCTAATGGAGCAAGCATGCATGTAATTCCCAGACAATGCAAGCAGCTTTGGCTGGCAGAACATCAAAACAAATGTATGTCATTAAAAAACAAGTTTTATCTGTCCTGAATTGGACACTCCCTAGTGTTGTTATAAGGCGGCTCCTTATTAGCATCATATAAATCCAGGACAGTTCACATCTGAGTATGAGATTTTGAAATCATTTCTGATGTGAAACCTCTTTGCGTTTATCAGGTTGAGACACATTTGGAACAGGAACTGTTTCCCACAAGCAAAAACAGGTCAGATATTATGTGGGGCTAACACAGCGGTGCTCTGCTTGAGCCAAAATATCTCCTCATTACCTGGCTTGTTTTTAAGATTCAGTGTGGGAATCTACAGGTTTTTATAGCTTTGCACAGATTTGCAATTCATGCTAAAAAGTCATTTTAATTCTTAATCAATTAAAAATTCAGTGGGGGCACAGCTTTTAACTTCAATGTGGCAAATTAGTGAGCCTCTAAACCCTCTGCTGGGCTGCACCCTCAAGCTACTGTGCAGAACTGGTATGCACACACTCAAACACATAAGGTGACAATGATAATGCAGTATATAATCCAGACCATAATCCAGTGATGTCAGTGCCTGTCTACCCTATCAGACAGCAGTGTTCAGCAGCTGAGCCGTTGTGGATGTGTACTCTACGTTTACATGTACTTGTGCTGTCATGGGTATGGGTGAACCACACACACATGCTGACGCGATTTCCAAAGAAACAGGTGTCAGTAGCAAACAGGACAGTTCATAAAGAACCACAGAGGCGAGGCACGAGTTTAACGGTCTGAACCTCCACGACAGCAGAGAGAGATCAGGTGGTAAAAACACTTGAGGAGGTTTTTTTTAAGGAGGCAATGGAGCTACAGACAGACAGCCTATACAGCTTGCAATACCTGCAAGTACAAAGAAAGCCTGCAGCAAAATTAACGTCAAGAGAGATTATGCAAATTCTGCCCCATGACAAACTGCAGTTAATGGTTTATTAATGAGAGTAGACCATTGCTAATAAAGAAAGGTGCTGGCAGAGCAGTCAAAATAACTATTAGGAGCCTTAAAGTACACAAGAACATAGAAAAATATACACTTTTATAATCACATTTGTCTGACAAAATTGTGCAACATGGGTCCATTACTATTAGCTTTTTGGCCTACTTGAAAAACACACACACACACACACACTCCGTTATGTTTATCTACCCCTAAATACCAGCCCTGGCCCATCCCATGTCTGTGTGCACTGCCCTTAGCCCTTCTTCTGAAAGGTCACTGGCTTACCGGAGGTGACATGGTGCTCTCTCAACTCTGCATGGTGCTAGCAGGAGAAAGTGTGGAGCCAAAAAAGAAAGAAGAAAAGTCCAAGAGACAGAAAAAAAGTGATAAAAAGAGAACAAGGAACAGACAGCGAGAGGGATTGAAAAAAGTGTGTCAGAGATTTTGGATAAAGATTAAAGGAGGGGAAGGGAAGAGGGGCGTCCACCATGTGTTGTTGACCAGATGTTGGCAGTGGTAGGTTTGCGTGCAGCAGGATGCGCGATAGCGGGCAGCATCGGCAACAGCAGCAACAGCAGCAGCAGCAGCAGCAGTAGAAGAAGCCGCAGCCACACAGGACGACAAACAATGAAAAAAAAGAGGAGACAAGAGACAGAAAACAAAAGAAAAAACAGACATTAGTTTAACCAAAATGTTAACGGAGGACATAAGTTGACACAAAACTTGTAACAGATCGGAGCAATGGCAGAGATAAGCTGGAGGATAATGGACAATGCATGAGGACAGGATGAAGGGACATTACCACTCTACACACACATTTGTACTCATTTACAAGAGTAAATACTTATATCTCATCCATCCACAATAACTAAAGCAGCGCTGACATATCTATGCTGTGGCCTTGTCTCTCATTATGACATGGAATCTGACTATATCAGCGGATTGAAATACAGACATTTTTGTAACAAAATACTATTTTCATGATTGAATAATCTGCTGATTACATTTTAAATTAATTATTTAGTCCATAAAATATCCAAAAAAAGACTTCAATCTACAGCCATGCACTGGAACATTCCCACAATGACAATGCTAACACGCTGATGTTCACAGCAGCAGGTGTAATTTTAGCATTTTAGTAATGTTAGCATGCTAACATTCACCAATGTTGTCACTAGTTTATACAGGTATTTGGGAGTAAACCACAGAATTTGACTTTGATTTGACTCACAATTAATTTGCCTCCTGCTTTAAAACATCAGTTTTGTTGGCACGGAAAGTCCATTATTAGAAGTATTAATAGAAATCATTTCCATGTACAGTTTCTATCTGTTTGTGCAAACTAAAACTGTATCAAATCCAACCCTAAGAGCACCAATAGGAGCTCTTATTGGTCAGATGTTGAGCTCTGGCCCACACACATGTCTGATCCTGTGCACAGCAGAGGGCGGGGGCACTTTACAGCTGGCCAAAAAAGAATCCAATCACATTTGCTCAACATGGCTACACACTCACGACACTCACAGTCACACAAAATGTCAACACATCACAGGATTTTCCTAATCCCTCCATCCTCAGGAGGATGTGGCTCTCATAAAGGTTTACGCGGAACTGCTCATTTAATAAGATCCTAATTAAGTCATGAAGGCAATCCGTGCTGCTGCCGGACTGAACCGACGTCACAGTCATACCTGGAACAACGCCGGATTGCACTGATCTCCAGTCAGACGAAACACTACCACAGGCAGCTAGGTCAGGAGAAAGATAAAGAAAACAATGCCACTGATTGGATACTGCTCAGTTAATCAGGAAAGGGAAATCAAATTGCTATGTTCTGATTGGTTAGAATCCTTGGAGCCACAGTCTGAGAGGATAGACAACACTAAGAACTGCTTACAACAATAAGGCGAACGGATTAGGAAACTGTCACCGAGCATCAGAGGTCAATTAACAAGGCTTTGTGGAGAGGCATCAACACTGTAGTTTTCTAATTCAATCTTGGCTCAGCTCATATTCTCGTAGTGGGAAAGCACAGTTAACACTTAAGCCCCTCCCTCTGGATTGCAAAACACTGACCTCCAGTCACCGGGGGAATGGAGGTTAGAGGAGTTCGTGTCTGGAATTCTGGTTGGATTCCTCGATAGTTCCTCCTAAATAGTCCAACGGTTCAAACCAACTATCTTTTTTTTGCCCCCAGTGTGTACAATAATGCCACCATCAATTATTCCAGCCTAAATCTGATCCCAAAACAAGAGGTGTTGTTTGGCAAACTCATGGCAGCTGTCGGCAGCTTCCCTGACGGATAGACTGACGTGTGAACGCAGCGTGGATGCTCTTTATAGGAGCCTCACCTGATGATTAGTGTTGATTAATGATGCAGATGAGTGCGTGGGGAAGAGGCTGACAGAGAGACAAAGTGAGGGGCTATGAATAATCTCAAGTGTCACCAGCACAAAATATAAATTGTGACAGGCAGCCCGAGAAGAGTTTTATTGGTGCGGTGTAATGAGAGGCACAGTTGGATCACTGCATGTGGCGGGCCTGTATTAGCATTTGAAAAGCTTTCTTGGCTATAAATTGACAATCAAGCTGTAGAGGCTGGTGGGTGACTCGAGTGCAGGGGTGGGGGTGTGGGTTTAACTGGATGACAGAGCAATCAAAGGGGTCCTTTCCGCCTTAAGTTTGACTCATTCGACGCTATAGTTTATTTGATGCTTTGTAAAACTTTAGTGCACTTTCTTTCATCTTTCTGTCTGTTCAAAAATCATTTTAATGATTTCCAACAAAGAGGCCTTGCACAGTGTAAAGTGCAGATGCAACGCAGACATGTTTCAGAAGACTCTCTTGAGGTCTAGTGACCTGAAATGATGATTGGAATGAATGTACCACTGAGAGCTCTCTAAATGCTTCAAATTAAGTTTCCTAAAGAAAAATATGTGATGTCCCAGCATACACTGCTCCTCCCTTCCTGCATGTTCCTCTAAGCTGAACTAGCTTGCAATGTATTACACTGCAGAATTAAACCATCCTCCACACTTTATTAAACTGCAGGAAAATGCACCCCTGAACTCACATTTCGAGGATGATCTAGTGTTGAATGGAAAATGAGACGGTTCCAGGGCATTTCTCATTGAATCTAATATATCATAGCAACATTTTATTCACCGATTTTTCATTAAAATGTGACAATAACACCACCACTAACCTCAACATCCACAGTCATTTTAAAAAGCTCTTTCAAAGCTGTGCTGTCTGACTCGTGAAGCAGCGCGCACACACACACACACACACACACACACACACACACACACACACACACACACACACACACACACACACACAGCAGGTCTGATCACAGACACAGGGAAAGATGACAGCTGGCAATCGTGTTGTTTCTTTTAACAAAATCTATCTACATCTGCCTTTGTGAGCGGCCCAATACGACCATGTTCTTTTTTTAGACAGCCGTTGGACTTTTAGTGCCTGCAGGTTGTGTGAGTCAGTTTTCATTGAAGCGTAAACCAAACAGCAGATCTCAGATAAAGCAATGGGTCATGCACGTATGACTGTCATACTCAGCAGTAATGTCAACAGCTGAAAATACAGAAAACCAGGCTGGACGTGGCAGGTACTGCTGCAGCACAGGACAGTGACCAACCCTCTGCCTGACGTGTTTGACTAAGGCGAAGTCAGAGGATATGACTCAGAGCAAACAGACTCACAATGAGTGCTCACACATTCAGATCCAAACGTAATCTGGTCTTCCATGAAGGACACAGCTGAATAGATGTGTCATTTAAGGCCAATATTTCAACACTGACTGAAAATGCATCCATATAAACGTGCATTTAGTGCATCATCAGTGTCATGGCACTGTTCAGGTTTAGTTTGAGCAGCTTTAAGTGTGTGTATCAGAGTGTATCATTGCATGTATGCCAGACAACCTACCCAGGATTAACAAGGTGAGAAAAAAAAAACAGTACTATCATCATCTCAAGGTGCAGTGTGGTTGTTTAGTTGTCTCTCAGACAGAAAACAGAACAAGCTGTATTTTAAGACAAGGTGACATTTTGTTGTCTGAGTTTGGGGGTGTGGGGGGGCAACATCCTGCAGTGATGACAAGGACAGTGGAGGAAGTGCTCCAGTTGGTGTGCTGTATGATTGAGAGCCATATGCTCTCAATCAGTGTGGCAGAGGGCGAGGGATTCAAAGAGCTAGCTCAGTACTTGAGGCTGAGTATGTTATGTCATCTAGAGCTACTGTGACTAAACACACTGAAAAACACCTCAAGGAGAACAAAGATGAGCTAAAAGTTGAGCAAGTCAGGGCAGACAAGCTAGCTCTGACCACCAACACACAGACAAAGCTACAGCACAGCTGCCTGTCACTGGGAGCAGGGTTTCTGCTACATGGTAATAAACGTTTTTTACCTGGAAAATCTGTCGAGGTCGGACATATCCCTACAGGCATAACGTCGAGTGAAAATAATTCCTGTGTTAGATGTGAAAACATTCCGGCTCTACACGCTGTTTTCACTCCGCTGCTTCTCTGATGTCTGCCCTCGCCTGATTCAGTGAATTAAGAGGTTATTTCAACCAAACCAGAGTTCACGGCGATTGTTGGAAGAGTGAAAAATGATCCAAAAAGTGGTGAGTTTTATTTTTTTCCTCTCAAGTTTGAATGAAGTATGTTTTATCAAATATCCACAGATATCTATTGTGTGTGTGTGTGTGTGTGTGTGTGTGTGTGTGTGTGTGTGTGCGTGTGTGTGTGTGTGTGTATGTGTGTGCAGTTTCATTCAGATACTGAAGCACACTAACAGAAATGACCCCCATCTCCTTCAAAGCTTCCAAGCGTTAAGCACAGCACGTTCTCTCTGCCCCTGAAAAGATGAAGAGTGCTTGCGCAGGATAAAATGCCATGACATATTACATAATGTTTAAACATCACTCGCAGCAGATTCCTGACCCAGTTTCTTTTTAGTAGCAGGGAAAGAAGAGGTAACAACAGCAGCCCCCCTCCCCTTTTTTCTATATCTGAAGGGCACCTTTTGCCATTTACTCAGCTTAGAATCAAAACACATTTTGATGAAGGCAAAACCTAAATGCTGGTCTAACACAGAATGGGCCATCCTGTGCATTCAACCTCCAAGTATCTGAAAAATATTGATTTAAAAAAATCTTCCAACCCCGTCTTTGTATAAGAGAGTCAAAGAGAAAGAGAGCAACATCTTTTTAGGTGCGAGACTGCTGCTGAACAGCTGAGTCATCACTGGCAGCTATTTATTCAGCTGACACTGAGGCGGTATATTCTTAGAAATCCAGTGACGGTGTGGTTACAAAAATTAGCATTTTATTCAGTTTTGTTTACGTAGGAAAATGTGAATCATGCTTTCATAACTTCCCTCTCAACATACTATACTGCTGCTGCCAATACAGATGTGTTACAAATGAAAAGAAAAACCAACATGGTGTCAAAGTAAGTTGTAGCACCATGATCCTCCAGAACAGTTTCATTGGTCCTCGTCATAGATTCTCTGATCACTACTGGACCGCTACTCAACATTCCTTCCATCAAAAGACGTTCCCTTATTTGGTGTTTTGATGAGAACTGTCTCACTCACTTGCTCCAAAGTCTCACTTAGATGCTCGGCTGGGTTAAGAAAAATAATTCACATCCTGTTCTTACTCAAATCAGTGAGCTATCCCTTGTTCCTTTGCGTGGATGCGTCTTCCACCTACATGTATCTTTTAAAAACACACAGCAGAACTTGAACTTGAGCTTAAATACCAGAAGTAACTTCAGTGTGATTTGATTCTTTACATAAACACTACTATTTGTGCAGCTTTGCCTTAAATCTGCCAAAATTAGCTGCAAACCTGCAATAAACACATTTTGACAAACTGTCTCCTCATAAAGTTGATACAGCTGACGCATTAGCAAACAGTGGTTTAATTACACTTTGAGTGGAAAAGCAGCAAAGTTAGCATTCATTTGAATTTGAATGCTTCGTTCTCTGGAAACTCCAGAGAAAAATATCTGACTAGGTAAATGTTCCACTATGTTCACCAGCTAAAGGCTAGCTTCATCTATCTGCTCTTCAGTGTGAGACACCTACTGTAAAGTGGGTTTATCTGACCTGCTGGGATGCTGAGAGTGAACCGAAACTGCAAAGTTTCAGGCTGGAAACCCAAAACAATGAGCTGAAAGACACTAAAACGCTGTTGGTTTGTCATTTGTTCCATTGTTAATATGAAAATATAAGAGCAGCTTTAAATAAAAGAGTGCATTTGTCTCCATTCATTGCAGTTAATGTGATGTGTGAAGATCTCTTCAATATTCTATCTCCTCCTCTTTGTTGCAGTGACCCAATTCCCATCCACACATCAATGAACGACCTTTAACAGTGCCACAGAAATGCCTCTGAGCCCCTCAAAGTTCAACCACTGGACAACAATGTTGATGAACTTCTCAGCGTGTTAATGTAAAATTGGGATTTGCCTTTGTGTTGTTACTGAGGTCGTGCCCTGGTAGTGAATGAACAGCCATTAAAGGTTATTAGGAAAGTCTACCGCCTACCACACACTATAATGAAGTTTCTCACAACAGCTGTTGTGACACTGGATTAATCAGCAGTGTTTATACAGCCCAGCTAAGAGTCTGTTGTTTCTGAAGCTAATGACTGGGGTTTATCTGCTGCAATGTTTCTATATTAGAACAGAGGAAAATCAATGTGCTTTGACTGTTTCCAAGAGCTTGAAAAAGTTTGTTCATATTCTAAAATTCAATCTAAAAATACCACTGCAAGTGAACTAAAAACAACCATTTTGTTGTTTCCAGGAAACCCACAGCACATGATGGTATCTTATTTCATCATGTGTGCCTGCTCTGTGCTCACCTTAATTAAGCAACCTGATACAAGCTATCTTCTACAAATGTCCTGATCAAGAGTTTGTCCCAGATGCTGATCCTGCAAGTGGTGATTAACTGTACCGAAAGGACTAGTTCTCTAAGAGGTAGAACCATCATCTGAATCATGACGCGATGTGAATCCTAGCCAGCCTGGTTTCCTGCGTGAAGAGAAGTGCTAACTGTAAACTGCTGATGTCAAAATAAGGCAGATAGCAGCTTCAGCTGGTTACAGCACAGCAATAAGGAGGCATTTAGGGTTCTGGAAAGGTGCAAGAATAACCTACAGCACACATGTTAGAATAAAAGTTACTCCAGTTAAGATGATAAATTAACTGAAAGCTAAATGCTAATCTTCTGACCTCTACACAAACACTGTATTTCATATAGCTGTTTTACAATCGGACTGTTAATTAGCACGCTGCATTAAAAATGTGAGCCAAAAATAAGACACAGAAATCAACACTCCCAGTTTTACCTCCCTTAACCTGTTCAGTTTAAACCATCAGTACAAAGGAGATATTAGGTACAACCAGCAGCGGGCCTCTCCAACTACTGCATGATCTGAATCAACATGGCACGTTAGTTTCTGTTCAAATGCATTTAAGAAACTAAGCATTATCAGTGTGAAGGTGATTAATCTAGCTTATTCAGACTTTTCTGAGTGGCTGACAAATGACTTAATGTGGTTCAACACTCTCTCCAACAATGCCACATAAAGCACAAACACGTAAATCCACAATTGGATGTTAAGCACTCCATACTGAAAGACTAAACAGATTATTCTACTTATTTGTGTTTATTTTCCAAATGAAACATGAAAAAATGATAGAAATGCAATGCTTAACTAGTAGCTTTAAACAAAATACTGAAGGTATTGATAAAAAGTTAAAAGGCTGGATGGTGATCACATTTCATTTCATCTGTAATTTCCAGTGAAAATGGTTGTCACAAACAGCCCAAAGTCATAGAATACAAAAAGCAAATTTTATTCACTGAGGAAAATGGAGCAGCGGAACAAAAGCTCATGGTAAAACTGAGGATTCTGGACATCTCATCTGTAAAACTGCAAATTCAGAAGCCATTTCTACAGTGTTTGTCAGACTGCCAGGGTACTGCATTTCACCAACTCCCAAACCATCCTCTGCAGCAGTGGCTGAGTGTGAAAACACTCAGTCCGGCAGTGTCAGAGTGGCTTTATCCATCAAAGAATTGACACATCTGTCAGCATGAGGTGGGTCCACGGCTACAGCCTGAGTTCTGGCAGGCGGGGAGCGACTCTATGAGCTGCTGATATTGGGAGCAGCCCTTATAATGGATAATTTACAACTGGAGTGGAGCTGTAACACGCTCCGTAAATAAAATGTCTGAGAGTGTGGCCAGAGGCGACTCTGGTGGCCAAGATACTGTCCAAAGTAAAACCTGAGCCAAGGTACTAAACACTGTTCAGTGTGAGGATGTGAGAGCCAAGATATTCAGTCACTTGTAAAGTAGGCAGACAGGAAGGGAATACAATCTTACAATCTGTCAGAGTGAGCAGCCTGGAAGTCTTCAGGTGTTTCATGTATTCAAGTGTCGCAGATAATAAGCAAACAGGCAGATGCAGAGCAGGTGAGGAATTACAGGAGGAGTTGAAACCAAAGTGATGCTGAGCGGGCCTGATGCCATCATCACTCTTTAAGCAAGAGCAGTGACAAATATAAAAAGTCCTGTTATTTGTTCCTGTTAGGGCGGCTTTGGGTTTTAGATTCCCAGTGAACTGACACAAAAGGTGTGGGCAGAATTCAATGGATCTGCAATGACTGCTGGGATACAATGGCACTGAGCCCACTGCCGCAATCCAAATCTGGTTAAGTCCAGGCAGCCTTTTACCACTGTGCTCAGGAACAGGTGTGATCACTGAGGAGCCTGACCAGTGTGCTGCCAGACAGTGCGCCCAAAAAAACTCCTGTGGGAAGCAGGCTAATGGTGCTGCTCCATTCAGAAGGTGTGCAGTGAAAAACTCACATGAACACAAACGCACCCGCATTGAGTACACACAGTTAGGTATGAAGCAATTCATAAAATACAGAAAAAATACACACAGACAAAATCAAACAACTGTGCCCAGACAATCAAATCTGCATATGAGACTGTCAGTGTTCCAGGGACATAAGAACAATGACAAAGGGTCATTCTGGACCTCATCTTTGTCAATATGGATTTTGTCACGCCTATTTTTATTGTTTTTCTTCTATTAAGCGCAGGGGTGTCCAAACTTTTTTCAAACAGGGCCAGATTAGATGAGGTGAACATGTGTGAGGGCCAACCATTCTGCCTGACATTCTCTGAGCCATTAAAATAAAATGCAATGAACCATTTTATGAAAATTTTACTGCAATTGGCATACTTTTCATTTCTTCACATGGATGACAAATAAATCTAAACAGGTTCCACCAAAATCACTCTGCTTTGCATATCTGAAGGCCATACAACATGAAGTAAAATCTGTATGAGAAAAAAAAACTTCATATATCTCAGGTTCATTTTAAATATTACATATTATTGGTAATTAAAGTTGTCTGTCAACTTTTACGTTCAAAACATATGAACAGGTACATAACACCAACAGTCATCTTATCAAGAAGTGCTAAACCTAAAATGTCATAAGTCCAAGTGTCCAAATATATTTAGAACTGTGATTCTGACCAACACAAAACAAATTTAATTCACTGAGATTTTAGAATTTATTCATTTCAGATGACCAAAACAATGTGAAGGGTGATACTGAGATCTGGACTGCAGTACATAGGCCAGGTCTGGTTCAAAGGCAGAGGTTTGGATGTGCACAATGTCACGCAGGCGAGAGTTACTTAGTCATGTCCTCACGCGGTTCTTGTCAAAGTTCATAACAGAGAATGCCTCCTCACACAAGTATGTGGGGCCAAACAAAATCAGCATTTTCTTAGCAAATGTTTGAATCTCTTGAAACGTGCCTTTTTCCAGCTGGCAGTAAAAGTTCACAAGAGAGAGCTGTTGGTGTCGACTGCGCCACTCGCTGTCACACTGCAGCTCAATGAGCTCCAGCTGCAGCTGATCCAGAGCATCGTTGGGCTCAGCAGAGAAGGGAGAGGAGACAAGCATGATCTCCTTTTCACTAGCTGCAAGATCCCGAAAGCGTTGTTTAAACTCCTCAGCCAGAGATGCGATGTCTGCTGCATACCTCCTCGTTTGCACATTGATATTGTCCTGTGGATTTACACTGTCCATTATTTCCTGCAGCGCTGGGAAATGTGTGCTATTGGGCTGCATTTGTGACAAAAAACTGCATTGTGTACGTGTGTAATTTACATACTCTGGTCAACAGTGTGGCGGGCCACAAGTAATACAATTTATGACAGAGGCTGCGGGCTGTATGAAATTTGACCACGGGCTGCAATTGGCCCCCGGGCCGGACTTTGGACATGCCTGATTTAAGGGATGCTCACGCTCTAAGTCTTGGAGCTGCAGTTCCTATAATGTGGGGCTTTGAGCCTGTTTCTTACCCTATATTTGTTTACATTTTGACAACTTGGCACCATTAAAAGTATGCTGAATTAGCCATTAGCAGTCCCTGTCTTCAGTGTGCCCATGGATGTACAGACAAATATCAATGGTTTACTTTGATATTTAAGAAGATTTAAAAACCTGGTGATTCTTAGGTGAGTTCTGGACTTAAGGAACTGAAGTAGATTCATGGACATTTATTAACAATTGACAGAGACAATGATATACGCAGGAAGTGTAAGTCACACTGAATCTAAAAATATGTGTATCATGTCTGTGTGTTCAGATGTGACAGAGTTATGACTCAGAGGAGTCTGACTTTTGTTCCAGTTCACCTTGCCCTGTACCAGTGCCTCCATGCCTCCCACCTGTCGCTATGCCACACTGCCCCCAGGGAGGTGTGCCTCACAGTTTGACAACCTCTGGTATGCTGCAATATAATTCAAACATGCAAAATCGGAAGAAGAATGATGGTGTATGAACATCTGTACTTCAGTAGTTACATGCAAGAGTTACAGCCTTCTATCAATTTACATAAGAGCCCACTATGAATTGTATGGAGCGAGGAAGCATCATACTGTACAGATCTGAAATCTGATATATGCAGATTCATATGCGGATACTGTGAGTTTAGGTGTCAAAGTAGTTTTCAATACTTTTCAGAGTCTTTCACTGACTGGGGGTTATGAAAGCTCACTTAATTTAAGCATTTTTTTTGTTAGTATTGAAAAATAATCTCCACTGAGAACAGTGTGTATCAGTCCATCCTTTTTAGAATTAATATACTTTAGAGTTAATACAGCTATGAATGGGGCTTTTTTAATATAAGATGTGCTGAGAGGCACTGAGCTACAATTAAATGTCAAGTATTTAACCTGTGCTCCAGATACAGGTGGAGGAGGAAATCAGAATCCTTGTATGGCCTGACAGGAAATCCATAATTCTCAGATCATTCTCAGCAGCAGGGCATACTCTGACACTCGAGCAAACAGAAGCAATCCCGAAGGGGTGCTGCTTTACATCCTCCCTCTCCCCTGCTAACTTAAAGCATAATGGTGTCACCTCAGAGGCGACCAGGAAGCCAGCAGATTAAAAAAAGCACACCTGTTGCTTTTCGGATTGGTAATTTGTACAACTGTGTCTCGCCCGTGCTTCATCTTTAATGAGGAAGGAGCGGAGAGGCGTGGAGGGGGGTGACGGTCGCTACCTGCAGGTAGCGTTTCATCAGACTGTAGCATTTCAGCACGGCGGCCTTCAAAACAGGGGAGGTGGGGGGTAGCTGGGTGGGTCCATGGGCCTCACATAGAGTGGAGTCTCAGTTTCATCACTGCAGGGGGGCTCGGGGCTCAGGGACAGCATGGAGGCGACAGGATAAATGTTCTTAGGAGGAGCTGTCAGCGCAATATTGAAGAAAGTGGTTGTGAAGGAGGTTAAATACAGTGCTTAACTACAGAATAATGAAGTGAAATGCAATTTTGTGATTATTGTCATTCAAAGCACTTTACAACAGTGCAGTGAATACACTTTTAACAAGGGAGAATAAGCTGGTCTTTAGAATACTAGTATAATGCTCAACCCATTGATCAAAGGCAGTGTAGTATGCAGTTTGGCCCAGTCTCAGCATGGCAGAGCTGTGAGCTTGGCAATTAGCCATCAGAAATTTAAACCTCACACCACCATCGAGGATTGGCTGAACAATGAGGAAATGGAACCGTTGACTGATCGCAGCTGGATTTCTTTCTTGTTAGGGGATTTTGACAGCTGAAGCGTCCAGCTGGAGGTTAACACTGGAAATACAGTATGTCATTACATTTTGAAGAGTTTAAGGTGTATGCATACTCCGAACAACATCTGTGCTTGTTCCTTTATTCAGGTTTAAGGTGGAGACAGAGCTCTTTCCTGGTGAAAGCTCCTAGATAACAGCTGAAATGCTAAAGGCAGAATACAATCGGTGTTTTCCTCACTGAAGGCTGTTACCTTGGTTGTAAATGACATAAAAAACCTTAAACTTTTACTTGTAATAGAGTATTTTCACAAAGGATCTGAATACTTCTTCCACCACTCGACAGCCAACATGAACACAATATCAGATTAAATAATGAAAAGGGAAAAAAATGGCAATTAAATCTGATCACAAGGCTGTAACTAATGTTCATGATTCCACAGAAGTGTTTTGGTGGTCTGCTGAGCATCGTCCATTTGAATGCCTGTTCAAAAATGTTGTAGGAAGCAGCATCAAGCTAAACTCCAGACTCCAGCAGCTGTTCAGAATTAGGGGTGTAATGGTTTTGAAACAGAGACTGAAACCGAGAAACGAACATCTCGCCTCGAGTTGCAGTTCGGTCTCCTGTGTCGCCAAACATGCTGCCAACACGGCAGGTGAAGCCCGTTGAGCTCATAACGTACCAACACTCCTTTTTCATCTCGCAATTAACACTAGAAGACAAGTAAATTATATCAACCAAAAACATCTCAAGCCGTGACCCTGAAACTGAGGTACATACCGATCCGTGAATTTTGTGTACCGTTACACCCTGAAGCAGAATGAATGAACACAGGCCTCGGCGATCAATCTGATTACGCTCAATCCAGCCCAGCTGCCTGCACCCCTGTGCTGCAGCCAAGATTTCTGCCTCTTTTGTGGGGAAAAACATGAAAAACAAAAACCCAACAATTCCCAGAAAGCTGTTGTTACGTAACTGCATCCCAACAAAAGATAATTGGTTCATTTATCCTCGTTCAAACGAGCCATGCACACGGTCAGACGTTCAGGTAGCAAATTAAGAATCTTGAGCGGCATTGTTGCTCTCAGTTTATGTGACTCTTTTAAAACTATACTTGCATGTATTCGGTTTTTAATTGGACTTGAGAGCGTTGCATTATGGAGCTATCATGTTTCTATAATGTACTCAATGGTAGTGCAAGCAACCAGACACTGACCCCACCCCCCCGATTAGATGCATGCTTTGGCTCTCAGCCAGCAGCAGCCCACCGGGGTCAGATACATGCATCCACCACTCTAATAGAAGCAGCATGATTTGCGTTAGCTGTAAATGCAGCCCCTTAGCAAAGCGTGGCAGTGAGCCTTGGCTTTCATTCAGTGACAACATACTGAGTAAACAACAAGCTGGAGTGGAAACAACACAGTCGACTGTGTCCAAGTGTGAAACCTTATCACAAAGACAAGTCTGAAAGAAGCCACTTTTATATCAACACCACATGACAACAGATTATTAACAGAACATGCTTCAAATGCGACTGTCCGACAGCATGAGCTCAGTCTGACGTACGGTCTAACCTGCCCAATCCTGCTTCCTGTTTTGACACTTGACAGTGTTAAGGCTCACTAGCAGAAAGAGAGGAAATGCGTACCGTGTCTCAGTCAGTCGAGGGAGGCGATCCCGTCGCCGCGACCGCTTCTTGGTCAGACTAAACCTGGTACGACAAGTCACTGAGCTCAGCCCCGTCTCTCCCGCACACACCAAACATTGAAGGGAGGAGACAAGGCAGGGAGACCGAGCATGTGAGAGAATTCGAGCCTCCCTCTCTCTCTCTCTCTCTCTCTCTCTCGAGTGCTTTTCCTATTTCCTGTTCTTTTTCTTCTTCTTCCTATTTTTGTGAATTGTCTTGTTGTCCTACTCTGGAAATTTGTCACATCACTGGAATTCATTCCCTCTTCCTCAGCTTTTATCTTAGCCTCAAAGCACTCATGATTTTCCCTCTTGCTGTGTTCCCACCCAGTCATCCATCCATCCATCCATCCATCCATCCATCCATCCATCCATCCATCCATCCATCCATCCCTTTCCTTCATCTACTTTTCTCTCTCCTTGAACCCCCATCAGGCATCTTCACTATAATACAACTCTTTTAAACATGTTTTTCAGACAGACATCACCTGACACACAAAACAGCTAAACACCATGCAACCACAAAACAAGGAAGTAGGCTGTGGCTAGCTATAAAGGGCTGAATCTGTTGTACTGAAGCAGTTATCAGTGGTAGTCAGAGCTCTGTGGATGCCCCCGAGCACACAGCTACTATAACCACATGGCTCTTCCTCATGCTCTTGTTGACTGAGAACCTCCTCCTCCTGCACCATAAACCAAAGTGGCCGAGCCAATCTACAAGGCCATCATGGAAAATCACCCCAGAGGACACGCATGCAATGCAGCCGCCCTGTGACCTTATTGCGGGCTGAATAACACAAGCTTTAATGCACTCTCTGTGCTACTGTTTCCATTAGCCTGCTTTATTGTTTCCCACACACCACAGGACGGACGCCACTTAAAAATACAACGCCATATGCAACAAATGTCTGTAATCACAGCAGATGCACTGACCAAAGGTCACATGTAGATGCAGCAGCACATTGGATTCAATTGGATTTGAGCTTCACGTTCCATGAGAGCAAATAATCTGCAAAACAAGACGCAGCCACATGCTCTCGATGTCATCAACAAACACATTTAGTCTCCTCGGGCAAGGTGAGACTGAGGTCTGCAGTATTTACTTTTAAAACACTTGGAAATTTCTGCAAGTGCTCTGCAGTTAGGATGAAAAGGATGGCTGATGGTAAAGCACAGCGTCAGCAGTCGCTGCTCTGAGAAATGGTACGACGTGACTGCAGCCCACTGTGGTTCTCAACAAATGTGTCACCAGCTTGCAAGAAATACAATCTAGAAGCAGATAACAGGGTTGGTGACAGCACAGTGTACTGTGAAAAAAAACATGTCACCAAATTTGTTTTCTAATCTCCCTGGCAAGTCCCTTCAAAGCCACCGTCTGCTTTGACACATTTTCTGTTTTGCTAGTAGATATGTGAACGTGTCCGTTGCCAGGTAGATTCTTTCAAGGAACAGTTAACAGTTTTGGGAATACGCTTATGTGTCAGACCATTGGCTGGAGTCTTGCCGTCAGCATAAGAATTCCAGACTACCAGATGAGAATCCATAAAGTGAGAAGGCCAAAAAGCAGTCCAGCATACAACCTCCAAGATAACAACATGCATTGTTATTTTTGACCATGATGTTTCCTGTCCTCAACATCTACTGTCACAGTGCTCTTGAGCAAGCAACATTACAGCAGCACTGACTGATTTGGTTTTTGGTTGCTTGAGGGTAGCAGAACACGTAAACCAGACACTGACATATCTTCTTGATATCTTCCATCTTATAAGGTTGTCAAGGCAAACAGCTGTCTGAGTGCACATGCAGCAGACACAGAGCAATGTTAGCTTTTATTTGGTGTCAGGTTTCTGGCCTTATTAATGTTCAACCTGCTTTAACTCTGCTTTGGTCTCCATCTTTAGCTGCTAAATGCTCCATTATGTTCACCAGCTAGTTGCTAACTTTGTCTGTCATTTGGTGCTGAGCATCTATAGTGCCATACATTAGACTGATAAGAGCCTTTCAGCTGAAAGCAGGCTGGATCTAGCTGTGAGATCTAGCAGTGAGGTCAATTAAGTTGAAAAAAAAAAACATGATCTACACACCTACACATTACAAAATAAACAAAGACAAATAATGTTCTACACAGTGTTGTTGAATTATTCACTCGTTTCAGCTTGACCTTCATTTCATTTTCAATGAAAGTGACACTGTGTGCAGTTTCCAATTAGTGGCAGTCCACGTGCCCTGGAAGATTTCAATGTCCTGAAGAAACAGGAGAAATTCCGGTCAAATATTATCAGATTATGGACCTTATTTTCCTGTGTTTTCATGTAAGCGACAAACAGAGACTACAGTATAGAGTACTGAGCGAGAGCGCCAGCAGCTGTGAAACAGGCTGCAGTGTAATCCCTCTGGGCGTTTGCACACTGTCAGTGCATGTCCACTAACAGTGTTTGCTTTTGCCAATGACAGCTCAAATTGTTATTCTAAGTGTCTGACAACATTAAGGATCTCTACAGAGATACACCCTTTAAAAGAGATCAGTTTTGTTCAACCAGAAACAGCAAATATATCGCTCTCGCCAAAGCAACCAGACTCCAATTACAGAAACAGTAATTTTATCACTGGGAAACACACTTCAATTAATGTGGCAGAAACAGAATAATACTCATCAAAAGTACTTCTTCATCTTTCACTCCTCTAACAATCACCACCAACTCTGGTTTGATCAAAATAAACCCTTAATTCACCAAACTGGGAGAAGAGAGAGAGAGAGAGAGGACAGACATCAGAGAAGCAGCGGAGGGAAAGCAGCCTGTAGAGCCAGAATATTTTAACACCTGACTCTTATTATCACTGGACCATTTCAATATGTCTGACTTCAACAGATTTTCGCAGTAAAAAAAAAAAAAAGTTTGAAAAATGGTAATTACTGGACGTTTTGTGACTCCTGTGCACCCTGCAGTGCTTTCAGTGCATCCAGCGCAGCAGTGCTGCTTGTTTTTCCACGATCAAATATTCATTATAGTCAATATAGAAGTATTGCTCATAGCAGCTTTAAAATGTGCTCTTTGAAATGTTCATTCTAGACAAACAAAAAAAGTTTTATTTACACGCATTGTATCTCTATCTAAACCACTTTTATCTGGATGTAAAACCTAAAGCCAGTGCACCTGAAATGTCAGTTATATTCCATCACTGAACAAGAAATCTACGGGTAAATAAAGCCGATGGCTTCTTTCCTGTTTCTATGCACTTTGGTGCATTTTATGACTCATTATGATTGCAAACTTCATGTCAATATATGGAATTACATGGATACTCCGCATGTTACCCAAGTGCTTAAAGCATGCATGTGTGTCCTCAGAGCTTGTGCTGGTAGAACATGAGATAGTAGCAAGAGAAGGACTCATCAACACACTGCTCACTAGTGTTAAAAGGCCACCAATAACTACCAAAGGTTCAGGATATATAATATCATATAATACTTTGTCAATACTGGAAGAGTATGTTTCAACATCTGGAAACCCTCTTTCACAGTTGTGTAGTGACAAGCCTGCACATGAAAAAACAACTACATGCTTTGCCCTGGTAGAGGAAATTGGTAATTTTTTTTCCTTAACAGGCCGACAAAGGAACAGTTGTGATGGAGCAGGCTACATCTAGTCTGCTGAGAGAGAAGACCAGAGTCACACTATGGGCTTAGATGAGATGAATTCTTGGCATCTTTTCAAAAAGGGACTGTCATTCACGCTGTACCGTGGTGACAAATCTTGGCTTATGGCAATCGGATTGTATATTGATGATTGAAGGGATGATCAATGATCCTTTTTTCCTATGCCAATATTAAGGCGAATTTAATAAATGCATGAATTGAGTAGATATTATTATTAAACAGATTTTTTAATGTTTAAAATATCATATATTAGTGCTGTCAATCAATTAAAATATTTAATTGCGATTAATCTCATGAATGTCATAGTTAACTTGAGATTAATCGCAAATTAATCGCACATTTTTATCTATTCTAAATGTCCCATTAATTATCATTTTAATACTCTTATCAACATGGAAAAGTGGATAGGCTTGCTTTGTGCAAATGTTTTTTTTGAAAACAACAATGTGTAGTGTTTTATTTCACACTAACATTCTCACTTTGAGCAGTCATTCACATTTGAAGCAAAATCTCACACAATTTAACACTGTCAATAAACAGATGACAAAAAAATACTATACTATACTGAACATAATAGCATCTATACGCCTCTGTTGAAAGCCATCCATTGTCGCCTGGTTTTGACAAGGAGGCGGCGGAGAATTCGCATTAGCCGTGTGTTTGGCCATCAAGTGGTATTTCAGACTGGATGTGCTGCAGTGATAACTCAGTTCACACCAAAAATACACACATATAACTTTGATCTTGTCAGTCGACCCATCTGGCAACTTTCTGAAACTAAACTTTCCATTCAGAATCTTGTTCGCATCCATTTCGGCGTTTCGCGCTTGACATCCACACAAACCGGTAGCCTACTCTTTCACAGCTAGCGAGCAGGCAAGACCAAACACGTGCGTGGGGCGTGCCTATTGTTTTGTTTCCGGTTTACAATCGGATCCTGTAGTTTTTTTAACGTTACTAGCAGTGGCCACAGCTTATAAAAAACTACAAGTTCACTAGGTCACAAAGAACGTTAATCTCGCGATAAAAAAATGACGCTGTTAAAATTGATTTGAGTTAACACGTTAATAACGCAATATTTTTGACAGCACTATTATATATATATATAAATATTATAAAATATTTTAAATCAAATGTTCACACTCTTTTATAAATGCCATAATGCTTGCAAATAGCCTGTGTAATATCTTTAGGCTCACCCTTGGCATCAGGGTAAAACCTATAATATCACCAAATACCAGATGTTCGACTTTTCTTTGATAAAGAAAGTCGTCCCTGCTGGCATTTCACTGGCATGTTGTGATGTTGTGACATAACTGTCCCCACGCCCTCCTATGGCCACCGCCCCCTCCGGCAATCAGATCACCTATCGGTGATCTTGAGTAACCCTGATTATACAATGTGAAAACAGAAACCATTGCCCGATCCTGCCCCAACCTTCCTTCAGTGAGACTCAAAATAGTACAATCGACCCGACAAACAAACTGCATCCATCACATTCAGAAATGTAAAGCTCATTTGCAATGGAACACTGGCCATTTTAATTAGACAAAAGAGCTCAGCTGCAGGCCAGGGACTCCTGCTGAGTGTGATTTAGTCTGTGACTTTGACAATGTTTTCTCAACGAATAAGGAATAACAAAGTACCCATTTATGGTCGTGGCCGTGGCAGCGGCACAAAAGCATTTAAGAGGAATTTAAAGTTTATGAGAAAAAGCTGAAATCCAGTCATTCTGAAAGCAGGGGCACAAACACAAAGCTGTGAAGTCCCATACACATCAGGGGGTCATCATCACTGCACCTTTTTTTGAGCTGAATCACTGAACACAGAGCCATATAGAAAACAGCATGGCAGGCAGAGTACTCTACAAACCAAGTCCTGTCTCTGCACTTTAGCACTAAAGTGTGATGGACATGAAGAAAGGTGATGGAAAGCGAGGGCAGTGCAAAGCCAGACAGCACGAGGCAGAGCAGCACGACTCGTGTCTGTTGGCTGCTCTGACGCTCTCAGCTCCGGTGGTGAATGCCAATGAATTCTGCTAAACTTCTTTTGAACCAGATGCCGGTGCGACCTCCTCCACTGCCGTCCAATGTAAGCAACTCTTCAGCTGGCAGCGGTGACAGGAGAGAAGCTCTATGGAGGACGAGGACTGTTTACTGCGTGCTTAACAAGCTATTTCTAACCAATTACATGGCAGTATTTCAGGAACAGACTCCCCACGTCTCAAAACAGGAACAGCTGGGCCCAGTGGGAATCGACTGAGTTAGCTCATCTCTACACATGAAAATGTTTTTTGTATCAAAAGTGAACTAAAACTGTGTGTAAAATCAACTGATGAGCATGACTGTCCAAAGATACAAACTGCTTGCCATTTCACTGTCTGGCATATTCCATGGTAAGATATCTCATTCATGCTCAGAGAACCAGGGTTACACAAGTAACCTAAAGATTTACTACGTTCTTTCTGAACCACTGCTGCTCTACTCCATGCCTAAGAGGGAAGCATCACAAAAACACTGTTATTCTATAGCTCCTATAGTAGATGACATTCTGCATATTGTGTACTAAATGGAGGATAAACGAATGACTGCTTGAATTAATTTAACAATGGGTACCACTAGTGTTGCTTTCGTCAACGAAAATTTATGACTAAATATCGTCATCAACGAACCTTTATCATGTGCCGAAAACGAGACGAGATGCAATGTAAATGCCGATCATCTGACGATAACTATAATTAAATACATAATGCAATATTGTTGACGAATAAAAATGAGACTAAATGTGGTTTACAAAATAAAAACTCTGCTAAAATGTCTCTTCATTTTCGTTAACTTAAACGAGACGAGACGAAATGTTATAACATTATTTCGTCTCGTTTAGTCACGTTGTTCTTATTATTTTGCAGTATTTCTGTTTCCTGTGTCTCACTTCAGGGGCTGCATCAGGTTGCACTGCGCAGTCGCAGGCAACATCACTTCCTCAATCCCCACTCGTGGCATTATTTAGAAGATGCAGCTGTGGTAGGTTAGCGTTAATGACAGACAACTGACACAGAGAACGGGACCGATGGCCAGCCAGCCGGCTTTGGTTGATAAAATAAATATGTTGTGAATTCAAATCAGAGTGTCTTCGTGTCTGGAATGGATGTATTCTTGAGTCTATAAGGAAACAATAATATAATAATAAGACAACCTTGTTTGAATTGTGAAATGGGTTTGGCCAAAAGAAAATTTTGGTTTTGTCTATACTATGAGGTACTTATACTATATTGACTGGGTTAAATAGAATTGTATTACTAAAAAGAGACAAAAATACTATTTTCACTGACTAAAACTAGACAAGTGTCATCAGTATTCGTCAACTAAAACTAGATGAAAACAGTCACGGATAATTCTGACTGAAATGTGACTAAAATGCTCAGACTTTTAGTCAACTGAAACTTGACTAGACTAAAAAGAGTATGAATGTGACTAAAACAAAAACTAAAATGACAGCTTGACACAAAGACTGGACTAAGACTAAAATTAAAACAGGCCGCCAAAAACAACACTAAGTACCACTGTATGGACTGTATACAGTGGCCATGCATGTAGCTACAGGATAGATTTGTAAAAAGGAACATGTATAATACATGATGGCAGACATGATTGCGAGGATTGCTGCCACTCGTCTCTCTTCTCAGTATCGAAGGCAGCAGAAAACACACTCCAGAATTGCAGCCAGAGAGCTGACACACAATATATTACCCTCCTGAGGGGGAACTGGATACTCCAAGAGGGATGTGAGTGTGTGTCTGTCAGTTCACTGACAGAGTGCACTGAAAAAACAAAAAAAACAGAGAGCTAAATGTGTTCCTATAGGATCCTATGTGTCCTATAGTAATGGCTGCATCTTTAGGGAGAACACGCACACCATGTCTTTCTACCAATTATCCATCTATGCGATGTCACATGTCCCTGCCCTTTTCTTTCACCAGTGTTAATAAATCCATACTGTCTTGATGACTGCTCTCAAATCAACAGCACACCCACCACCGGGCTAGAGGACTGATTTTTCTGTCGGGGAGTGAACAAACATTGGCAGGAGACGCTCAGTTTCTCCTGCACTTCACAGTTAAATCCTGAATGTTAAATTTCCCCCCACATCGTCTGAATTTCACTTTCTGGAGTCTTTGAAAGTTACTGTATATTTTCAGACTTTCATTTGCAATTTTTCCACGTCTGACGACAAGCTAAAGCCGTGGAGGATAAGCTTGCGTTTGCTGTTTACTTTAACCCATTTGCTTTAGTGGCTCAGGCTGTCGGCTCAGGTCTGTCAACAGCACCCTGAGTCTGACCACTGACGTACAGCGGCCTCAGTTTCTCACTCCCTAAGAGCAGCCTGAAGCCAATTTTCACCTCTGGCTTCTTGCAGCCCCCCACAGCTTATTTGTGTCACATGAAGTGATGCTGCATGTCCAAGAAACAAGAGCCTGTACCTCTGCACTGCAAGGTCAGAAATAATTTAAATGCACAAACAAGATTAATCAACACTTCTATGTCTGATGTTATTAGCCCTTTAGTTGGTAAACGTCAAGTTTTGTTGTTGCAATCAAAACAACAATGCTTTGACATATTCTGTACCAGCAGGACAAATGAATTATATGAGAGGAAGAGACATTAGCTTCTCCATAACAGAAGCCTCCACTGATAATGCAATGCAGCCACAAGACATGTTGCATGTTAAGTAAGCGGCGTGTGGTCAGCACCACATCAAAGCTAGCCATAGCTAAATGATCGGTTTCAATATAATCATGTGGGTTTTCAGCATCCCAGTTCATGCCCATTCTCTTGGTGTTGTCAAAAGGCATTCTAGGATATGTGGGAAAGCGTTAAGTGAAGCAGAAGCATCACTTTGTAGAGATCTATTTTTACTTTGACATTAAAAAGCCTTTTTCTGTTGATCAGTGAAAAACACAACACAAAAGCCACATAGATACTTTATTTATCCCTGAGGGGAAATTCTCATGACACAGCAGCAATACACGAACAAAGCAGGCGGTACTAAGAATAGCGCAAATCAAACACGAGTATTAACATCAAGTGAAAAGGGATTTTACTTTTTCTAATTTGATTCAGTCTTGTAAAACAATAAAACATCCAAAACTAATTTATCAAAACATCTCCCATCCATCACTGGTATGATTGTGCCATAGCTCGCTCATTAAGGTAGCAAATTCTTTTAGAGTTTCTGACTGAGACGGCAGCTTACGCTCCCAAACCAGCATGCCCTCCAGCAAGAGGGACGAACAGCAATCCATCCGGCAGTTGTTGAGGTATGTCAGGCTGGACCAAAGCGGTGGCCTGACAGATGGACACTGCCATTGCTAGAGCCACACAGCTAGCATGGCTAAAAAGTGCCCTTTAAGTGAAAACGCCCTTTGAATACACTTAACTCCATCAATATGGTCAAACCTTGGATTGGTTCAGTTTCATTTTAGTGATTCACTAAGCAGAGGAGGGCATCCCGACACGCATGAAAAGAGTCCATTAAGGGGTGACACCATTTGTCGATTTTTATTATGAAAGACTGTCAATGCAGAGCTGTATGTGCAGTAAAGAAGAAGTGATGCAAGCTAAGGCAAGAAGCCTCTTATATCAGGAATGTCAGGCTGCTCTAGATGTGTTCCACTGTACTACTGTAGACGACTGATCAGCGTTCACAGAGGAACTGGTGGGAGAAAATTCTGGAATATGAAGATTCAATCATGAGCCTTCTGGGAGTATCACGGGCCTAATAATGTACGAGACAAACTGGTTGATGGCACGTGTTACTAGTTGCATCAGATGGGAATGGTTACTATCTTGTTCCTGAGAGACTGCGATGGCTACATTCACGCAAACTTTACAAATTACACTTATCTCCTTTCCAAGCAATATCCTGCTTTGCATTCACACTGGGAGCTTCCCAGTACAACACATCCTGTACTGTTGGGAACTGTAATGCTTCTCTGGAAGACAAATGGGGGCGAAGTGTCTTGCCAAAGGGAAATTCAGCAGCCACTGAGGATAAAAGTTTTTTCTCATTCATTTCAGCTGCTCAAATGCCCTCAGTAAGTGATGTCCTGGTAACAGATCCTCTTCTCTTACCTCTAAGCTACCTCAAACCCATTGTTCAAGTGCATAATGGCCATCTATGTGCCTTTTCAGTGCTGCTTCTCCTGAACAGCAGGTCACCATCTCTTTCATTACAATATGTACAATGCAAATGACAGTGGACTGAATGGTGGTGGATGTTTGAAACAGGAGGGGGGCTGCCTGCCATAAACCGTCCTGAAGCATCTCCTGACTGTGAGGATGTCAGAGCAAGGGCAGAAGCGGCAGACACCTGGCGTGCTTCCCAGAGCCTTTCATCTCATGTTGGGAGCCATCCTCTCTACCAATGGGACCTTTCAGCAAGCAGCAGGATATGCCAGCAACACAATACGTCCCACAGTCTAAGTCTCACACCATCCAAGCACTGCGGTCACTCATAATGTGTGATCAAGGGATAGGACGCTGGCCCAGAGCCGCCACAAAGAAGGATTATTGCTAAATTGCAGAGAGGTACACATTCATCAAATTCAATTCAGTACAAAGGAAGGCCTTCAAAAGAAACAGTGAAGGCACCAACATGGCTTTCAAACCAATTAATGCATCAGCAGTTAAATTTTGCAGTCACTAAAATAGGCTCCGGAGAAGGCGGGGTGACAAATTAGCTTGCACTGCTAACAGACAGAGTGTTATTAAAAGTCACTCCCACTCTTTGCAAGACCTGAAGTAGGAAACGCTGTTAGCTCTGCTCCCCTACAATCCCATTGTGTGCCGCTGCATGTGTGGAGGCCTGTGGGAGAGATGGCCAGCTCCGTTATCACCTCAGTTTTCTGCAATTATAATTGCCCTCCTGCTCGCTGCAAAAATGGCTACTGAGGATTATGATTAAGGTGAAACGAAAGGGCAGAATCACGGTCCTGGGAGCTGAGAGGAGGGAAGTGGTATTCTGTGTGTGGGGGTGTGAATGTGTGAGTGCTGACTGAAGGTGCCACTGGTTCAGCAGAATATGTTCCTGTATGAGATATTAAGTGCAGATAAGGTTTTGACGCTCTTGGTCAGAGCTGGTCTCATATGCATTTGACTGACTGAACACAGGTTGACCACCTTTGCAATATTGGTCTACCTTCAACATAGAGATAGGACGAAATGTTTCAGTGCCAAAATATTATACATAATGGTGCTCAAATTGAAATTGTTCAGTCTTATAATAACAAGGACCTTGGTTGGATAGCAGTCTCACTTTTAAACCTCGGGTGGAACAACTGGCATGAATCTGAGGATGAAAATGTGGTTCTTATATCAGAACAAAGCATGTTTTTCTCTTGAGGAAATTAAAACTACTGTGAAATCAACCATCATGTCTGTGCTTGGCAATGGAGATATCCTTCGGCCCCATCCTGCTCATTCCACCTTAAAACAACCTGATGCCATTTGTCATTTTGTGCTTCATTACAGTCAATAAATGCCATATTCATCACTGTAATATGCTAAAAAAAAAACCCAAAAAAACAGGTTTGTTAATAAATGTATTCTACTGAGGCTACCTCAGTCCATCCCATCTCTTCCCAAATCTTCTCATCAGGTAGGATGTCAGGCCTGGCTAACACTTGATACCCCTTGAGTACATGCTGAACTTGCCTTCCTGTGCTTTGCACTACATAAATGGAAGGAATTACAGAAGGACTTCAAAACTTCTCACACCACTGCATGAATTTAAACAGTTAATTTTGGACCTCTTCACAGATGTCTGTGGTTGTTTCTGATGCTGTTTGTATGACTGAGGTACCTTTGTACCCTCATTTGTGTGAGAACATTATTCAAAAGATATGTTCTCTATGTATGACCATGACAGATGTCTGAAAGGAGGCCTGCTGTGTGGTTTGTTGGGAGTAAAATCCTAAACTAAACTATCTGCAAGAACAAGAAAACACTGAATGATCAATCAAATTGTGTCAAAAGAGGAATGACTTTGTGAATGACGCAGCACCTAATAGGAAGTTGCCACAACTTTATATTATGGTGCAGAACAAAAGAAGAGTTACAGATGACTGTGTCCTTTTCATTTTCATTGGCCTATTATATCACCATTTCTGTCCCTAAGAAAAGTATGTTGAAGAAACACAATTATGTGTGACCTTTAATCATCTGCACCAAAGTGACTTCAGCTGTCTTGTCTATGTCCTGACACACACACGCACACAATGATAGGAGTTTAATTAACGGCGGCAAAGAGCAAATTGCTGCCACGGCGACCCTGACAACCCTGTGGCAGGTTAGCAATATTAGCACCTGAAGCTAATCATTAAATATCCCACGCGCATTAAGGCGCACATAAAAAATGTCTGATGTGTGTCTTGGTTTATGTAAGAAAGAAAAGGAATTGCCACCACATTAAAATCCTTAAAATTGCACCTACTACTTCTTCCTCATTACAAAATCCCAGAATGTGTTAATGTAAATATTTTCATTCAACTGCTGGACACAAGACGTCCAGTCTCAGTGTATGTGCACTGGAGGCTTCAGGTGTCCACATCACATTTGTGTATGGTGAATATTGGACCAGGGTTGGCCACAAATCACGCTTGTCAAGACGAAGAAAAGCACATTTTTGGATGGAGGTTAAAGGTTTGGAGAATCCTCCTGGAGCAGACATGCCGTCACTGTTGACAGCAGGAAACAGGAACCCTTTTCTACTAATGACTACGCATGGAGGTTGAGTGAAGACCACTAATTACTAGGGACAGTTATCAGAGTCTAAAAGGCAATGAGGCAGGGAGGGTGGATTTTAACATCGCTTGTTTGATCTTAAGTGGTGCCTACCAAGGTAAGCTTTGTGGAGAGTTTCATTCCAAAATACTCAATAACAAAAGTCACATTTAGTTAATTAGTCACAATCTTTAAAGAATATAACAGTTACGAAGGCCTAAGTAAACTCTTATCCTTTAAAAGCACCATACCATTTTTTTTGGTTTGAATACCTTCATATGGGACTATATCTACATATGCGAGTGTATTGACTCACCAAAGTTTTCTCAGGCTCCTGCTGGGACTCAGAGGATGACTCCATGATGGTGCTAATCCAGAGCCAAGCCTGTCAGCGATGCTCTGACGACTGCATATCTGCGAAGAGGGACATGCAATGTGTTACCACCACGACAGGACAACATTGGAACACAGGTGCGCCATTTATTTCACTTCACAATTTCAAGTGTATGCGTTCAAAAAGTGTGGAACAACTAGTTTGCAACATTGGATTTATTTGGAACATCATACCTACTTATCAGATCAAACAGGCTGGACTGGCTGTTTACCACTGAGACACACAAAGAGAGTGTTTTCCAATTTCTGTCACTTCATACTGAGGCATCAGAAATCTGCTCACCATTCCCCACTGCCTTTTCTCCACCCAAACAAATGTGCTGTGGCTCCAGGCCTTTAATAAACAGCCTGTTCCTTGTGCAAGCAGGGGAGGATGGAAGATAAGCCAACCTGTCAGCTCCTTCTCCCAGAGAGTCCTGAAAAAATCTTTTTCTGTCTGCCCTCAGCTTGTTTTCCCTATAGAAGTGTTGGAGTGTGACACTGTTTTTAACCTTTATCTATCAAGGGGAGGCTTCTGGTGACTGCCACTTGGCCGCTCCACTGACCTGCTGGAGAATTACTCAAGGGGACATCAGTGAGGGTATCTGTTGTAGGTTACTTTATGAATCCACAGGAATGTGACCCTTCCACTCTTTGTATAGCATATTACAAGTGGGAATGTACAGGAAAGGTTCAGAACAGGTGCGTTTGTGACAGTTTAGATCCACATGAGTACAATAAGCTTTGAGCACACACACAGACAAACATTTTTAGTATCTAGCAAGTACCTTCATGGATTAAATCGATTCCATATCCAACAACAGCTCCACTACATCTCAAATTTCAGACCCAATTATAAGCTCTTGAATTCTATATATCAATAAAACCCTAACGCTAACTTTAACCTCTAACCCACGTGGCACTCTTCCCAAAACAATTTTATTGACAATTTGTGGGAAACAGGCCTAACAGGCACTAATGTGAACCACACAAAAGCAAATTGTATGCATCGGGCCATTAGCATTCATTACCCCACCCACCCCTCCATCAACAAGCTCTTGTATGGTCCAACTCATTACCTGTTTGTTCACCATGCAGTCACTGTACCTGCACACAATGAAATACAGGCCTAAGCCCACTGTTCGCCATTGTAATGCTACTGTCACTTCAATCCTCAACACGACTTCATGAACAAGTGGACCATCTGTTAATTATGGGCTACGCTTTCAGGGAGATTATTTTGGGTGGAGCAACTGCCTGCCGACACGTGGTTGTTCTAAAAATGCTTTCAAGATTACACGAGGCAGCCACTAATGCTGATTGCTGTTTTGTGTGGATTTGATGGTATGAGCCCTATGGTCCCAACTGAGTTTCTAATTTATCAGACGATGTTACCACAAGAGAGCGCTTGAGAAAGCAGGACTATGACTTAAGGGTTGACACTGCAGATGCAAGGATGATGTGAAAAAAACTCAAGCATTGCAAGCTTACTATATGCATTAATAAAGAGGCTAAACTGAAGGTGGTGCAGCTCTCTGGGTGAGAGTCAATACAGCTTTACCACTGGATCATGGCGGTTACAGTGAGCTCAAAAAGATGTCCTTGGATTTACAACTGTGAAACACAGCTGTGGTCAGAAAAAGAGAATATATTTAGTCACTCATTCCTGAATAAAGATTCAAAACACATAACTTGGTTTGCCTCTATCAACTGCACTGAGAGCAGTGATTGAATCACAAGCAAGGGCAATCTTATCCTAAGCAATCAGAGCTGAAACAGTGCCATAAATACCTCATGGGGACATGGAAAGGCCCTTCCAGGTTCAAGTCATGAAAGCCAAAACAGGGTGTGGGGATTCAGATGAGTCTAGGAAATAAGAGGAGGCTGAGGCCGTATTGTAGTGAAAACCAGTCTGAGAAAGCTGGATTATGTCGTGGTTCAAATCATATAATTCAGTGTTTCAATCGGCTTTATTTGAACCCCATTTCTTGGGGAAACTATAATCCAATATAGTTTCAGCAAAAAATAACTAAAACAATTTTAAAAAAATGCAAATGATTATTTGGTGTATTTGTATGTCTGTGAAGTTTGTTTACAGGCAGGCAGCTCATGCCAATGTCAGTTAAGGAAGTTTCCTTAGAAAGAGGGTATGGAGGAAGCATAAGAAATGTAGCAGGAAGGAATTGGCTTGAGGAGACTCTTCAGAGACAAATAGGTCCTAATATCAGACAGAGGACAGGAGGACATCCTGACAAAGAGAAGGTCACTAAATCCCCTCACCAGTCATTCTACTAATGTAATGCTCCAGCGCTCCAACAGCCTCTTGGCTCCAGCCAGCACACACACTTCATCTGGCCTCCACTCTCAAGGACCCGTCACGCCGAGACAGATGGTTTCCACTCTTCCTCAAAACCGGCTTTAGCAATCAGTCCATGACTCAGCCTGGAGCAGCAGCCACACAGCTGAGGTAGGAACATAACACAGAAATCAAGGCCTGCAACTACAGGGAATGTTTTGTAGTCTGGTAAGGGACGCAAACATTTTTTCCAATCGTTCTTTGTCAACATTTACTGTGATTATTCTGTCTCTGAAGTGTGATGACAACTGAACTTCCCTCTGGCAAACACAAAGTGTTCCATCTTATCTCTGGGTCTAGAGTACGTTCTTTGCCACTGACGTACATTTTCAGTCTTTAGTTCACTCTGTTACCCACAAAGACTCGTGTCAGTGCAACATGTGCTTCAGCTTCTGCTGCAGCTTCCTTTGTGGATGATTACACATTAGCTCTGAAGCTGCCTTCTGTTAGCTGTACTTATGGGGGTATGGCAAGGATCTTTACTTTGTTGTTTTGTGAGCAAAATGTCTCAACTATTGGATGAATTGCCTTTAAATATTCTCGCAGACATTCATGTTCTCCACAGGATTTCTCTTGTGTCACTAGCAAGCCAAAAATCAATAAATAAATGCTTTGTTTATTATTAATATTGTTTAAGCTTTTCTCTATGTCCTTACCAAGCTCTGATTATGACACTTCCAATGATATATGTACACAACGGACAAGCAAGCGACAGACAATCCACTCTGATGTGGCACGTAACAGTTTCAGTCGTACCACAGCAGTCTGTTGAGCTAAGAGCTATGAATCACTGCCAAAGATAGAGGGCAAACGCACAGGGAATCCGAAATTTGTGGCTTGGCAGTGGCCCCAAAACAAAGGCAGAAACACTGGCTGAGGGGTTTCTCCACAGAGCCAAGAGATAACAGGGAAACCTCTGGGAATACTGTTTTTAGTTGGCACATTTTTGAATTTACACTCTACTTCAAACACATAAAAACAAGGCAGGTGAATATGCATCACTGGCTATCCAAATGATTGGACTTACAGATGAGCAAATGGACAGATCACACTCACACTCAGGGCAGAGTATCAGCACAATAATATCAATATTAGTTGCAGTATGTAACATCTTAGCAATCATCTACAATTTTCATGAGCACTGTCAAGGTTGTGGCCAAAGTTACTGTCTAACAGATTTACAGTTACAATAGTATCTCTACTTTCACCTTTGGAGGACATACAGATAAAAATGTTTTTAGGTGGATGAACAGGTCTTGTTGAACAGGTGACCTTTCTTCACCATTCCTGATGTTGCGTATTTGGAGAGATGAAGGCCATGTTGGCTAAGAGGTGGATTTATGAAACAATGCCACAATAACAAATGCAAGATGTTTCAGTTAAGAATGATAAAACAAAATCTGGCATTAAATAAATAGTCATGCCTCTGGGTCCTGATGCTGAATAGGGAATGATTGCCATGCAGAGCAGTCAAATTCTACTTAGAATAAGGTCTAATTACGGCTGCAGAACACAAACTCAGGTTTGTCAATCATTGCAAATATCACAAAATATGACGCATATTGACTTTTAACCAAAAACATACATGATGGAAAATGCTTGGGTGAAAACAATGAGAGCAAACCAGAAAATATTTGTTTGGATTGCTCGTCGCTTTTGTTTTGAGCGGGCAGCAGTGAGATACTTTGATCGTTTTCAGATTAACAGTAGCACTCAGCTCAAGGGCAGCCAAGGACAGCAATCATTTCAGGCTCCAAAGCTGATTGTAGTGATGTTGCTGTCCATCCTCAAAAGGAGAGGCAGCTCTCTGACAGCTGGAGAAGCAGATCTATAATGGCCTATCACTGCTGTCACTGCTGAGTGTGTGGGAAATGATTACCAGTGGTTAAGTGAGACATACGGTGTGCTACCATGCCAGATGAGTGATAACGGCAAAGGGTGAGATTGTGACAATGTCGTATGTCAGTCCCTGCTTTCTCCTCGCCTCAGTAATAGGATTCAAACACCAAACCACCGCACAGACAGGTGTCATTTCTAGGTTTTTGTCTAAGGATTTAATCACTCGTCAGCTGCTCTGACAATTCTGAACAAGGCCTCTGTTTTTGTATTTCAATAAATAACAGTGTATAAAATATACCATGTTTCACTTTGTGACCCTGTCAACATGCTGAAACCACCAGGAAACATCCTCATTGTTTGCTCACCCACTGCTGACTATCTATTTCTTCTGTGCTGAATCCACAGATGCCAAATACTTCGACCTCAAACTAGGTTTCATCAGAATGACCGACGAGGGCTGAGGCATGAACGTGACCGATTATAAGGAAGAAGGGCAAGACCAGGCACACCCTGCCTCGAGGTGAATGGCTCAGTACTGCAGCTCTGTGAGGCTACACTGAAGTACAGAGGTGCTGTGAGCTAAATGCTAGCCCCTCAATTTTTTCTCATTCTGAACTCCCACCAAGAAAAGTGCAGCTTCAGTGTAAGTCACCCTAAAAACTACCAAGTATTACAATGGAACACAGCTAATAGCCATACCATTAAAGACAACTGGCAGCTTCCATCTGGAGGCGTCTATCCCCTATAGCACTGCAGATACAGCACCATCATCACTTCACCACATCTCATTACACACATAAATAAGACATATGGAGCTCGGGAATCTATTAAGCATCAGCTTTTGAAGATAAAATATGCTGGAAGTAATTTCCTGTCAAGACATATTAAACATGAGGCTCTGCCAGAAATGCCAGCTCTTCAGGAATGAGGGGCTGATGGTCAAACTATGTTTTCAAAAATGCCCTCAATGGAAATGAGCACAACAGGACAAAGAGAAGAGGAGAGGGGGCATTCAAGTCACTTGGTCCAATGTAATCATCTGCCTGTCCCAGTTCGGTGCCATGCTCAGGGGGTGACATCTTTAAACAGAATTAATCCATGTGGGTCAGGGAGTGAGGAATATTAATCAACCATGTAAGCAGAGGCAGAGGATTGCCTGGCTCGACCACAGAGAATCCAGCACTGTTTCACCAGAATAAGAATCACTTCTCATCCCCCTGACAGGGATATACATGCGGAGAAGTCGAGGAAAGCAGTGTAAAAACCGGTACGCGTAGGAATACATGTAGACCAAGAAATCTCAGGAGCCAATGCAGCGCTTTACAAAAATAATTGCAGCATTGTACAATTAAATATTATCTGCCAGCCATTTCTGTCGCACAGATTAAATTTCATTCCAGAACAGATCCTGTTTTCATCAACACAAGATGTCTTCACAATAAAGCATCTGGGAGCATCCTGGAGATTTAGCCATCTAATAAAGCAGAAATTATATAAAAAGCTTTTTATAAGGCAGGCTGACACACTCAGGAGCCTCGTGTTGGCTTGAGTTATGCCAGATCTGACAGATACAACTTTCAGAAATGTGAAAAATATTTGGTTTGTTATTTGGTCAATAAAATGTCAACAAATGCTGAAAAATGTTGATCAGTGTTTGCTAAAGCCTAAGAGGACGTCCTTGTATATCGTGTTTTGTCCACAGAGACATTCACTTTACTGTCATGTAAAGAAACAAGACAATATCCACTTGTAAGAATCAGAGAATTTTTACTTTTCTTTCTTACAAAATTGCTCGGAATAGTTGATAATAAATATAAGAGTTGTCAACGAATAGATTAATTGTTTAATTGAGGCAGCTGTAAATTGTGTAACAGTGTGTGTGATACTGATAATAAAGGAACATGTGACCCAGTCTTTGATCTTTTAATGGAATTTGTTGACAATATGAGAAATAGAAATTATCACCGCACTTGTCTGTGAACATGTTTATCTGTTACAAACCCGTTTCTACTTCAGCTCATCTTCAATAGTAACTGCTCCAGTAGCATCTGCTGCCACACTTCTGGCCACGGTTCGATCACCACTTGATTGAAATTCAATGCCACGTCGCCTCATGTGCCACACGCAGACCATTAAGGTCAGTTTCCACACCCTTGCCTCTACATAACATGCGGCACACCGGCACAGCCAAATGGAGCCCTGCTCAACCAGAAACAAGACCATTATCATGTAAATAAAGCGGATTCACAATTATATAATGGATGTTATTATTGGTTCCTCATGTTGAAGCAGTGTTCCTGTGTTGCTCTACCCACATGACAGAGAATCTCTTTTCTCTATGACATCCCATCTGTACTGTGGGGGAATGGCATGAGGAGCACCTTGCAAAATTACACTTGTAAAATGCAACAAGGTGACTCAGCGCTCACTAACATCCATTTATCTGATCCATCAGAGCGACATGTGGATGGGAATGCTGATGAGGAGGAGGAGGAGGAGGAGGAGGAGAAGGAGGATGAGAGGATCTGAACTCCTGCGGTGTCAAGGAGACTGTGGTGACCTCAGAGTGGTCAATCCCCTTATAGGAGAAACACTGCGGCTGCTTGGCTTTCTTACAGGCTGTTGGCTCATAAAGGACAGTACAAACCAACCCCGCCACAGAGACAGAGAGGAAAATCACAGAGAGAGAACAGAGCCACAGCTCCACTACAGTGAAAATGTGTATGACGCACACAGCCGAGTTGAATAATATGACTTTGTGTGTGTGTGTGTGTGTGTGTGTGTGTGTGTGTGTGTGTGTGTGTGTGATACCTCTTGCATAACAGAAAAGGGAGAAAAGATGTGAGGCTGAGATGCCTGCACATCGAGCCTAAAGATCGTATTTTACGCTTCAAAAGGATCTGTGGACATCACAGGGCAGTAACGAGTGCAAAGTTCATGGTGGCCAACAATTTATATCCCCGTGCCCCGTGAATGACCTTTTCAGAAAAAAGCACCTGGGAAAAAAAGGGGGGAGCTGGAAGACAGGATTGTAGTCATCATCTCTACAAGATCGGCGCTGTCAGAAGCTGGACAAGTATGATTCACCTCCTCTTCTCAGCCTGGGATTTCAACAGCTATCTGCAGTCTGACACCATCAGGCACATTCTGACTAGCTAGCCGGGTAGCGGGACACATCATCAAGCTCTGGTGTGATGTGACCCCAATATATTAGCATCTGTTACCCTAACGGAGCCTTCCTACACACACACACACACACACGCAAAAGAAGCCTCAAGAGTGACAGCATCCAGCACACAGCAACATAAACAGAACGCAGCTATCCGCTTCAAGTGCAGGGAAATCTAAACACACAAACACAGAAGCGTGGAGGCAACAGGACCGATGCAGCATGCACATGTGCAAGAGAGCGCAGGGAGGTGAATGAAGGACCTACCTCATGCAGCTCGGGTAGCAGAAAGCACCATTACATTCACAACACAGCCTCTGAGAGAGGGCGAGGGAGAGAGGGGGAGAGAGAGAGAGAGAGAGAGAGAGAGAGAGAGAGAGAGAGAGAGAGAGAGACATACAGATGACATCACCATATTTCTTCCTCCTCCTCTGAATTGTAGGCTAGTGCTGCAGGCTGCCAGTATCGGCCGTGGAGCAGCAGTGAGAGCTCCCTCTGTGTGTGTGTGCAATGGCAGAGGTGTAAGCTTTACATAGGAGCAGTCCCTGCTGGATGTGACCTCAAGTATTAGAGTCATCAATCCCCCCCAACACACACACACACACACACACACACACACACACACACACACACAGCATGCAATAAATGAGAGATTGATATCATTCCTGGAGGAGCTACAGACAGAAGAAGTAATGAGTGAGGCTATAGTCTGAACCATCAACCATGCTGCCTAAACAATACGTCTGTTACTTCTATGAGTCTGTGACCTGTGTGCTGACAGTAAAGTTATGAAGAGAGGTGCACCCAAGGCAAATAATGCTAGAGTTAGGAGCTAATGCTACTTCCAATTAGCCCCAACTCCAACTGGAAAGAGAGGAATGAAACTGACCTAAGAACTAAGTATTAAGTATTAGGAGTTTTTATCATGTGCAAGTAGCCTTTTGGGGGTGTAATGGTTTATTTTATGAATGGTTAGGGTTAGGGTTAGGGTGGTTTATCTTCTGGTGTGGGTGATAAGATCAAAAATTCATATCACAGTGTTTTTTGGTTTTTGTTTTTTTTTTTTTTACAGTCACAGTGTTATGTCATGGTATAAAAATAAACTGGCTGTTCCACTCAAAACATGATTCTATCTCTTTTCACTCTATTGGCAATATCTTAAGAAAGAAAATGAGGTACAGGCCTAATGTACGTTAATCAGTAAACGTCATGTGACTCATTCTCAGAGTTCGACAAGGGTAGGATCAGAAATCTGAAAGTATATTATATAAGTACAACTGTCAGTATGCATGGGGCATATCTATGAAGTACCATACAGCAGCAATAGACACACATACCAACATGGTACACAGCAGAGGAGGCTCTCCTGTACCTAAAAAACCAGCTGAGCGTGTTGCAGTATGAAGAGTGGAGATAACATCAGCTCTGGCTAAACATAACATGCAAAATGAAAAAACTGTTTCCCACATCCGAGATACTACTCTGGTTATCTAATTGGCTTCAAATGAGGCTTAATGTCCACACAGTTTCTCTTGACTGTCCATCAATGTTAAATAGTCCAGCTTATGCATCTATAAGAGATGCTGCTAGCCACATCAGCTGTAGAGCGTGCTAACACCAAGTTCAACAGGCGAACCAGGAAAATAAATCAGCAACATACAACAGGCAAAACTTACATACTGTAAGTTTGACACTGGTATCAATCCATCCTTGAAGCATATAGCCTATGTGTGTGTGTGTGTGTGTGTGTGTGTGTGTGTGTGTGTGTGTGTAACATGCAGGATGTATGGTTCCTATATTATTATGTGCGGTGTGTGTATGTATTGGTTAAGCTGCAGGGGAAACATACTGCTGACAAAAGCAGCCAGCTGTGGGTGTGTTTCTGAGGGAAGAACAGGCAGGTCAGAGCTATTACAACACGCATATACCATACGATGGCACCACACAGCCATGGGCATTTGGATGTAGACAATATTTGATAAAACATGGCATCAGTGAGTTCACCAGGTAGGGATCCAAAGCACCTCACAGCATCTTAGCAAATAGAGTGCTTCGTCCTTCCTGACCCCTGTAGCATAGTAAGAGCACCTCCACGACCTAAAAAAGTTTTCCCCTTACTGGTTTGTGTTGTTCCCCTGAAGGGGCAAACAGTCAGGTTTCCACAACTGCCTGATGCTAAAAAAAAAACACCACTCAAAAGTCCATTCAACGACATTTCTGTGCAAATCAACACTTCGTAAAATTTCTCAAACATAACAAATCAAATGCCCATTTTGATATTTACTGTCAAAGCTTCAGGATATTCCAAACACCCAGTGACTGATGGGAAAGATTTCTCCTGAACATCACCTGCTCAACAGAAAGAAAGCAACACTCTATCTCACCTTCTCCATCGTCGCTCAACAGACAGACGCATCGTGTTAAACTTGATTACTCAGTTGTATGAAGCTTGAAGCCAACGGTGAAGCCTTAGCCTGAGCTGGCCTATCTGACAGCTGATCGCAGCCAGCAGCAGATGATCAGACAACTCATGAAGCATTTCTCATCTCTTGAAATAAATGTAGGACTGCTGTTGTGATGCTGCTTGAAAATGAGTTATACTTAGGATTTTTCACCAGAACACATCAGGTATCAGTTAATGCAATCGTTGGTCAGGACTATTAACTTCATCACTGCCAGTACCGTCTTGGCATTAAACTCACATTTCTAGTGCAATAGGACATTGCTGAAACCAAATTACCGGCATAAAAGTCAGATCACGCCAGCATTTAGAACGGCAAGATTTCACTGGGAATTCAATCAAGTTCAGTGGAATTGCTGCCGTCGGTGCATTTGCTCACAGGGGCCGAATGAATCTGCACTCACTTTCACAGCAAGTTCCACTTTGCTCATCTTTGTTAACAGAAGAGCAGTCAGCTAGCGAGTTAGCGGTAAGATACAGGAGTTCACCAAGTAGTTTAACGCTTAAAGTAGCCCCGCAGGTAGAATCACTGCATCACCAATCATCCAGAAACAAATATTCCACCTAAACCCAGCACCTTCCTAGATCTTACTAAATGTTTCCCCTGTAAAGGAGCTTTTCAATGAGAGACTGGGGCAGCTTGTCTGACCTTGCTGAATGGCTGTGACCATGTGACGAGATTACACCACTGCAATGAAAAGTCATCTTCAAGAGGATTAAAGAGAATGAAGGCAGTGTCAAAGACCAAAGGCTTGTAATGTGGACTCTGTTTGGAGGTAAGTGTGACACTCTGCTAGAGTTTTAAGTAGAATGGAGGGCAGAGCACAGCCAAAGGCTTAATTCTAACACAATACCTCAGAGTTAAAAATCTCTTTGTTGAAGAGGCATTCTTCTCCAAAATAACAGCAACTATTAGCCCAAACCCTTGCCCTGAGATTCAGTAAAACCTGCCCAACCTGAACAGAGGGTATAAAGATAGAGACAGTGATAGGGTTGAAAAAACAATAAAATGCAGATCACAACAGCACAAAAGGGAAATAAGAGAGATAAAAGTAAAACAGGAAGTCTTTGATGGACATCAAGATGCACAAACATTGTTCTACTAACTTTAATAACTGATCCTTGCATCATGGCTGCTTGTACAACTGGAGATGGAGGAGAGTATATAACGAAATGCCATCTAGTCATTCAGCTCCCTCCTTCCTCGCTCGTCTGTCATGATTGGTCCAAATCGCTTGTGCTGTAAGTTGCTATTTAGAAAGATCTGCAAATTGAGAGATGTGACACCCCCAGTGGAAATTCTAAGTGAGTAATGCAAGTGACATAAGTATGCAAGTTTGCGTCACAGCCACTGTCCCTCTCCCCCCAGGCTGCAGCTTAGGCCGAAGGGATTATTACAGCTGGACCTGAGGTGATTTTTGGAGACTTCTGCCAACAGAATGGAGGGTGAGGACATCACACAGTGGCTGGAATAAATACCTCAAAAGCTAAAAGCTGGCACAGGTTTGTTTACTGTAACAGCGGTGGCGAACTTTCTGATACGATTTGAAATGGTATCCATGCAGAACAGAGTGCACTCTATCTGAGCATGAGCTCAGCAAAACAAAGCATCGCCATCCCTCTGTATCAAACAGCATCACTGTGCAGCCGTCACAGAGCTGCAGCTCTGCACAGGACTCTGGAGTCTGAAGGAGTGAATTGGGACACTGGAAAGCAGAGGATGTTCAAGTCCTTCAGCTTCACGACACAGCCTGACCTGTTCGTACTGCAAACAGCTCGAAATTCAGTCAATAATCACATAAATCTCTATAAGATCCTGGAGAGCATTAACTCATATTTCATGATACATACACTACAGCTGCAAGAAAAGTATCCTGCTCAATGTCTACTGAGCTGGACAAAGAGGCCTGATGTGTGACTGGACACCCTGTAAGAACAGCTGAAGGCATGACTCTGGGCTTCAGCACTGTGAGATTAGAGGTGTGGATGTCTGTCTGTGCATGAGATGTCAAAATGTGATAAAGCTGCTTTAACACGGGGATAGGAAATGCCTCGAAAAGAGCAGCAACCACCATCCTCCCTTGATTCACTCCAGCGCTTTAGCATGATTTGATAACAATTGTTTGGGGAAGAATGGTTGATGACCAAGACTTTTGGCCAACTGTCTGACATGCATAACAGCTGCACCCAGAAAGAGAAAGAACACAAGCTTCGAAAAATGAGAGCGGACCAACCCACCGAGTGGAACAAAAACATCAAGAGCACTGGGATGCAGCAGCTAGTTCAGTCACTAAAATGTCTGCTCTGATGTTTCTGATCAAACATCCCTTTGAGATGCTTTTTCTTTTTCTTTATGACATGTTTAGTACCTTTGTTATTGTGGGAAAATATTTACAGCCACGACAACAAAGAAAAATTACCCAAGGTGCATTAAGTACAGCAGCAGAGGAGAAGAAAATGGGTGCTCAGGAGCCTTTGATTCCATCGTGTTCAAAGGACACAAGGACATTTTTCGCTGATCCTTTCAGAAAGCTGCACAAGTGGACTGCAGTCAATTCAACGTCAGTGTCTCAGGTAAAAGCATGGTGCGCTGGTAATCATTTCCACCACCTGTCAGTGTTTTAACCACAATGTCTGCTCTTGAAGATACTCTGTGATGCAGCTGAAAGGCCCTCAGTACAATCATAGGTGTGGTCAAAAGTTCCACCTACAGCCAAGCTTTCACAAGTCAACCCATGAGCTCATGTACAATGGTTTTTTTAGGTGTCCGATTCAGATTACCATTTGTGGATAGTAAAGAAGACTCAGCTCTCGTCATAATCAAACCAAAGTGCAACGGAAGGAAGGGGTGCATTATACAACTTGACGAGTTCTTTCACATTAAAAGGATGAGTGAAGAAGATAAAATCCCTCTGAACACTTAACAGATACCTCATTCATGTCCGAGGAACACGTGGGAGAAGAGTGATTCTAGTAATTCAAAAGGCTAATAAAATGCTATCTTTACACCAAACACACAAGTGCTACATTATGTAGAGCGAGGTCCCCGTGTTCCACGGAGAGACAAAGACATTATTAATTTTTACTCAGGCTTGTTGAGGTTCAGGTCATGAGTCAATCTGTCATGCAGTCATTACATCAATAAGATGAAGAACTACGTCAGGATCTGTCTGCTTCAGCCCAGCGTGTAATTGTCTGATCAATCACACCATGTCTCTACTTGGAATTTTGTGCATCGTGCGTAACTTTGAAACCAGCAGATCTCTCTGTGACACGGGAGGAAGCTGCAGTTCAGGTAGGCAGTAATGAGGTTACCCCACCTCCGAAGCTATGCTCTCGGGGCCCAACGAGGGTGGACACTGAAGTTAATGGGCTGGGACGTTCATAAAGGGCTTGACACGCCCACGCTCCTTCATCAAATACCAAATCCTGCTCAGCAGTGGACCTGGAGCAAGGCTGACACATGAAACTTAACTAGACCCTTTATCACTGGAGACAGGTGCGAATTAAAGGCATGTTTGTTCAGTTTTGTTTGATGTCCGGGGGCCGAGGGTAGTCAAGATTCCCGGAATAATGAAGGCAGAGGTAATGAAATGAAAGGTACACAATAATATGGTTTCATTGGACTAAAAACAGCTGTTTTCATTGGTAAGCCTCAGCTAACGCTCTCGTCGATGATAATAAAGACTGATGAACTAAGCGGGCTGAGATGTAACCTGGTTTGTGTGCTGCTGTTGGACAAATCCACACTGACAAGAACGGAGAGGCAGCTATCTCACATCTGGCATTTGTCAGAGCAAATGCATCCAATCAGTCAAAGCACAGCCAGTGGCCCGAGTGTCCCAGCCGGGAAGATAATGCTGCACTGATGCTCTGGCCTTGGCATTTCAATAACATCATGAGCAACACAGCATTTGTTCGAGCTGCTAATAGTGTGAGAGTCTGGAGGCCTCGCTGACAGGTGAATATTTGCTCAGAGAGGGACTCAAGTGGAAGGAGTTGTTGAATTGTTTCATTATGTGGCTGCTGTGAAGCCCTTGAAGGACTCGAACTGCGATGAAGGACCAAATTAATACACTTTGCCAGGTTTTTAGCTCCACAGGGATCGGCTGAGATAAGCACAGAGTACAAACACTTCACCTTAAAACTGCCATACAAAATGATTTACTATTCGAAAGCATCACTCTTAGATCAAAATGCAGACTTCACAAAGACAGTAAACCTAAAAAAAAGTTGCCATTCCCAAAAGCCTCTGAGAAATGTGGCTGCGACAGAACAAAAGCACAAGCTGGAATTTATCCCTTTCACAAACCAAGTGACTGCAAAGAAGGGAAGCAGGTTTCATAACAGAACACCATCTATCCCAAAACAGCTTCCAGCATATGACATTTTGCAAGGGTGGCAAACAGTCAAGTTGCTGCGAGTCACAGTCATGTGCTGCTGCCTGCAGACGTCCATCTATCTGTAACTGATTCATTTTTCACTGTGTTTATTTCAAATGTGACAGAAGTCTTCAAAAACTTAAGAGTTCAGTTGAAACATTTAATACCGACAATGAATCAGCTCATTCAGGACACCATACACTTGACAGCCTATTTTACATGGACCTAGTCGGTGGAAATTTAACTGACATTAACTGATAGAGTCTAACAAAACAAGGGATAATGAAAGTCAGAAATACACCGAAAATCTCCCTTTATACATTCTTCTCTATTTTTTCAGAACAGGAAGGGTGTTGAAATCAAGTCTGTATAAGAAGAACAAGGCGGTGTTGGCAAACAGCTTTCATGCTCAGTAAACCATTACCAGAAAAGTAAGGGTGTAAAAAAGAAAAACACATTCTGCCCTACCCGTTTCACCCACATGATTTGATTTCTCCTGCCTGTGCAAACACATGAAACAATAAAACGTTAACGAAAGCTCCTTTGGAAGCGAGCCGTCGGCTCTGTGAAAACAGCTGTAGACGTGCATATGCAAGAGCAGTATTCTGCCCATCAAAGAAAAGACTGATTTGTCCACGCTCAGAATTTTATACGTGCACTTAATTTACTGAATGTAATTATTCAGCAGGAACCAGCTGCTAAAAATGTTTTGCGCAGACGAGGCTGTGTTAAATGGAAAGTATCCAAAGAAACAGCCTCTCTCCTTGCGACAAGTTCGTCCTCTGGCTCAGCACTTGGCATAATTTAACAGCTTCATTAATATAACTGTGCATCTCAGGGTAAATGTTCCACTAAAGCCCTATTTTCCACAGCTTTAGTTCTCCATAAAGGCTTTTAATAGGTTACAATAAACAGAAATTGCAAATTTAATAGATTTTTCTGCAAACAAAAAGACTGTAATCATAAATTGGGAAGCTGTTGCTCAGTATTCACTTTATTTAAAAGTAGTCAAAGTCAATTAAGCCTACAACCACATATCTGGGATACATGCTGAGCAGAGAGGACTTGACATGAAACACTTCAAATTTGGAAACTTCCTGAATCACATAGGAAATTTTCATGTTATACAAATAATCTTCATACAAATAACCTTTGTATGAAACAGAAAACTAGACTAAGCTGTAATTATTTTGATCAAATGGTTTCAGTCATTTTTCTTGCAAAAAAAAATTATTTGGTTCCAGCCTTTCAAATCCAAGGATTTTCTGCCTTTTTATGTTTTATATCATTGTGAATTTCACGTCTTTCTAGACATCACATTGGGCTCTATGACATTGTAATTGGCATATTTCACAGTTTTCTGAAAATTTACAGGCCAAAAAAAATGAAATGAATCGTGTTCATCAAAGAGAAATTGATTCTTATTGAAAATATTTGTTGGCTGCAGCCCAGACTGACCAGTAAATGACACTCATGTTTAATCAAAAAGAAATATTTTGGATTCTGCTGTGTGCACAGCAATACTGCTTGTGTTGCCCTGTGGGAAACCATTTCAGTTTCTACTGCTGGTTTGCTTTGCATGGCAGTATTAATAAAGTGCTGGTGCTCCCAGAGTTGATTCTGCATTCAAATCTAGATCTACGTGTCGACCAGAGCAGTGTGTAGGCAGCCAGTTGCGGCTTGAGAAGGGCAGAATGGAAACTCAATTTGACTGGCAAATCAGCTGGTTGTTCTTGTGACCCTGGATTGCAATGCTCACCTCTGCAGAAGTCTGCCATGGAAAGTCTGGGATTTACATGCAAATCAGGTGAGGATGGAAAACATGAAAATACAGTATGCGAGGGGCTGAGCCGAATTTGGCGCAGGTACAAAGAATTAATTGACGATTGTTTTCATTGGTAGCTCAATTCCTACATATTGTAATATGCAATTGTCTATGAAAACAAAGCCAGGGTTGTTGGCTCATACTAACATTATAAGTCCATTATACAGTGGCGTAAACTCTGACAATTTTCACACAAACTGACTTGTAAATGGCGCTACTGTCCGAAAATCCTGCTCCTCACTTCTTCTACTAAGAGGAAAATGACATCCAAGGCCTCCAATGTAGAATCAGCTTTGAAATATGAAACCCCATTTAGCATCTCCATAAATTTAGAAATCAAATACAAGTCAGAAGGAGGGCGAAAGCTCATGGGGGAGAAAGTATGGACACTCAGGTGGATAACATGACAGGGTGGTATCAGATATCTGATCACAGGCCAGGATCTGCCGGATGCATCGGTTGTCTGACACAATTAGGAGTAGATCTTACTGCTGGTCAGTCTCCTGTTTCTGCTCCTCTCAGGAGAAAGTGGGAACAGAGCACCAGGGCTGAGGAGGCTGCAGACTATCACTCTGCAGCACGATCATACGGTTGAGGATGATGCAGGGGGTACTATGCAGTTAGCAGGGGAGGTCAGGGAGGAAATACTGCCGACCTTTCTTTACACAGAAGTCAAAGCCAAACAGATTTTTAATGTATAAATACTTCCTTAAATGTCCCAGATACTGTATGGTTGCAGGAAATTAAACTGAGGCATGACTGACCACTCACCACTTTGCTGCATAGCACACCGAGTCCCACATCCACGACTGCAAACAAGCTAACGGCTATTCCTCAAAATGTTCAACGGGGAGAAGGAGTTGGGGTCGGCGCAAAGGACGTAAGAAGCGTGTGGAGACGGAGAGGCTGCTAGACTTAGGACTGTGGCTTTCCTTGATTTATTACATAACAGTACGCACTGCTCGACTGCAGAGTCACGGCTACTGGCCACAGACACATACAGCGAATTAGCAATTAAGCTAGCTGCGTTTCATCAACATTAGCAGGTGATGGAAGGAGGCGTTTAATCTGTATTTTAGCTGTTTTGTTTGCGTGGCGCTTACCTTCGCTTCGTTGGGGGTCTCCCGGTAGATTGGCTGACTGGCTCACGGGGGGAAACGACAGGCTGTAAAGAAGCAGGCAGTCCTCAGGGACGTTTGTCTGTCTGCTAACTGTTAGCTGATGACGTTTTAATGTTTATTTCCCAGTATTCGCTGTTGCAGCTGGTGATGGTTCGCGTCCTCTTCAGCCCAGCGGCGTCATTCTGGTCCAAAATTAAAGTCTGGATACTTAGAAATCCACTTTACAGCTGCTGGGATGCATTATACTGTCTTTACACAACCAATATTCAGTCAACTTGTTAGCCATTAGCCCGCCTGTACTATATCATGGGTTGGAGAGGACAAAGGTCAAATTTGTCGAAATGAAACTTAGTTCCGGTTTTAGTTTTCAAAATAAATGCCTTGAGATCTCAAACCCAAGGGAAGCAAAATGTTCTCCTCACTCCTCACGAACTGGCTTTTAATCCAAATATGATTCTATTTGCTTTTCATTGTTATGTAATATAAATAAAATTGTCGTACATAGGCTAGCTTTTATCATAATTGTCTTAATTATTTTCTGGCTACCTTTTAAAATATTTCCATAGTTCATAGACCAGTTTCTTTTTGCGCTAACCCCCCAAATTCTCCCAAGTTAGCCCCACACTGAGACATTAAATTTGCAAAGATAGAAATAAATATATAATTCTTGTGCAAGAAATGTGGCGTAGCATTTCTTCTGCTGTGCATCTTGAAAGTGGACTTTTACCATCACATCTTAAAATTCCATCTATTGTTTTTTTTATTAACTTTGTTTTTATATATATTTTGCATTATTTCTTGCAACCTGAATACTTTCTCCTGACTTTTCATATTGTTTATATTCATTACTGTGGCTGAGTGCCTTTTTTTTTTTTTTGTTGAATCATGTAATCATTTAATTTCTTATTTGATTTATTTATTCCTATCATTATTCCTGCAATTACTCTTGTGCTTCATACTTTTCTTTTTATAATGTACTTCCAATACCAATTCTATGGTCCTGGCTTTACTTTGAAGGCTAAAAAGTCAATATCCCGTCTCTGATTTCAAACGGGTTAACTTGACGCAGCAACAGGAGGCTTCCTTGTTTCTAGTCGGATAGCATCTGACCTGCCAGGCTGAGTAGGGCATCGAAAACGTGATCGGTTCAGTCCACTTTCGCTTTAAACGCAGTCAACCTGTCCCCTTACAATTGAAAAAGACCATTTAGCTACGTATGTCACGTCATACTCACATGATAAATGTCACCTCAATCGGTTGAGAATTATGAGTCAATTCATCCATGCAATCCATATTTTAAATGCAGTATTTTAAGTATTAGGTGTAATGAAATAGATATTATAGTGTATTTAAAAGTATAATTCTGAATGATTATGTAATACCATGGCTACATGCCTCTTCGATTCATTGATATAAACTTACTATAATGGGCTCTTGAGTGTGTTGGATGATTTTCTCATAGATGTACCTGATCTTTTTATTAACTCCCATGATAACACTCAATGTACACTGTAAAACGTGGAGGATAAATTTAAAGGATTATTTCAACTGTTTTCAGTCAGGATGCTGCATGCGTGTAAGCTTGGCTAAAGAGTGACATCTAGTGGCTAATAGAGGTTCATTAGAAATATGTGTGATGATGGGACCTGTTAAGTTTTGTTTGTGTGTTTGTTTATAGTGCTTGAATTTCCCATTTAAGACCCCCTGCTTCCTTGACTTAACACTGTCTTGTGAAGCTTTTGTCTCTCCTTAAAGTTACACTATACAGGTAACAATTTTGCATACAGTGTCCACCATTTTCGTACCTTCCTCTTGCATGTGTGCTGCTTACAGTCTGGTACCTGGTTGGGGGATACACGTCCATTAACACATTGAGCCTCTGAAAATAAATATGCCACCACACACCTCTAGTGTCTGATAAGAGATGATTGAGAGGGATTGTTTTTAGATGAGTCTACAATGTCTACAGAGTCTACAAATCCTGCATAGGATACCTTTAAATAATTGAATCAGTCCATTTCTCTGCTGGGTTTTGTTGTCCCATGATCTAAATGCTGTTTAGTGAATATTTTATGATGTGTTGTAACTGTAAAGAAATGTTAAAATGGGAAAATTTCGTCCCAGATTATTTGCTAATGACAGTTTCAACCAAACACAATCAGTAATGACCCAATGCATATATACACATGTACTGTGTGTGCTGTGCATACCTAATTAGTACACATAGGATGCTCATGCAAGCAGTAGCTGTATGAATATTCTTTCCAGTTTTCCAGAAACTAAACAAATAATAATGCTGTCGTAACGACTTGATTATAGTTGATACTTGAAAAGTTGGTGGCAGAAATTGAATTACTCAGATTACAAATCAAATCAGTGATTGTGGTTCTGGTGTAAATGCCTGAGTCTGCAAACGAAATCATGGCCTTGCTCTTTTCAACATTTGACCACACAGCTTGTATTTGAACTTGTCTTGCATCTGGCCACTGAATGTAGAACATCAGTGTAAATAAACTGCAGTGTGAATTATGTCATCGGAGCAACAAAATTAAAATAATAAAATAATAATAATAAAAAAATAGCATCTTAACATTTGAAAATAATTAAGGTTGAACAGTTAAACAAAAGGGGTGTCAAATGTGTAGTATTTAGTCTCAAGCCTTTGCTCTCAAATAATGTCAGAGTGGCCCCAAAGCAAACACGAGGTGAAATGAAACTAAGACTTGTGATACACTACAATACACCTAAAAAATAGAGAACTCTTTTGCTGTTTACTGTTTCGCTGGCCTGACTGATTCTGCTGTTGTCAACAGTTTACAACCTCAGGGAAAAACTGTACTGTGGGCCCCCTTTGACCCCCCTCTTGTCTTCTCTGCAGGTGTCCATGTACCCCGTCTCCTTCAGATACACTCAGTGCAATGTGCAGTTCACATTAACTAATTCTAGGGCCCTTGATGATCAGTGGGTCTCGGCGGTGGTAGTGTTATAGAGACAGGGTTGTGTTGGTGACGCCTCAGGCCCTGATTAGGCTAAGAGGAGGTGGAATACAACACATCTCATTGTTTTCTCTAACATGAGAAACAGGCCATCATTTGTGTTCTGTATTTTGCAGTAGACACAACGCAGGTTTTAAGGTGGTGACACGAGAGAGTCTAAAGAGGATACGTTGTCCATATTCCTTTTCCGATGTCCATAACAACCCCACAGAGACAAGAGACACACAGCACGCTACTCTCACGTAAACCCTCAGAGGTACTGTGGTGTTTGCAATAATAATGCCATGTATATCTATTTGATATTAAATGTCTTTTGCTCTATATTAGTAGCCTGCAGTCACAGACTATAATATGATTATGTGACCCTCTGTGTGATATGGCCTGCCCTTCATCTGTGTTTTTTGACAGCTGCTCTCTCCTCCTCCTGTTTGTTTCCCCCCTACATAGCCTCTTGTTTCCCACAATGCTCAGCGAACATCACCACCAAGATGGCCGACGCTATGGAGGAATATGAGAAAGAAGCTGGCTGCGTCCCTATTCTCCATCCCGAGGTACGGTCCTTGGACTTCACGCCGTCGCGCAGACATATGAACATAAACAAAACATGTTACAGCAGCCTGTATGTGGGTGGCTGTGTGATTTTGCCGTGCTTATTGGGAAACTCCGATGCCCCCTGCATAACCACCGGTGGGGGGTGGCAGGTAGCTAACGATGCTAAAGGTGCTAACGCTAGCCCCCCTCCTCCTGCTGCATAGCAAGTAAACGCTGGGCAGATGTTCCTGTTAATGTTAACGTTAAGCTAGGTGGTGCTTTCCCTGGTGGTGTCGCCTTACAGCCTGTAAACAAGATTGGTAGCTGGGTGTTTAGGTCTGTTATGGAAAAAGTAACGTTAATGCTTAATCCTTCCAGTATTACGACGTTAGCTTTGGAGCTAAACTGGTAACGTTAGAGCTGGCTGCTTTAGCTGCGATGATGTAAATCGGGGTCAAGTGTATATGAGCATATTGAGCTGTGGTGTCCAGTCGGCGGTCATAGGAAGTTAATGTTAACAGCCGTGAATGTGGACATAATCCACCTTTATCTTGAAAACCGTAAGCGTTTGTTAATATGAAATTTTGGAGTCACCCTCAGCTAGCTAACCTGCAGCGGTGCCACTATGTTGGGACTGTCAGAATCGTTACCTGTCAGTTTCTCGTTTAAGTTAGCATTCATCGTTTCTGGATCAAGATAAACAAATGGCTTGTTTAAATGAACACACAAAGGACAATATTTTAATCTGTCCAATAATGACGTAAGAAGAAAAGATACTGTGGCTGAAAAGGATAAATTTCAACATTTTTAACTAAGCACACAAGCTAACATGGCAGGAACGTAACGTTATGTCTTTCATGTGCTTCTCATCGCCTCGCTAGCTTGAAGTTGTAAAAGCTATTTCACCCCAAGTTACCATCTTTATTATTTTTACTTCACTGAATAAACTAGCTACCTACCTTAATCACAACTTAAACTATTTTATATGAGGGGTTTTTAACATTATTTCCTTCATAAACCAGAGTCTGGAAAGCCACCTCTGACTTTATTCTACATCCTGTGCAGACAGTACTGTACCTGACTACAGAGCGCTTATGCACCAATAACTACTGTTTTGTTAGGTTTTGCATATTGAACAAAGCCTGGTTATCAGTTATTATGATCTTTGCTTGCCAGGTATCATTAGGAAGAGTTCAGTTTGATGTATACAATAGTTTGCCTTCATCGTGGTCGGCTTTCTTTTCTCTCAGTCCTGTTTTGCTTGTAGGTTTATAGTCAGCAGTCTGAGAGGTTAATTCACCTAAAGGCTTGTTTAGTAACTGTTAACCCTTACAGTCTATACTTCAAATGAGTCGTTTTTTAAAAGTCCAGTCAGTTTGTACATGCAGCCTCATGATTTAATGTACATCGTGAAAATAGGTTGAAAAGGACACCGTGATTTATAATCTGGTTTTGGCTGCTGTAAGGTGAAGGTGTCTTGAAAATCTATTAGCCATTTTGGCTGGTGAGCTAAAACGTCAATGCACTGAGTGTGATAGTCCTGTTCATACATTCAGCTCATATGGACCCGCAGTAGTCATGTTGCTACACCTTGAGCAGTCAAATTGGCTCTGAGGTCATACACAAGCTCATAATGGGAAAATGTGGTTGAATGGCTCATCTGTCTGTCTGTTAATTCTCTGTTTTTGTCCGTTTTGTTTTTTGCTCAAAGAAAAGAAAAACCCAGACAAAGGTAGATTGTAGATTTGTGGTGTTACCCCGTTATCCTCCCCTTGTTTCTTTTTGAGAGACCTTCTCTACCGTAGATGCTGCAGTGAAATTTAATACCACTTAACAACTGAAACAGTTGGGTTATACCCACATAAGCTGCTCTGACTCAGTCAACATATGTCACCTAATGCTCCTCCCAAACTAGGTTGAATGCGGGTCCAACTTTGACTCTGGTGAACTAATGTCTCTGTAAAGAATGATCGTTTGATTTAGTGATATTATTGACATACAAATGCCATTTAAGTATACTAAGTAATAAGTGATGATGTGAAGGGAATTGAAACATACGTGTATTTGGTACTTATCTGGTAATTTTATGCATTGGAAGACTGTGACAGCAGTCTCATGACCTGGGCAAATGCTAGTTGAATATGCATAACATGCTTAGTGGACCCCTGTCACATGTGCAGCTTCTGTATGAAAGCTGTACGACTTGGAGGATTTACTTCAGGCCTGCCAAGCAGACATGAGCAAGGCTTTACGTGTCAAGGTTTGCAGTGTGTTCTGAAGACCAAAAACATTCACATTTAAGTCATTTTAGAAAATAGCTTTTCTGAAATGGAAATTAAGATCTGAGTATGAAATTCCCACAAGGTAATTTTTCTGTCTGTGTTGTTACTGTTACACATGCGCACGCTTGGTCCTCCGTACATTTGCATCCAAAGGTCATTGTTTCTTAACTGTGTCGTAGATAAAATGCTTCCTCACTGTGGCACACAACATTCAGGGGGAGACTGACAATCATCTTGCTGTTAGTTCCTGATTACTGCTGAAGATCTTTCCTCTGTGACACTTGGGAAATATCAGGTTGGGATGGGGGGAGGGGATCTCCTGGTTAATGGAAATGTAATTACCTTCTGTTCTTTGGTCCTTTGGTACAGTGAATTGTTAGTAATTCCCTTCTTTCTTTCTTTGTCTGGGTATCACTGCTTGACCTGACTAGGAAGTCTGAAAGACCTTCGACCAACTTAGCTAGGTCGTCTTGTCAGTTATGATTCAGCGCTGGAGGCTGAGCCAGGGATTGTCCCTGCATACAGTTATAAAGATACAAAAACACAGCATGCAATGGTGGCTGGTTATTATCAGATGAAGTTTAATACACGCAGGCACTGGCGATGAAGCCAATGTCACGGCATGATGGAGCTGATAAACTTGAATTATGCATTGGAGAAATACCATATGACATTACGTTGACTTTATATGCAAGACCAAAAGTGTACTTTGACTCTGTCCAAAGATTATTTTTAGCCAGTCTTGCAAGAGGTAAACTGTCTGCCATGAATTTAGAGGTGCCACAGCCTCCAGCGTCTTGAAATCATTGCACAGGAGCCTCCTTTTGGCAGCACACCTAGCTACCACAGTGAAGGAATATGTCTAACGGTAGCTGCTTCATCATAAATTTAGTTTGTTTTTCTCTATGTCCATACAGGCTTGGCATAAAGTTGGTCCGCTTTTCAGCAGGGTGTTGCTGGAAATCTGGGTCATCTCATAGATTGTAGTGAGAGCAGAGTGAGGCTGAATGTATGAGGCACCTGAATTAGAGCATCAGAAGTTTGGTTGCACACTGAGAAGGGCCATGTACCTTTTTCACTTTGAACCAGTTCAACATGTCAACCGCAAACATTTCCTCTCGAGAAATGTACGGGATAAATGCCCCCAGGTTCTAGTCTCATTTGAAAATGCAAATGAGTGTTCCTGCATGAAAGGCGCCTAAAGGTGGGGGACATGCTCAGCCGCTTCCCATACTTCACGTGTAGCGCAAAGTGGAAAACATGCGTTCTGTTAAAAAGTGGCTCCCTCTGCTTCCTACTGATCCATGGATGTAACTGTGCCTTGAATATTGAATTAGCTGCTTGAAATGGCTCTCATATCAGATCAGATCTGATTGTGAGCTATGGCTACAGCCAGCAAGAGGAAGAACACAGTAACAGTAAAAAACTGGTCTCAGCTAAGTGGCCATTGGAGATGCAGTGAAAAGGCAGTTCAGTTTGTTTTTTTTTTGTCTGTTTTCAAAATCCTAATCTAAATGTTGGCCTCAAACTGAGAATTGGTCCCCCTTATTCTACTGTTGCTGCAGCTATTACTACTGCTACTGTTGATCCCTGATATAAACCAATAAACATGCATTTTTGGAAATGGTGCTGTCTGACATTTTTAGCTCAAGGCATGTGACATCAACCCCCCCACCCCCCCAGGAGATGTGGCCATATGTCCCACTGACCAGCTCCATTGACAAAAGCCAAGCCTGCTGCTTCACTGAACAGATGAAGTTCCAACCTAAAATCAATGGCTAGCGTAAATTAGACAACAAGTAAATTGACAGTATCATCACTGCTGCCTGCTTAGTTGTTGAATGCAACACCAGTACGCAGGTATGTAATTAAGGGGCGAAAAATGCACGGACTGCAATTGTCACTACAGTTACAAATGCCACCATCAGCCTTTTAGATGGCTGAAGGGAGTGAAGAGCTGGAGCGGGGCTGCCGTAACTGGAAAGGGGTCAAAGGCTATCTCCACGGAAGGTTGAGATGGAGAAAGTGATTTAACATCTGCTATCTGAGGGTTTAGCGACAGGCCCTCTTCCTCTTGTCCCTCGACTGATGGGGATGGATTTTCCCATTCAATGAATTGCGAGCACTTTGCCTCAATTGAATATCCAGATGATGGGTGAGGCTTTGAGTTCCATATATTTCCTTGGCTTCTGTTTCTCAGTCTGTTGTAGGAAAAAAAAAAGCTCAGCACAGTCACGATAAGTGAGCAACTCTCACCTGCCCCCTCTTTTCTCTGGCAGCTACACCAGTCTGAATAGCACACAGGATAGCTAAAACAGATCGTATGGATTTGTAAATGACCAAAACTTGGCAGCGAAATGTACAAACGCCTCCCGGCAGCTTTGACACTTTAAAAATACAGAAATAAAAATATGAGATGGTAACCTTCATATCCCCTCTGTCACGTCCTCCTTCATCCTCCTCGGCAGTCTGATTTACTCTCTAAATAAAATCCCTCCTCTGCTGGTCTTAGCTTCTGTTTTTCTTATTTGTCCCTTTCATCATAGTAGAATCAGAGCAACATTGATACTTTTTCTCCATACTACTGATGATTTTTAATGCTTGGGGTCTAGGAATTAAAAGCTTATTCTGCTGTTAAAAGTAAATGCATAAGCTTTGGATAAAAGCGCCAGAAAATGTAGGGGATGGATACAGTGGTATGCAAAAGTTGGTTATTGTGAATAACCAAGTGAGTAAAAGGTGACCTGATTTCCAAACGATATAAAATTAAAGATGATGCTTTTCTTTAACATTTCAAGTGAGTTCACTTTTTCATTTCCATCTTTTCCCAGTTTTAAAATAACAAAAATGGTAAAGGGCCTGAAGCAAAAGTTTGGGCCCCCTACATGGTCAGTGCTTAGTAACAAACTGTTTGGCAAGTATCACAGCTTTCAGGGCTTGTTTGTGGGATTTTCGCCAGTTTTTCCTCTTCTTCTAGTTCTGGGGGATTCTTGGGCCGCCTTGCGTGCACTGATCTTTTGAGGCCTATCCAGAGATCTTGTATGATGTTTAGATCCTGGACTGTGACTGTGAAGACCTCTGTAAAACCTTTAGCTTGTACCGCTTGAGGCTGTCCAATATGGATTTTGAGTTGTGTTTAGTATCATTACCCTGTTGCAGAGGCCATCCTCCTCTCATCTGCAGCTTTTTTTTTTACAGACAATGTGATGTTTGCTTCCAGAATTTGTCGGTATTTAATTTAATCTATTCTTCTCTCTACCAGTGAAATGTTCCTTGTGCGACTGGCTGCGACAAAGCCCAAAACATGATCAATCCACCCCCGCATTTGACACTTGGAGAGGTGTTCTTTTCATTAAATTCTGTGCCCTCTTTTCTCCAAACATATCTTTGCTCGATGTGGCCAAAAAGTTCCACCACTCTGGAGTCTGCTAAATCTTTTTCAAGGTCTTTTGCAGTCAAATGGGGCTTTGATTTGCCTTTCTAGCAATCCAGTGAGCAGTTCTCTCAGAAGGTTTTCTTGGTCTTCCAGATCTGAGCTTGACCTCCACTCTTCCTGCTAACAGACATTTTTTAATTACATTAAAAACCGAGGAAACAGCTACCTGAATGCTTTATCGTCTTCTTGTAGCCCTCTCTTGCTTTGTGGCCATCAATTATTGTAGTCTTCAGAGTGCTACACAGCTGCTTAGAGGAGGCCATTGCTGCTGATTGTTGGAACAAGGGTTTGAGGAGTCTGAGTATTGATAAAGCTCTTAAATTTGCATCATTTGATCTTTAACTTTATGCTTTTTGGAGATCAGTCCAGTTTCTACTTGCTTAGCTATTCACAATGACAGAAATTTTGACCAGGGGTGCCCAAACTTTTGCATGCCACTGTATGTATGACTGGTTTTGTCGGGACGTCATGTGTACATGTTGAGCTTTCATTTGGAGGTGGTTTTTGAGGGATGACATTATCACATCACATCGCTGTATGTATATTCAGGCTTGGCATAAAATATTGGTCACACGTCTAATGTGGGTGTATGCATTTAAACCCACAAGGAAACCGTGTTTCGGTGGTGTGTCGCTTCTCTAATTTCACATAATTTCTTGTGAAAACAGGATATTGTGACACCACACAATAACTCGGCCAGAACTGTTGAGAAGATAGTGAGGGTTGTATGAATGTATTTAAAGTAATAAAGCTCACTGTTTAAAGGTTCATGTTCCTCTGAACAGAAACTGAGTCCTGCTGTGTGTTAAGCTCTGTTAGGTGTTAGCTCTATTAGCTCCTTTAGCTCTAAGTTCTGTTAGCTCTATTAGCTGTTAGCACTGTTATCCCTATTAGCTTTCTTAGCTGTTGAGCACGCAGCAGGACCGCCAGCTGCTAACAGCTGATACTCTCCTGCCGATTTCAATATAGATAAGTAACAGGAAAAAAAGGGTGTGTGCAACACCCCTCAGTGGTGAGCTTACTCTGTCCTTTCAGATTATAACACATCAGAGATGCAGGACTCATACCAGTCCCACATTGAATGCTTGTATTATTCAGTGTTGTTTTTCAGATTCCAAACATCATAGTTCTGTCTAATAATCAGAGTTTTCTCTCAGTTTGTCTGTCAAGCTGTTAGACCTGGGCTCATAAGAAAGGGCCATTTACACACTTTAACCAACAAACCAACCGAAAAGAAAATATTCCAGGAAATGTCATTTCATGTATAACGCTGAAAGAAGTGAGTGTGACTCTGTTATTGTTTTCCAGCAGGGTTCACAATTCCACAAATATAGCAACCGCTTCTCTTCCGAGTTTGGAAAGATGATCTGTGAAACGTTAACCCAAAGAGCAAAGATTAACATCACAGTCTGATGACACTGTGACTTTCCTTGACTCACTCTCACACATATAACTCAACACTCATAGTCATGTTAAATTTGTTGACCAAATAGCAACTTTTGGATTTTATAATTAAGCATATCATGGTTTTAGGGAGTCTCCTTGTAAACATGGGTGTAAAACAATGCAGGTGTAAAACAATGCAGGTGTCAAACTTTTAAGAAAAGTCAGCTTTTGCAAATGTTTTCTGAGGACGGACGTGCGTTCATTATGTTTGGTTAGACCTCAAGAAGACAAACTGCAGGCAGCACTGACATGAGACAAGCATTGTTGGTTTGCAGAAAAACTCCACAGGGCACCTTTAAGTCTGCTTCTATTGTTTCCACAGACTGTAATGACAGCTGCCGCTGGCAAATTAACTCAGCTGTAGCAAATTTACATGAATTCTGTGTTAACAAAAAAAATCAAAAAGGTTTTGGCTGTTGTTTGGTGCATATACTCTAAATGCCAGTATCTGTACACCTACGCTTGAGCTTTGTATTTTTGATGTTCGTTCTATTCAAGTGTCACTGTAAGTCAGCCATCATTAGTTTCATTATTTACACCTGTGCCTTCACTACTGTGAAAGAGACCTAAGCTAGCGGACTACTTAGCAGTGACTTTCCTGTGACTGCCTGGTTTTAAAAAATCAATTTCATCACTTTATCTGATTCTGTTGTTGTTGTCTTGCTTGCTGCAATCATATCCTGTGTAATACAATGTAGACCACAAATCCAGGCCTGCGGTTTAATTGAAGATAATCACAGTAAGCACAGTGTTGGTCAGAAAAAATGACAATTCGATCATTTCCTAAAACTCCAGCCCAAGCGACTTATTTTCCATCTTAGTGTAAAACAGAATCTGCCCCTGTTAGTTTTTCTCATGCACCCTCTCCATCTTGTTTCTCCACCACCATTCCCCACGGTGGCAGAAATGCTGGTTCAGCACATCCTGCTGGCTCTTTAGGGAAGCCCAAGCTAAACTGAGAGGCAAGATGGTACAGCTCTCTGTCTCTGTGGCTCTCTCACCACAGGCTACCCAGCAGCTCTGTGCAAACCTGCCATGTCCTGGGTCCCCCCAGAGGCTGCCTCATTATTCCTCATTGTTATATGCATGTGAGCTACAGCACAGCTTTGAATGGTCTTAGAAAATAAACCTATATTCAGTTACTCTGCGGCAGTAAATTCGAAGTGACTTAACTCAACTCTAGCCTCAGCTCTCATTCACAAAGTCAAGAGTCAGAATGCAGTGAGGGTGTTGTGCGTTTACCAGACGCAGTCGATGTATCCGGGTGATCCAGAGGCTAATTGTTGTTTCCTTGGTGTTTCTAGGACGCTAATTGAATGCGCGCAGCACAGTCGCCACATCTGTGTGACAGATTAGATCTTCAGCAGCAACAGGGCTCGACAAGCCCATCGTCGTCCTGCAGCCTTTATTTTCCCCGTTGAATGCTGTGATCAGTTATTGAAATGAATGGTCGATGGTCTCGGAGATAAACATCATCACTGTGAGCTGTAACCTTTGGTTCAGCCATGCTGTCCTTTGGAGGCCCGTGCCTCTTGTACTATACAGGTCACTTTCACTCTGAGAATAGATCTAGTTTTTTTTTTTTTTTTGAAGTTTTTTTTGTAGTTATGTCACACCTTTCTGGCACACGGCATAGCAGTGCTAACCAGACGGAAACCAACCAACAGTCCCCACAGCCTCACCATCAAGTTCATTTTCACATGTTCAAACACATTGCTGATGATCCAGCACAGCAGCACAGCCTACAAACGACTAACTGATCTCTATCTCTGTCTTTCTGTCTCTTGTTCTCCCTCCTTCCCTTTCAGGAAATCAAACCCCAGAGTCATTACAACCATGGCTACAGTGAGAACGTAAGCCGTAAAAACCATGTGGATGACTACAGCACCTGGGACATTGTCAAAGCCACACAGTGAGTTGACGATGTGTGCGTATGTGTGTTGTTGTCTCACGGCGACGTCAGGATAAGCTTTGGGCTCGGGTCAGTCAGGTTTTGATGCAACCTCAAGAATAGTGACAACAAAGAACTGTGCATTTAGAGCTTTTCTGGTGGAGCAGCATGTCCGCCCGCTGAGCCCTGTTAATCAGCACGAGTGACACGTGAATTTTAAGTCCTTAATTATGAATCAGTTTGCTGTCTCTTCTCCATTAATCTGACACCCCACATCTCCGTTCTCCATATGCCTGCTCACCAGAACTTTGCATTGCGCTCCACAAGAGCAGTTAATGTTATGGGTATTATTTGGATCGTCATATTAAAGACAAGATGATGCAGAACATGATGCTGCGATATTATCGCAGCATCATGTTCTGCTTATCGCACACACACATCGTCTTTGACATTCAGTGGCTTGCAGATAGTCTGTGGAGTTTTTCTTTGACAGCACCTTATCTGCACTGTAAGCATATCTGTCATTTTCATCAATGCGGGTGTTTATTTACACTTCCCATCTATTTTTTTTTAGAACACGCATGTTATAAAGGCGAGGTTGATGCCCAGTGAAAAGGCACCAAATTATTATATTTATCTACATTTTGCAGCCTCAGCAGAGCAGACTGTGACAGCCACATGCACACACACACACGCACACACACACCTCTTTTGCACCAAGTTTGCTGAAAGCTGGAGCGATAGCATCAGTCCACATTTGCCATGTTGAGTAGTTTAAGTTTGCTGTTTTATGTTCCAAAGTGCAGATGTTTTCTTTTTGTTAGTATTTGTAACGTGTCTGCTGAGAACATGCTGGTTTATGTTGCTGTTTGTCATGTTTGTGCTGGTTTGTAGTTTCTCATTCTGCCACCTACCACCAGGCAATACTCCATTCTCAAATGTATTTATTTAATCTCAGAATTTTCTTTTTCCAGAAAACCAAAAATATGTGTTAACTGCATGCAAAATTAATCCCAGCACACAAGGCCAAATTGTCTTGTGGTCGGTCACTGACAAGCAGTGCAGCATTTAAAGGGATATTTTTCCAGCTCGGTGTTCGCTCCACATAAAAACACCCAGGCTACTTTACTTCATCACCTCCAGCAAACTTCACAGAGACCCATGAGGGCAAGAAGCATAACCGATCTGTTTTAACCAAATGTTATCTGGTTTAGCTTAGCTGAAACACAAAACACCAAATCCATCAGCACATTAGTGTGTCATTCACTGCCAGGCCTCGTAACACGAGGGTGGGGGGTTATTAATGGAGCCCTCGTCATTACTGGAGGGAGGCAGCATGTTTACTCATTCATTTATGTGTTTTTGAGTTATCAAGATACCACACATTTCAAATCTGGAACTACTACCACCGTGTTTTCTGCTGTGGTTTTCTGATTCAGCACATGCCAAAGAAGCAATTCACACAAATTATGAGAGAATGTCGGTGGCGGGAGGAGGAGAAATGTGGAAATGTCTTCCTGATAAGACAACAGAAGCTTTGTCTGGGATGTTGTTATATTTGACAGCAGCAGATTTATGTTGCTTTAATTTGAGGTCAGGAATATCCGCTTTAAGACAGCCGGTGCCAAGTTCTGCCACAGTGTGGGTGTCTTGTTTGCTTCAGAGTATCTGTTTATCAGTTTTTATGTATGTGTACGTTTTGTCAGTTTGTCTCAGTTTTGTGTATTTAACCCTGTTTATCTGTGTTTGCCCGTGTGTGTGTGTGAGGAGACGTTAATCCCTCTGCACCCCTCTTCCTCAGGTACGGCATCTTCGAGCGCTGCAGGGAGTTGGTGGAGGCGGGCTTCGATGTTCGGCAGCCAGACAAAGAAAACGTAACACTCCTCCACTGGGCCGCCATCAACAACAGGATAGACTTGGTCAAGTGAGTGATGTTTTGTGTGAAGTTGGTGGTGACAGTCACAGAGAGCTTAGAGGCTTGAGCTTGTGGTTGGATTGTTATGAGTCTGAATGCCAGAACTGGCTGGAAATAAGCAATACTGCTCAGTTCCCAGGTGTGACTTAGAGAGAGAGAGAGAGAGAGAGAGAGAGAGAGAG
>JBBMOE010000028.1:3647617-3729009 GCA_037975065.1 Chaetodon trifasciatus | reverse complement strand
AGAGAGAGAGAGAGAGAGAGAGAGAGAGAGAGAGAGAGAGAGAGAGAGAGAGAGAGAGAGCGAGAGAGCTCAAAATGACTCCGACTCTGTGTGGAAAATGTTTTTGGCTTGGTACTGCACGCTGTATGCAGCTTGTATGGGTGTCATGTGTTGACAAGAACAGTCAGTCCATTGTTGTTTATACCAGTTATACAGCCTCCACCTAGATTAGATTAACAGAAAGAGGTCAGATTCATGCGTGACGCAAGATAAAGTTTCACCTGATGATTGTGTTTGTTTGTGCAGGTACTACATATCGAAGGGAGCCATAGTAGACCAGCTGGGAGGAGACCTCAACTCCACGCCTCTGCACTGGGCCACCAGGTACCACACAGATAGCATATCTTCCATTTGGTGGACATATTTAATCCACCGAGCCTTTATTCATTTTTATTTTGAATATGATTCATGCCTTGAAAATGAAATGTTTATTTTCATTCCTTCAAATCGCTCTCTCTAATCCACAACAGAAAGAACCTCAATCCAATACACACCTACTGTATGTTCTTCTTCTTTCTTCTGATTAACTGTAATTTTTAGTTAAAGTAAAGTTAATCAAACATAGCAAGGTCAGTTGTGCCAAAATCCAGAGCCACCTGGCCTGAGGAGATCAGGCCAGCTTCCTCACTGTCTCTGTAAATCACTCCTACAAGCACACACTTCTGAAGTTATCCCACCATCGTCTCTTTTATTGCTATTTTAATCTTCACTGCTCGTCAACACTGCGAGTTAACAACAAGTTCCTCATGTCAGCTTGATTGTTTGAAGGTATTCTATTTCCTTCTTCCTCTTTGTAATGATCACTCAGTCGGGCTGTAACTTGTGAGAAGGTACAGATCACATGACCTCCACCTCCCTCTCCCAAAAGCAAACAGGGGGGCACGACGCGCTTTTGTCCTGAATTATTGATAGGTTTGACACACAGGCAACCGCACCATCGCCGGTACACAGACACTCAGGAGTCCTGTGTCACCCTCTGCCTCCCCCCACCCCACCTCCAACCAGCTAATGACCTTTAAAAGCCCCCAGCCTCCTCAGTCTGCATGACCTCAGCCATGCTGGAGCTGAGTGTTGGGTGTTAATGGCTTTGTCTGCTCAGGTTTACACACAGCAAATAACTGTCCCACGTCTGTGCGGTGAAAGTGATCGTCACGTCTCACTAAGGCGATGAAATAAAACTGAAACAACATGTTGTTTCAAATCTTCATTGTCCTATGGGGGGGAGTTTATCTTGCAGACAGGCTTAGTACTACAAATATTGTTTGAAAACTCAATATACTGCGTGCAATAAAAGCATGCAACAAATTACCTGCCAGACCACGGAGACAAGCATCAAATGATAAGAGCACACAGGGAATCAGTCTCTCAGTGTTGTCTCAGAATATGAGGATCCATCATTTCATGTGTAGCAGTTTAATATCAGAGGGAGTAAATGAGACCCTGATCTTTGGACTGTTGAGCTTAGCCTTGGCCTGAAAGACGGGGGTCACTTCCCCCTGCATGTTACTGGCTATTTTCACCTAACTACAAAATGTCCTGCAGTTTAACCGGCTCAGTAAACCTCAGAAGAAACAGAGCGTCTAAGACGTCTCAATCTCTTTCAAATTAGTGTTTGTTTTGTGTTTATCTTCTCCCAGACAAGGACACCTATCCATGGTGGTGCAGCTCATGAAATATGGCGCGGACCCGTCTTTGATTGACGGCGAGGGCTGCAGCTGCGTTCATCTGGCCGCCCAGTTCGGCCACACCTCCATCGTGGCTTACCTAATCGCCAAAGGACAGGTGGGAAACGGCAACAGTGCAGCTTATTCGTCAGGGAGAGAAAGTAATCTTACAATACATAAAACAGCAAATGTGCTCATCTAATCGATCTTTAGCTTGATTACTGTGATCCACTGGGATATTTGAAAACAGGCGTGGAAATTGCTAAAATAAGAACTAAACCTCCTCTGTTGATTTATCTTCTCATTCTTGTTGGTGTCTGTGTCATTTGGGGTTTGTCAGCCACTGGAGTCTGTGTTTTGAAAGCAGTTGGTACCAATACCCTCCACTAGGGGGAGCCCTGCTGCTTCTATTTTCCACCTCTCACTTCTCCCTCAGCTCCCCTCAGTTTGTTTAACGCATCTTTCCTCTCTATCAGGATGTGGACATGATGGATCAGAACGGCATGACTCCTCTGATGTGGGCGGCGTACAGGACACACAGGTGTGCACACAATACACTCGTGCCTCTGCAGCGTTGCGATGAGTCGCTGTTCAGGCTTAATCTGCCTTGACAAGAAATCTGAATGACTGTCTGCAAAAAGTTTGAAATACTGGCACTGTACAGAAGTGCACTAATACACATGTACAAGCTCGAGCACACATACACACGCACACAACTTTCTCATGTGTACATGAGTGGTCATTCATCAGACAGACTGCTAACACAGGGAAACAAGTCCCAGTGTTGCTGCTCAGCTTCATTGGAATATTCCCTGATAAGCAATTTTGCTGAAGGATGGTTTCTATTTATAACTTACTCATTTAACTCATTGTCCCTGGGGGGGAATGACATCGTTAGCCACATAAAACAGATGTTGTAGCACGATGAAGAAAGGGATAATGAGTAAGAAGAAGCAGAAGATTAAGTCTGATTGGAATTGAGAGGTTTGTCATGGCGTCGATGGTGTTCTAGCAGTTAAGATGTGATGCTGTTTCAAGCAAAACACCAAAAACATCTGATTCCAGCTTCTCAGATCTGTGGAGTTTTTGTGTTGCATGATACATGATAATAAACAATATTTTTACTGTTGGTCAAATCCAACAAGACATTTGAGGATGTCACCTTTGGTTGTGGGAAATTCTAAAAAAGCCATTTTGTATTGTTTTATGATGTTTTATTGATCAGATAATCCACAATCACAATATAGTCACCCTCTTCCTCGTGACAAGCCTGTTTGTCAGGTGGGTGTCTGACTGGTTTTGACTTTATTATTCCCCTGTGACAGTGTGGATCCCACCCGGCTGCTACTGACCTTCAACGTGTCTGTCAACCTGGGCGACAAATATCACAAGAACACAGCGCTGCACTGGGCCGTGCTGGCCGGCAACACCACTGTCATCAGCCTGCTGCTGGACGCCAACGCCAACGTCGACGCGCAGAACATCAAGGTAGTGACCTCAGCTTCATCCACTGTCGTGTGAACAAATGAGACTGCTGCTAAGAATGGTGGAAATGCAGCTTTCACAGGTTTTTGGGAGGGCAAATGAGCACAGATTGGTCTTCTGTTGTTTTTAAGGGTGAAACACCGCTAGATCTTGCCAAGCAAAGGAAGAACGTTTGGATGATCAATCACTTACAGGAAGCGCGGCAGGCCAAAGGCTACGACAGCCCGTCCTACCTGAAGAGACTGAAGATGGACAAGGTATACACACACACACACACACCTTTGTCTCAGTTCAGACATGCTCAGACCAGCCTGCCCAGGCTGAACCTTTCACCTGAAAGTAGTCAGTTTGTCAGCTGTTTACGACTTTTACTACTTTTCAAGTCAGACAGTCTGACAGGAAGGAGACGGCTGTTCAGTGATGGATTATGTTTGCCATCACAACTGCCAGAAAATACAGGAACAAAGTACATTTTAAAGCCTCCGGTGGGTGATGATTCATATGTTTCCTTATAATAAATACCAATATATCAGCCACAGCCAGAGGAGAGTGACATCTAACATCAGTGGTGTGTCATTTCCCGCTTTGGTAGAAGATGTGTAAATTCCTCAGTGTGTTTGTTTCTATGTTGATTTTGTTTAAATGTTAAGGCCGTGCATGCATCAAATCTGTATTGTCGCTGTGTAAAACTCTGTTTTAACTCCTAAATGTGTTGTTCTCTTTCCAACTGGTCTGCTGGGATATTATTAGTTAATTAAGGTAAATCTTAGAGGCAGTAGACAGTAAGTTTGCAGACAAATAGACTACTAGAGCTTTTTGTATGTGTCACTGTGTTTCTACATCTGATAAATAGATTGTAGACTATTGCTTGAGTCACACTGAGGGGTGAGGTTTGTCTGAGCTTTAGTCCTGATCCCCAGTGTCAGACCCAGTGTTGTCATGAGCCATTTGTGGAATTCAAAAACTGAACCTTTTGCATCTTTAGCTGTGATTTGTCTCATAACTCCTCTGATATTCAAAGCAAACTGCCGTCTGCACTCTCACTTCAAACACGAACCTTTACCTCTCTCCCCTGACTTGCCATCTGTATCCATCTGTCTCCTTCCTCCCCTCCTGCTGCAGGAGTTCAGGCAGAAGGTGATGCTGGGAACTCCCTTCGTGGTCATCTGGCTGGTCGGTTTCATCGCTGACCTGGACATCGACTCCTGGCTGATCAAGGGCCTCATGTACGCCGGCGTCTGGGTCGCTGTGCAGTTCCTCTCCAAGTACGTCTCATGACCAATAAACTATACGTGCACATATTCGGACAGGCAAACACGCATATAATTTCCACCATTCCACAACATGCAGTGACAAACACACACACACACACACACACATTGTATCCCCTGCTCAAACCCCATTACCACTGCCATCTGGTCCTGCTGGTATAGTTTGTTACAGCACACACCACTGTTACTACAATAACACATTACCCAGTGTGTTAGCTTTACATTTACTGCCATTCTTGGAATACTTACTTGTTGAAACAATGAGTGCTGGTGAGCACCGCTGCAGTGTGCCTTGAGGTTACAGTTTGGTTTATTTTCGCCGCTGTCTGACTGCAGGATTCAGATCAAAGACTCAGGTTTGCTTTTGTCCATATGTGCTACAGTGAGCAGGTTTCACATCTGCAGCAAGAATGCCTTGATGTATTGAACGCCTAATTTATGAGCTGAGCAGTTTGTCGAGGGAGGGGAAAATTGTCACCAAAACTACTAAAATAAGACCTAAGTTGTAATAAATTTGAATCTTTGCTACCTTTCATAGTAACAGTGTTATTGCCAGGCTATGTCAAGTGTGATGAGGGGATGCAAAAACAAACTAAAAAAGCCAAATGGCAGATTAGACTTGCAGAAACACTGCTGATGACCCTTCCCCTCCTCTCTCCTCTCGCTCTGCAGGGCTTTCTTTGACCACTCCATGCACAGTGCTCTCCCTCTGGGAATCTACCTGGCCACCAAGTTCTGGATGTACACCACCTGGTTCTACTGGTTCTGGAACGATATCCTTTTCTTTCTCCCACATCGTCACTTTTCACAGTTTGACATACAAGACGTGACGTTGAAGTCAGCAGCCGATTAGCGTCACACAGAATCTGGTATTAAACCAGTCAGGAACAGTCACACTTTGCAAACAACACTTTCCAGTTTAAACAGTCAATAATTGTTTTCTTAAGTGCCATGTTGGCAGATGCTGCACTCGTTGCATTAGTTGATTCTTCAGTCTCATACAAAGGAGGAAGCTAAGATTCAGTGTTTTGCTTGGAGACACTTAGCCTCTAAATCCCAAATAATGCTGAGGATTTCCCCGAACAATGATTGTTGACCCATTTCCCTACATTAACACTAGGCTGGGAGTCAAGTTTTAGTTGGGTCCTTTGTAGCTCTTTCCAGCCACTCAGGGTGATAGATGGCCTCTTCTCTCCACCTGTTTAAGTCTTATTCACCCACAATCCACTTGTGTGTGAAGCATGTCAGAGCTCAGAGACCTGGGACACTGCTTACTGGAAAAAAGACATGAATTCAAAGCATTGCAGTTGTGTAACATGCTGGTTGAAATGGGATATTTATGCTGACAACACAAGCCAAAAGCCTTTATGAATTAAGCAGGTTTGTAAATTTGGCAAACGAAGGAGAGGGAGAAGGGAGGATCTCAATAAAACATGGACTTGTTAAATAGCTTTTTACTGCTTCCTGCTGCCTGTGATATATTTTATTTAAAGATTGCCAGGAAAATTGCTTGTGTTGGAGCATCAATGAGATAAAGTTACAGAGCAGTTTTAGTGGATGAAAGGAGCAGAATGAGGAAAGGTTAATGTAAAAAGCAGGAGGAGGTGGTGGAAGACATGAAGTGCCACTCGCACGGGGTCTCACTGTGATGGATGTGTAGGTAAAGATGTATAAATGAGCATGCTGCTTCCTTTTTTGGTGCCTGTTGCTGTGCTAGCATTGTACACAGGGAGTTTGGTGTGCAGCAGCTGCTGGGTGGAACCCAATGAAGCGACTCCAAAGAGTTTCTGTTGGCCTCAGTGCGGCTGCTCTCACGTTTTGTTTTTTTTTTGTTCATGGAAGAATTGCCAGTCTGTTCAGAGGCTGCTAATTGCAGGAGGTGAGAGGGGAGTTCTTGTTTGTGAAAGGCATTTAATTTTATGGCTCATTGCTCCACTAATGGGAAGGGAGAGGAAGATGTCTTTGACCTCGGCTTAATGAAGAAGGAACCTGTGCTCTCAGATCTTTTGGTTGTTTAAAAATGCTGTTCTGAGCAAGTTGCTCCTTTGACTGGCAGGTTCTTTCTTGTGTGATGTTTGCTTATGAAAACAAGTTCTTTCAAGCTTCCCTTTTGCCCTTCAGCTATCAAGGTTGTCATAAAGCCTTTGTATCTGCCATATATCCGTCTCCAGTAGGGCTGTCTTTCGCCTGCCTGTTTAGGTTAAAGACATGCTGTTTCATGTTCTAGCTGCACAGAGGGTCGCTTTCCTCTGCAGCCTTGCAGACATGCGTTCTCTCTCACTCAGGTGGATTGTTGGCTCTTGTCCAGTTCACTGCTTGGAGACAAATTAGTACCTTTTAATCACATCTATTTCTGCAAATCCAGTGATTTGCATGTCAGGAGCAGTGTGGGACTGAATGACTTGGTGCTTGTTTTAAGCTGTTCGACCATCCAACAAGCAATTAGTTTGAAACATACTGATGTCTTTGACCTCCTCTAATGTCCCACTTTGTATTCTTGGATCTGTGGTGTCCAGGCAGGCATCAGTTTACTCTCCCTGACCCCTCAGAGCATGCTTACATAAACTGGACTGGGGCCCGACAGCGGGTTCCTGGAGTTCCACATTTTGTACGCGTTTGCAGTTAAAGTCAACATTTATTGAACTTGGATTTGAAGATGAGAATATAAACCTTTCATTTGTGTCACAGGCTGAAAGATTCCAACATCTGGTTTAAAGTGTCCTGGCCTGATTATCAAACGTGAAAGAAGACGTTTTCCATTTCACTTTCACTGCCGTTGGAGACCTTCTCATAGAATTACTTGGAGTAAACAAGAAGAGCGAGGAATGTGAGACCGGAGACCGTTCTGATTCTGACGTTCCACGTTCCTCTCAGTTCGGCGGTGTCGTTATGCAGCCCAGTATTTTGCAAACCTTTGTTCTGCCTTCCAGGTTAAAACATTTTCTCCTCCAGTTCTGACCCATTTTCAGTCATTGTGAGCTCATTATCCTCCTCAGACGTGTCTTTGAAAACAGATCAGATGACCAGGGTGGAGCTCTGTGGCCGCACTTTTCTCTTTCCCAGACTCGGATCAGATTTTCCTCAGCAGACTTTGCTCATGAATGCATTTCCAGCAGGTGAACGTCTGGAAATCACAGAAAAAGGACGGAATGAAATAAGAGAAAATTCAGTCGAGCTCTGTGGTGATTTCAAGATCCCTTTTTTCAACTCAAAAACTTCTATCACCATCTTGAATTCAGCCTGGAGTTTTACTCTGTGCTGGTACAGAATCCTTCCACCTCCTCCCGTCTGCTCATCACTGATAAATCCATCTCCAGCTCTCTTGCTCGGCCTGCTAGGGAAACCTTGTCAAACACATCTCACCCCTCAGCCTTTCAAAAGATAAACGCGCGCTTACGGGAGGTGATGAGCATCTCTCCCTGAGGAAGCATTGGAGGCCATTTGTCTGACGAGCTGCATTGATCACTGGCACCAGCCCTGCAGCTCCAGTGGTCACTGATGTAGTGGACCAGTGAGGTGCACTGGGGAGTGTTTCAATAATCATTTTCTGGAGGATAATGTCAGCACCCAGTTCTTTATGGAGGCACTTATGAAGATCAATGGCTTCATGTGGTTTTTAGAGACTTGTAGAGGCGTCTCTTGCTCTGTCTGTGTGGAGAAGTGCTTATCAGTGAAGTCATAACTGTTGCTGGAGGCATGACCATGAAAGCTGTCGACTGTTCCTCACCAACAAAGGAAAGTTGTCGGGGCATGTGATGTCAGTGCTCATGGTGTTACAGGCTGATGACTTCTTTCCCAGCAGACCTCCAGGGCGGCAAACCCTTTTTTAGTGCTTCAGATGGTTTCCCCGTCGTTTGTTTTGTGGTGGTTTGGTGGGACTTTTCGGGGCTGGTGTTCACATCGAGTGTGTTCTGACACTAGAGATCCCAGAGTTGAGTTTGAATTTGAGCGTGCTATATAAACTGAAAACGCATGCCTTGCTCAGCAGAGGAAGAGAAACTCATCTGTGCAGCTGTTCCTGACAACATGATTGAGAGGTTAATCCATTTTTGATGGTCGTGTTGATCAGTCGCTCGTTCCAAACTGAAATACCGACTATTGGATGGATTGCTATAAAATTTGATGCAGACTTTTATCATCAAGCACCAGTGAGTTCAGTGCCTAAGTACATCTTCACAGAGCCGCTATCATGGCTGCAGTCTTGGTTCTTTCTGAGTGCATTAGACACGATGTCTCACATTGTGAAAAGCTGTGAGCTTCAGGGAGCTACCTTCATATTTTTGCTACACATTGTAATCACAACCCCAATTCCAAAAAAGTTTCGATGCTGTGGACAACATAAAGATTTAATAGAATCCTCGTTGACATTTGCTCAACTAAAAAAGTACAAAGACAATATATTTAATCTCTGACCTCATCAGCTTCATTGATTTTTATAAATATCTGCTTATTCTGAATTTGATGCAACATGTTTCAAACCAGTTGGGACAGGAGCAACTAAAGACTGGGAAAGATGTGGAATGCTCCAAAAACACCTGTTTGGATCATTCCACAGGTAAACAGGTTGATTGGTAACAGGTGATAGTGTAATTATTGGATATGAAAGCTTCAGTTTCTCCACAGTGACGATTCTGTTTTTGCAGTTTCAGTCACACATGAGCTCATCGTGTTGATGCTTTCACTGTCTTGGCCTCTCGCTGTCACTTGGCCGGTTTCCCGTGAGATTCTGCTGACTCACGCACACCTGCATGACTGACTCTGCTAATAATCAGTTGCGTTCTTCACAGAGCCAGTCCACAGCTTAATGTGGATGTTTTCCTGGAAGGAAGTCCAGATGAGACCGAGCTGCTGTCACCGTCTGCTGTTGGTACAGTTACTACAAATCTGACTCAGATTGATGTCATAGTCATAAATGTTTCACTGATATTTGTTTAAAGGTATTTCTAGAACAGTATGACAGTGTTGGTCCTGCATAGTACTGAAGTAGATCCTGGTACAAACATGCTGTTTGTCATCAACTGTATATTTATAGTTTAAAAGTCTCAATAAAGCCGTTTAGCTGTTTATGTTAATGAGAAACGAATTTGTAAAAACAGACAAAAACCTTGGACGATGATTTGTTTTTGAAATGACATGAAACATACTTGTTACCTTTAGACAGAGGATGAAGATCTGGTGTCGGCCTGTCGCTGGTACTCTTCAACTGGGACAGATGGGATTGGGGGGGGTCACTGACAATTGTCCTACTCGTTCGTTTAGGTTTGAGGATGTGTTGTCATACCTGTGATTGAAGCACTTTGTATGTTTCTCCATTACTCTGAAACCGAAGGTTTTGACAGTCACGCACTGTCCTGTGCTGGAGCTGCCAGTGTCTCAGGAGGTGTTGATTTAACACGAAAAGCATGTCTTGTGGGAATCAGTGCTAACGTTAGCAAGCAAGGTCAACTAAATGTATGCAAAAGAGGCTTTATCTTAAGCACACATCCTGCACTGCAGCTTAAAGGCAGATATTCCTGCAGTCAGTCAGTCAGCCTGTACATGATATGCATTTTGGCACCATTAAAAAGTACGGCGAATTAGCTATTAGCTGTTCCTGTCCCCCATGGATGCACAGATGACTATCACTGCATTATTTTGATATTGAAGAAAAACAGGAAAACAGGATGATTCTCTCCAGGGGCTGAAAGAAAAAGGACATGATGGCAGTAAAAAGCCACCAGCTGACAAACGCATCTTGGAAAGAGTCGGAAAAAGCAGTTTTGTCACCATCTTCCTTAACCTCGCTGCACATCTCCCCTTTGCCACTGTCCATGTGCCCTTCCTGATCAACACCCTGGCTCTGTTCTACAACTTTGGCAAATCCTGGAAGTCTGACCCGGGAATTATCAAAGCATCAGAGGAGCAGAAGAAAAAGGTGAAGTTACAGCACAATGTCGTGCTGTTTTCTTGTATTTCACATGTGTTTGTTTTGGTGTAATGTGGATATTTTTCCCCACATATTCTGACAACAGTCCAGTTCACTGCAGAGATTCTCGGTGGCTGATCCTCTGGCCCGCTGCCCACAGTTGGCATCCCTCTCTGCTCGACCTCTCTGTCCCTCATTATTGCCCTCTGATGGAGGACAACAGAGGCCCTGTGAATGATGAAGAGCTAAATTTACCCCGCATTGTTAGCCTAACAGAGAACTCGGCACAGTTTAAACTGGTCAGCCACCTCAGACCAAAGGCTTCAGAGCCTTCCTTTCCTCACAGAGTCCCCTTCCACCTTTTCCTCTAATGTCGCTGGACATTCAGATTTTGCCTGGAACGCTGAAAACAAACTGAGAGAATGAAACTGTAAATACCGTCGTAGCTGCTGTCCCAGTTGAGCATGAATCAGCCGAGCTTCCAGTGTGAGCGTTGAGCTGGAACTCCCAGCCTCAGCTCGTACGCTGTCAGTAGGCCTTTTGTTGCCGTGCCAAATAGACCTTGGCGAGATGAATTTCTCAGTCGTTAGTTCATTTTTTCTGCTGTGCCTCCTGTGTGCTTTCATGAAATCATGCTTTTGTTTCTCGTTTCCTTCCTCCAGACAATTGTGGAGCTGGCAGAGACAGGCAGCCTGGATCTGAGCATATTCTGCAGTACCTGCTTGGTAAATTCTCCTTCAAGAAGTTGACGATGCGCAAGATATTAGCTGTAACAAGACAGCTTTTAATGCTTATGTCTCTGTGTCCTCACCAGATACGGAAGCCCATCAGGTCCAAGCACTGCGCCGTGTGCAACCGCTGCATCGCCAAGTTCGACCACCACTGTCCCTGGGTGGGGAACTGCGTCGGTATGTCAGCCACGCTGCAGATTTGTGAGGATGTCAACAACACGCGCGCTTCCACACTGAGAGTTGTGGCTTTTTGTTCTGACGGCCCTGCTCTGCATTTATACGGGTCGTGGTTCCCATCAGAAAAACATGTGGAGGACATCTGAGTCAGCTGGGGAGGCCTTTAATAAACACTGTTGAGTACATGATCCAGCGTAGGCCTTTAGGTTTGTTATGGCGTCTGTGAAGCAGAGGGGAGGGAGGAGGGAGCGCTGGGAGCTCGTAGCACGTCCAGTTTGAAAGCAGGTGGTCAGGAAGATGACTTAAAAGTGTGGAAACTGTCTGAACAAACAACAAGCCCTGCCGCTTTACCGCTGGGACCAGGAGCCTGGAAAAAGATTGATAAAGGTCTTCAGAAGTTTTAAAATATCATGAACACAATGGTGATCTTTTTTGGGGGGGGGCATAGGTTTCCTTCCTCATTCAACAATTTAACCGACCACCGACCGTCTGTTAGGTGGACAGTGTAGTTGTAGAGACGGGCGTCTTTTTTGAAAATGTTTCAGCAGTGTCTGTGAATGCATCCGCCCCTCATGAGAAAACATCGGCGTGCTCACATGCCGAGGCACGATGGTGAGCTTGGTAAACATTCGACCCAGCTCCCTTTCATCTCACTTCCCCTTCACCTGTCAGCTGCAGCCGAAGCGGCAAACTCAGGTGAAGAGAATGAGACGTGTTTGTTTCTCCTCTGCAGGAAGTGGGAACCACCGCTACTTCATGGGTTACCTGTTCTTCCTGCTCTGCATGATCTGCTGGATGATGTACGGCTGCATTTCCTGTGAGTAGCCAGACCTCTTGTAAATGTCTCGCCCCCGTCGCTCGTTCTGCCCCCTCACTTCTCTCCCTTCGCCCGCAGACTGGAGAATCCACTGTGCCACCACGTACGCCAAGGATGGTTTCTGGCTCTATCTGACCCAGATCGCCTCCTGCTCCCCCTGGATGTTCTGGATGTTCCTCAATAGCGTCTTCCACTTCATGTGGGTGGCGGTGCTCATCATGTGTCAGCTCTACCAGGTCTGGGTTTATCTTTGATTCAGCACCTTTAAAGATGAAAGCATTAGTGACAACGAGGACGTGCAGTTGAGCTTTTCATCTGTGGGCTTAGATCCTTGTACCCTGAGCTAAGAGATGATCTGTTTGAATTTTCCTGTGAAATGCGTTCGGCTGACCTCTTGCACCTCTCTTAGATCGCGGCTTTGGGAATCACCACCAACGAGAGGATGAACGCTCGGAGATACAAGCACTTTAAAGTCACAGCCACGTCCATCGAAAGCCCCTTCAAGTAAGTCATCCTCTTATTTGTTTACTTTGTTGAATTTGATTGGCCGGTCTGTAGACTGTGACCCGCTCACTCCTTCCTTCCTCTCTCTCTCTCTCTCTCTCTCTGTCTCTGTCTCTGTCTCTGTCTCTCTCTCTCTCTTTCTCTTTCTCTCTCTCTCTCTGTCTCTCTCTCTCCAGCCACGGCTGCTTCAGAAACCTCATAGATTTCTTCGAGATCCGCTGCTGCGGCCTGATCCGGCCCGTGACGGTGGACTGGACCACGCAGTACACAATAGAATACGACCAGACGTCTGGCTCGGGCTACCAGCTGGTGTAGAGGAAGAGGAGGAGGAGAAGGAAGACGAGCGGGGGGAGGGGAGCAGGGTGGAGGAGGTGGGGGGAGTGGAGCGTCGCCAGGTGGAAGGATTGGAAGGATCGCCCTCCCCGTCCCCCCGCCCCCCTCGGCGTTCATATCGGAGCGATGCTGTTCTTGGGAGCGCTTGCTTTTTTTGGACCATCTCTCCCTCACCGATCAATAGACAATGAAAAAAAAATCAGCCAGGACTAGCATGCTGTTATGGGGAAACACCACACCCTCCCTCCGCCCCCACCACCACCTTTACTACTATTACTACTACTACTACTACTACTACTATTCTACATCAGACTTCATTACTGTACCTCCACTGCTATCAAACCCCCCCTCCACCTCGTCTCTTCTCCCGAGCCCATTGGACGGTGCGTTGCTGCCAGGCACGAACGGAGAGGAGAGAGGCCGACGGACGCGAGGAATTTCAAAATAAAAGCTCTTCTGTTTGTACCGGAGACGTGACGCTGCAGAGACAGCAGCGCCGTAACGTGGCAGTATCGTTCTTTCCCCCTCCCCACTTTAAACCCTTATTTATGGTGTCCCTGTTGATGTGCCCTGTATGTATTTTTAAATTCTTTGATTGGTTCAGGAACTCGTCTGTTCCTGTGATGATGAACTGTGGTGGCCATGGAAGCTTTAAGGAAAGCTTTTTTTTTTCTTTTTTTTTTTTTTTTTAAACCATGCATTTGTTTCCAAGTATGATAGAGATAAGGGAATGTCTTTGTAAGGTCTTGATTTTGCACCGTGATGAATTTTCGAGTTGAGCTGATGAGGATTTGCCAATAGTTGAGCTTATCAGAGGAGGAAGTGTTGGAGCCGCTGGAGGAGTCCAACTTCTCACCCGCTGAGATAAAGCTGCATCCACTGAAGACGAAATTTTAGGAGATATCGCAGTTTTTGGGGGCGATTGTTGTGCAGTATTACGTGCATGAACTGGGACTCCTCCAGCGCTCCACCACTGTAGACGTGACAGATAATATCCTACAGACAATGTGATACAGGTATATTTATTTTAAAACTATTTATAGATAAAGTAACTATGTTCTAGCGCCATCATCTTTTACATTTCACATCATTTTAGCCGAGTAGGTTTTTATGAGAAAAAAGATACGAAGCGAGCACGTGCAGCTGTTTGAGCGCAGAGCATGCGCAGCAGAGCGAGGACACAGCAGAAGGCCTGACGAGTTTACACAGACGGTGTCATTCCGCGTGCGTTTTTTTTTTCCTCAAAAAGCTGTAAAGTCTTATTTGTTTTTGTCGTTTGTCTGCCTACAACATTGCACTGAACGTCGTGTTTTTTTTTGTTTGTTTCGGCCGTTACTGAACACAAAGGGCCCAGCGGCGCCGCTTCACACCGACGCTCCCGTTGTTTACAGAGAGGAGGAGGAGGAGGAGGGGCCCGTCAGACATGGCCGCCTCCCCGTCATTTCCTGTCTGGACCCCCCTGACCGCGCGCAGTCGGCTCCGCAGCAGCAGGATGGACTGAAGTGTAAAGAATGTGCATCTGTACATAAACGATATATTTCTCTGTAACTTTTTTTTTGTCAGTGTTAGTCGAAGGTGCTCCTGGAACTTTTTTTTTTTATTTGTTTTTTGAGTTTGGGGGATTTCTTCCGACCAAAAGGAAAGAAGTGACTGTACTCCAAGTGTATGACTGTAGCTTTTTGTGATGTCCGACACTGCTGTCTATAGGCATTTTAACCCCTGATTACCCTAACCCCCCCACCCCCCACCCCTGCCAAGAAACTCCACTGCATGTACGATGCTTGGGACAGCTGGGCTCTCGCCGTCCCCCATCGACCTGACCCCATCGTCATCACCACGGTGACAGCCCGGCAAGCCACGTGTCTGTATATAGTGAATGTTAAGTATTTGCAAGTACTTTTCTGCATTACGTTCATTTTTCTGTTTTTTTTTGTTTTGTTTTTTTTTTTAACTCGTTTCTTTCTCAAATCCAGTGTGTTTAGTGGAAGTTTCTTTCAGGTCGCCGGATTTCCAGTCGGGCCCTCCTGTGCAAGTGTGTAATATATTTGAATGTTCCATGCTTGTGGACTCTGTAGTTTTTTTGTTTTTTTTTTAATTTCTGTCATATACCGCTGGGTTTGTTATACCACTGGATGTACAAATTGTAAAACAAAGACACTAGAGAACTAAGGCAGACGCCAAATTTTTTGTTTTTGTTTTCTAAAAGCTGAAATGTGATCATGCAATAGTTTTAAGGATAGAGGGAGGTTATATTCCATGAAGGCCTCCCAAAACTTTTGGGCCTCTTGTTTGCATCATCAGAAGGGGACGGTTATGTCGTCATTCCCCATTTCACCCCCCCACCCCCCACCAACGACTGATGTCACTTCTGCCCTGCAAAGACAACACGCAGCAGTTACTTTCTGCACGCTTTAAAGGTCAGAGGTCGTGACTTGGCTGTGGATTTCATATCAGCGCCGGTAACTAACCACTTTTGTTCGCCTTTTAAGTGACAGGAAGTAAAAGTGGGCGAGTGTTGGTTTTTCGGGGGCACAGTTCAGCACCCCAGCTCATCCAGGACATGAATTCAAAGCCATTTCAGTCCTCACTAGTTCTTCCAGCAGCCTAACAAGTGTCTGTTCTGTCAGCCCTCTCACCGCACCATGTGGGATAATAGAATAAAAACAAAAAAAAGATAAAGCACATAATCATTTCCAGTGCCTCTCTGCCCACCTTCAGACATCACTGTAACTCCGCTTCAGATGTAAACATACGGGCATGGTTCAGTTTTAATGGCTTTAATAATAAAATACAGTCAAATGTGAACAAGCCGTTTGGTTCGTTAATGTGTTTATTTGTGTCATCAACATAAAATATGAGGGTGAGAATAGAAGAAAAGGGCGTGTTGGACACAGGAATGAGTGAAGGTGTGTCTGTCAGTGTCGAGTTCGGCCGTCACTGAGCATGAACCAGAGCGCCGGCTCCTTGGCCGTAACCAAAGCCTTTGGGCCCAAAGTTCTTGGCGTAGCACGCTGTGGAGGGAGAGGAAGTAAAGAATGAACGTTAACGAGCTGCAGATTTCCAAACTGTGTCCTGGCATAACCACCATTTAAACTCATTTTCTCTGTCACTGAGATGCCACATGGATCAATTCCTCCAGCCTTCCATACAGTCCAGTTTCAACACCAGATCTTAACTGGGTACACAAATATCTTGATTTACAGACACACAACATCACTTCAGCACCCTAAATGTATGAACTTTTGGTTTATGTCATCAACAAACATAGATTCTCTTGACAAACAAATGTTTTCCTTTTTCATTTGACAAAAATACCTCATGAAATCCCACAGTGGTGAAACAAAAGGCATGTTCTTGTCCCAAAGAAAAAGTCAGCCTCCAAATCAAAGAGCTGATTCCATCACTGAGCTCCACAGGTAGGTGAGCTGCAGCTGGTGTTTGCATGTAATTCCTGCTTTGACCACCTTCAAGAGAGATCTGATCTGCCACAATAGAAAACACCTGTGTGTGTGTGTGTGTGTGTGTGTGTGTGTGTGTGTGTGTGTGTGTGTGTGTGTGTGTGTGTGTGTGTGTGTGTGTGTTTCCTCAGCTCTAACACCTCCATGTGTTCATCTCGCATCCACGTTTCAAACGAGCACACAGCTCGGGTTGTGGTTGCAGTCAACGGTGAAGTGCAGGATTGTTGACTTTTTCTTAACTCTGCAAACAACACTGGTTTAGCTTTCTGTTGTTCGTCTCAGGTCTGCCGTCCACATCTGTCTTCAGAATGCTCCTGATGAGAGAAAGGACATCCAGCTGCTGCCCAGAGTCAGGACGTCTCAAATCGCTGATTGATCGCAGCAGCGCAGTTTGGCCTTTTGGGGTTTAGAGCTGAGATGCAACATTCCTCCTCATCAGTACGAGGTTTTATTATGACATTCAGCAAACAACTATCTGCTGACGTCTGTGTGTGTGTTAGTCTTGTTTAGCCAAACCATCCCATGTCGTGCTGATGAGGACTGAGAAATGCTGGACAGTGAGCGGCTCTGTTAGCTTGACGAGGCCAGAGTCGTCCAGCCAAACCAATACTCGTGTGTGGGTGTGTGTGTGTGTTATGTTTCAAGGGGTTGTTACATGAGAGCCAGGTCTGTTTTTGCTCACATGGTCACAGCAGTGACTCAGCTGCTCTCTGCAGAATGCTGTGGAACTCACAGATTGATATTTAGGAAGAAAAAGTTGAATTAGTGTTTGTCATCATGCAAGTGCTTGTTCCCAACCTGTGCTTTCAGTTAAATGCTAATACCAGCACGCTAACATGCTAACTGGTGTAATGGCCACCGTGTTGACCATCTTAGTCGAGCAAGTTAGCATTTGCTGGTTTGCGCTAAACATAAAGTAGAGCTGAGGCGGGTGTGGATGGCATCAGGTTAGCAGGTAATAGACAGCTTCATGTCACAGGGAAACACTCTAAGTCTGTGGTCTGAGATCAGATTTCAGGGCCAATTTGCACACTTCCCATCAGTGTTCAAGCTCTCCGCTAAGCCAGGCGTGATCATTGTTTTGCGACTGGCTTGAAGAAGTGAAATGTTTGGCTCGGCTGTTGTCTTGGCAGATGTCTCAGTTTTAATGCGAATATCAGCACGATGTGAATTAACACAAAGAGCAGCTGAGGCTGCTGGGAATGCCAGCTGTGTTGACAGCACTCTGCTGTAACGCTGTCACGAAACACTACATATCATTAGTTAATAGTATCGTTAGTGTTTCCTCTCACCTTTGCAGTAGATTTCTCCGTCTTTCTCAGTCTGAGTGGTCGACTCCAGGCTCTTGCCACATTTTGCACATCGGAAGCAGTTCTTGTGCCACGGCTATGAAGAGAAAGAGAGAGTTTTCTGTCTTCATGCTTTAAGTTAAATCCACCTTAAACTGTCGGGCTTGTGCAGCGTTTAAACTCTTCTAGTGTTTGCAGTTATTTACAGCTGATAATTACAAATGTTTGTTGGAGCATATGTCATCGTTTCCTTCATCAAATCCCATCAAAGCAGCTCAGTTTTCCATCAGCCCGCAGGCATGTTTAAATGTCTTTATTATGCTTAAAATGACATGTTGTGCTTAAGCCAGAGATTAGACTTCCTCCAATTAGCGCACACATTAACAGCTCTCCGCCCCATGACATCACCTGCTGTAAATCAGCCCCGTGTGTGAATCCACATGTGACCAGTGACAGAATATGGTCCACCCCCATTTTTAGAGGAGACAGAAGTCCTCAGAATGCGACTCTTTGCTCCTCTGTGGACAGCAACGTTCTTCCTCAGAACAAAACATCGTCATGACTTCATCTACTGTAAATCTGTGTCAACAACTGCCAGAACCCTGGACTCCCTCACACGATTAACGCCAGCTGTTAGGGAGCACCAATCCAAATGTTATGGAACAGCTTCAATGAGAAAAACAGGATTTGCGTTCTCTCATTATGAGAGACCACACCAAACCTCCTGCATGTGGTTCAGCAATGTAAAAACCATGTGTGTCCGATCCAGCCGCACTTTTTTCACCCCTGTGGTTTGTGATGTAGATTGAGCAGTTCAAGGAAGCATTTTTAGAGGTCCGATTTCTGTAGGGGCTGTTCATGTTAAACTGCACATGATGACTGTTCTGTGAATACATGCTGCATATTTAAAAGGTCAAACATGACCCCGTAAGTTCACACTGCAGCTTCAAGTCAGTGGAGCACATCACGTTTAGTGTCAATGAGAAGCATCAGAGCAGAGTTAGAGGAGCACATTCTTTAAACCTGTGGGAGAGATCTTGTTCTCAGGCACAGCCCGGTGCTACACTCTGCATTAGTGTTGCCACAACAATAAATGAATCCTCGCCTTAGCCAGCAGTCGTAATTTTTGCAACTTGGCTCCACTTGTGAAAGCCAAATGGTCGACTTGGCTTTTATCTTGGCAGATGCCTTAATTTAAAGCCTGCATGTTGCATCAAGGGTGTGTTTTACTCTGCAAACACGTCTTTCTGGCTTTACTGTCAGTTCATGCTGGTGTGTTTACTGTCTTCTAGATATCAATGAAGAATGACTATGTTTACATGCCCCCCCAGCAGACGATGCTTTAGATGGACCTCACCTTGCCTGCCCCCATGATCTTCTCGGCTGCGTAGACAGAGTCATTACACCGGGCACATTTCTCTGAACCCCCAAACTTCTGGGCAAATTTGGACGGGTTGGGATTGGTCGTTGGTCTGTGAGTGTGTGTCCTGTGGGGGGGGGGGGGACAAAGCATCATTCAGTATATTGAAAATCTCAATGATCTCTGATTAAACCATTATCCTGTCCTCTAAAGGCTCAAGTTGCAGTGGTAGATGTTTGATTTTGGAATGACTGAATGAAACGTCTGCCCCTGAAACACAACAACACAAAGAGCACTGGTCACGCTTCCTCTTGAGAATGTTTTTTCTCGGGAAAACATTTAATCATTGACTCACAGTGAAGCAAGTACGAACTAAAACACTGACCTCTGCAGTAATGAACACCTCAGCTCTGCATCAGTTGAACATTAAATATCTCTTGAGACAACTTTATCAATGATTGCAATTTGCCATTTTTAAAAACGACAAAAGGACCAGAATTAAACCTGGCACATCCCCTGTCCTCAGCCAGTGGCGGCAAATAGAGCAGGGCATGCTGGGGCTGGTGCTTATCGAAGGGCGGCTGCCAGCCCCAGAGGCCCCTGAATGAAGGCCTTTGTGGCAGAGGACAGAGAGGAGGAGGTCTGCTCCTGCTGGTTGCATAATAATCCCTTTCAAAACAGTCATCACCTGACGTCTGGTTGCAGGAGTAAACATTCTGGGTAGATGTGTGTGTGCGTCAGTGTTTTCCTGCTTGTTTTTGGTTCTCTCACGTCATGTGTGTATAAGGATTAGGATGGACTTACACAGTCCAACACTGCTCAGGTCTCACAATGGAGACAAAGTAGATATAGGTATAAACTCATATCATTCATCTGAATCTCAGGCTTCAGCTTTGAATTTTCTCTTCTTGAATCTACTCTGTTCCATAAAACCAGCTGGGATGTGCTGCAGCCAGGCTGGGTTTGATCAAGAGGCCGACTGTATGCAATATTCCTGTCAAGCTTAGCGGTTCAGGCAGTGAGAACAGAAAAGGATGCAGGGGAGGACAAGAGCATAGGAAGAGCAACGGCTTTCAGCTTTGACATGTTTAAGTTGGAGGACTTGATCTTAAATATATACTTTGCCTGTTAAAAGTCCTCAAGCGCCACGACTGCTGATCTGTACTGTAGCTGAGAGTGAAACTCTCCTCATTGACATGACAAACACCTGAGGACCTAAAAGCCAAAGAGAGCCAAAACCTTGTAAAACTTGAATTCCCACTGACTCCTGCTCACGCTGTATATTTGACATTAGCTTTTATGAACTCAATTTTTTTCCACGCATATGCATTTGGGAACTGTTTCAGTTCTGCACCATGAATACATGCTGTTATTAGACAATAGCACTGACAGCGTCAGCAGCCACAACTTGCAAACATCCTGACGCACTGAACTCCCTGACCTCAAGCTCACTGCTAATACTTGTGCACTTAAGTGCGATGAATGACGCCCTATTCAGAAAGATGTCATTTTTGTTGTGTGTTGAATCTATAAAAGTGCAAAACAGAGTTACTGGCTTAGTCCTTTCAGCGCTCATGCAGCAGCTCAGCTTACTCTTCCTGTTTGATTCCCAGCCGCTCTCCTCGGTCCATGTTGAGCGTCCCGGCCCCCTGACCATAGCCGTAGCCTTTAGGGCCGTACTTCTTCCGGTAGCAGGACTTGCAGTAGATCTCCTGGTCATGAATCGCCAGTGTGGTGCTGTCTAGGGCCTTCCTGCACACCACTGAGGGCACAAAGAAGGCAGGAGTTATGGAAGCGGGACGGAGTCTGTATCGTCCTGTGATCAGGACGCAGCTGAAAAGTTCTCAGAGAAACAAAGTATCTGCTCTTGGTTTTAGGAAGCGACAGGGCAACACTGTGAGCTTATGTGTGACCAATGAATTGAGCTGGAAGGGTCAGCGGAAGTGGAGGCACTGCCAGAGTAAAGCGCATATGAACTTTGATCACTTGCATGTCACCCGAGTTCATCTGACGCTTGATTTACTCCCGCCGTTTTCAGCGCCTGCACTTCAGCCGAGACTTCAACTCGCACCGTCTCTCAGTCTACACCTGAACAGAGAAATCAGTCTTTGGCAGCTTTGTGCAAAGTGAAGAATGCATTGTTTAAAACACAGAAGCGTTGCAGTGGCTTAAGACGACACACTGGCTGTTGGGATTATTGAAATTCTTTACACGCTGGCCAGCACGGTAGGACCGTCTGATACTGGTTTAAGATTTCACACAACGGGCTGGAAAAATGCTCCCACTCGTGTCTCTCTGAGCCCGTGGCCGACGCCTTTCACAATGAAAGCGTCAATCAAATTCATCTCACATTTCCTGAACCATCTTTGTTGCAATTGTTCCAGTTTCTCTGAGGTTTGGTCACAAGTGTTCCCCTCCACTTGGACCATGAATCATCATGCGCTGGCACTGGCAGAGAGTAGAAGCAAATCCAGAAGATAAAGCCACAGAAAGCGTTCAAAGTGACCTTTATGTCAATATATAACTGCCTTTCATGCACAGAAACGACTGAATGTCAATCTGAGAAACCGGAGGAAAAGGCAAACCAGAGCCAAGGACACCACGTCCCCTTGCTCATCACGTCTTCAGCAGGAACGTCAGACAAAGCTGCCTTTGTGTGGGAACTGCTGGACAAGAAACTCATCTTTTGTGGCTCAGATTGCTTTGCTGTCTTCTTGATAGCAGCTAAATGAAAGCGTTTGTATGATCCCAGCCTCTGTGTAAGGTCTTTCCTGGAGCATCTTCCCTGACATTTCAAGGATGGTTCAGGAGCAGGACGAGTCACACACCCCTCAAACAACCTGACAATAATGCAGTGGGAAGTCAACAAGTGATGACCGGTCAGAGAGATGTCAGTAGCTCCCTTTGATGAGCTGTGGAGAGGTGAAACTGAGTCTCTGAGCGTTCATGGGGCTCTGATGCTCGAACCAAAAACAGTCAAATACAGTAGAAGTGACCTCCTATATTATGACTTCTATCATATCACAACAGCTACTAAAATGTAATGTAAAATATGTTCTTCATTGGCTAAAACATGCTTTAAATTTAAGTGTAGGCATTCCAGCTGAACTTACTGCAGAGAAAACAGCATTTGTGGAAACTCTTCCCGTCACACTGCACCTCCTCAGCGTGGTAAACTTTCCCCAGGCACGCGGCACACTTGTTGCCTCCTCCCCAGTTTGGCATTGCTTGTGGTTCTACAAGGAGATGCAGAGATGGCATGAGAGACTGAAACATCTGGGGCGGGGTTGTTTCTTTTCATTCATTTGCACACACACTTCTACCTGCAGGGTGTGTGTGACCATCGTCGTGGCACCTGATAAGCTCTGCTGAGGAGTAAATACCTCGCTCAAAGACACAGCATGTGTAGCTCCAGATGGAGAGAGGAGCGTGTTGCTCCTGATGATGGTTCAACTGCTGTTTAAAACCTTGAAAAATCAGCGAGTGCTTGTTCTTCTTAAAGCACACAATGGCTTAATTGTAGCATACTGAAATAACTCCACCTGCCATTGAGAACACATCACCACAGTTGTAGTGAAAAAACAATACAACAATACGGCAGACTGATACCCAAAGGAATGTGTTGGGGTGTTGTTCCTCTCGGTTTGTTGTCTGGCGGGCTGCGGCTACAGGACACAAACACAAACAGCGAGGAAGAAGCGTGAGCCTGAGGTAAACACTGCTGTTAGCACACAGAGCCCACAGGATGCATCATCCGCTGCCTGACTCACATGTGCCTCAGTCTGTAATTACAGACTCACTCCCCTTTTAAAAATGTGTCGAGAAGACGTCGCTGAGGTTCAAAACGGGACGACTTTTCTGGCACATCACCGCAAAGCAAGCCTGCTGTGATATCGTACTTGAATAATTAATTGAAAAGAAAACACAAAGCAGCCAGCTTGTCAGCCAGGAAGTCCTCCTCCCAGCTGGATAAGAGACTTCAGGACAGGCCCAAGAATGAGAAAGGATGAAAAGAGCCCTGACATTAGCCCTCGAATTTCCCTGGGACATGTAGAGAAGAGCCATCTATATTAACTCTATATCTTTCTGAACATTGTTTGCAGTCAAACAGGGCTTTGAATCTCCCTTTTCCAGCAATCAAGCAAGCGCCTCTCTCTCAAACCTTTCTTGGTCTTCCAGACCTAAACTTGACCTCCACTGAATTGACAAACGGCTGCCTGAAACGCTTTGCCGTCTTCTGACAGCCTTCTCCTAATCCATCAATTGTCTTCACTTTAAGAGAGCTAGGCAGCTGCTTATTTGATTGTTGGGACAAGGGTTGAGGAGTCTGAGTTTGCATCACCTGACCTTTCCTAATGATGATTACGATCACGCCGTAGACCTGAAAAGCAGATGGAGGTCTGAGATCTTGGTAAAAGTTATCTCAAAACTCTCTGGGTGGCCAAACTTTCGACTGGCGCTCCTTTCCTTTTTTCCTCCAAAACACTAATCTTGCTTAAAATGTTGAAAAGAATGCTTCATCTTCATCTTCTACTCACTTAACTATTCACAGAAACAGGCATTTTCACCAGGGATGCTCACACTTTTTGTTATACATATGTGTATATATCTGTGTGTGACCGTGTCATCGTTACCTGACAGAGCACAGATCCCCCACAGTTCATATGAAGCACATTACTGCCATTTAATTAACTTCTAGCTGAGTTTGAATTAATTAAATTAATCTTTCCTGGCACTGCTTCCATAACCTTTCAGAGGATGCTTGGCAGTAGGCACTGCCACCTCTCTGACTCTTCACACATACATACAGTTGAACGTTAACGTTACACTTTCTCAACATCCGTACCTGTTCAGGATTCTCACTACATGTCAGTGGAGTCACCTTACTAGTTTCAAATAGAAAGGTTATAACTTGCATTTTGCCATGACCTTATAAAGTCACGATTAAAGCACAAAGCAACGTTAACCTGTTATTACTATAACACTGTAAATACAAGTTTATTTCTGCTAGCGTGTTCAGTTCAGCTTCTGAGGGACTTGTTAGCTTGATAATTTGCTTTGGGGTGTTTTAACTAGCTTAGCTCATGAAAAACTATGGCTCTTGTCTTGAGTTTAACCAACTGCTGCCTTCTCCGCTTCATTTCCATCGGCCACAAATGCCAAAAAAACAAAACGGTGTATCCAAGCTGTTAACGTTAGTGAAACAGTAAAAACGTTAGCTTAACTGCTTAACTGCCCTGAAGCTATTTGTAAAGGTATGAGAAACCAACAAAGTTAATGTAATTTAGTCACTAATTAATAGTAGCCAACCCGAAACGAACAACACCAAGTTCAAGCAGATTGAGCTGGAATAGAAAAAGTCACCTTGACGTAAAAAAGCAGGTAAGGTGTAGATGTGGAAATGGCTGAGCTCCAGCTGAATGGCTTCAGTGTGTATCCGTACGGCTCTCCGGTGCTTCGGCAACAGTCTCCTCCGCGCTGACTCTGAAACGCCACAGACTCCACATATTTACCGTTTCAGGGCAAGGGGTGGTTTTTCGAAGGGGCGTGAACACAACACTGCCGCCTTCAGGTGCTGTGAGAAATTAGAACCCGTAATTGGAGGACAGTGAATCGTTGCTGCGCTTGTACACCTGGTTTTAGAAAATTCAGTCACCTTAAAATACGATCTAGTTAAGACTTTTTTGCCCTAAGTGCGTTTCAAATACAACCATGTTGTCACAGAAACGTGTAAAGTGGCAGCTGTGTTGATTAGAAAACTGTTCAGATCATTAAACACAGACAAGCCATATTTGATATTATTCCCCCATAGGTATCCATTGTAGAAGCGCACGTGAGGAGAGATGAATGAGTGTACAGTCTGAGGGGGTATCATGGATTGAAGCAATATGAATGCGACCAAGGACACTGGAGAACATACCGGTGCTTCTGTGGTTGGATCTATCACTTCGTCGTGCCTAATGCGTACAAAACTCAAGAAGTCGTAGATTTATGCAGGGAAAAGAACCTTGTCAGGAATGCAGGAAGTGAGGTGGAGACGGTTGACTTCTACGAATAACCAACCTGGGCTTCCACTTTGCTTTTCTGTCGATGCACGGATGTGTACATATGTGTGTAATAATTTGGATTAGAGACACTGTGCATGTTTAACTGCTGTCATCAGTGCGTTGAACCTTGCAGTTATCCTGCCCCCTACTGTACACAGAATGCAATAAACAAAGGCTTGTTCGTGTTTGCCTGGCAAGTAGGGAAAGTATTTGTAGCATAGAGAAGGCCAAAGAGGGAGGTTATGGTTGACATTATAACTGTACTAACAGACTGTACTGTTGCAATGATACAACATTCATCAGTGAAGGAGCGCCCAAAGCCACCACACACCACATCCTGATAATAACAACAATAATAAACAAGGTTATTATTATTATTATCATTATTATCATTGTAGGTGAATGAAAGTTTTAAGGTGATGCATTTACCAAGGCACACAGTGAGGCAGCAGGCATGGATTCAGCACAATCTGACAAGACAAACAACATCGCACAACCTCCGCTGGATGTCAAAACCTGTGACCTTCAGCTTCATGAGCTCACTGCAAGTCTCACCACAGTGAAGCTACATGGCAGCTCAGGGCACAGAGTTCCATGATTAATTAGATTTAATTAAAAGGTTAAACCATAAAATTAACCCCTTTTAAGGAGGGCAGGCTTGAATTATTAAAGATCTCAATGAAAACAGAGACACCATATATCTGTTTTTAGTCAAACCAACATGTGTCATTGATCCACGTCTCCTACTGTTAGAATATGACATGCAGTAAGTGGACTGCAGAGCGAAAACAGACAGCACCCTGCACTGTCACCAACAAACCTCAGCTTCATTATCAATCATGCTATTCATTTTGACAGGTCTATAACAGCAGAGCACTTGATGTTGCCAGCAATAATCTTTGACATAGCTTCTTCAGATTGACACTTGCTAATTTCAGGATTATTCTGTTCAAAACAGATGAGGAGAAGGCAAGTTACTATGAATATAGAACAGACCACAATCACAATAGCTGGAAAATGCACAGGAGATGATCATTGTGGGTCATCAAATGAAGCCATGATTTCATTAGTGATGAAATTATGTGCTGATACTAAATCCATATGATGGTGGTGCATGCATGCCTGTGTGTGTTTGTGTGTGTATGTATGTGTGTGTGTGTGTGTGTGTGTGTATATATATATTCTAAATGTCCTTTGAATTATCGTTTTAATACTGTTATCAACATTGATATGTATGTATGTATGTATGTATGTATGTGTATACATACACACACGTATTATATATGTATCGATTAAAATATTCAATCGCGATTAATCTCATGAATATCACAGTTAACTTGCGATTAATCGCAAATTAATCGCACATTTTTATCAATTCTAAATGTCCCTTGAATTTACCATGGCTTAAACTTTCCTTTCTTAAGTTTCCTTTGAACATAATAGCAAGGCCATCAAGTGGTATCTCAGACTGGATGTGCTGCAGTGATAACTCAGTTCACACCAACAATACACACAGATAACTTTGGTCTTGTCAGTCGACCCATCTGGTAACTTTCTGAAACTAAACTTTCCATTCAGAATCTTGTTCACATCCATTTCGGCGTTTCGCGCTTGACATCCACACAAACCAGTAGCCTACTCTTTTACAGCTAGCGAGCAGGTAAGACCAAACACGTGCGTGGGGCGTGCCTATTGTTTTGTTTCCGGTTTACAATCGGATCCTGTAGTTTTTCTTACATTACTAGCAGTGGCCACAGCTTATAAAAAACTACAAGTGCACTAGGTCACAAAGAACGTTATTCTCGCGATAATAAAAAAAACGACGCAGTTAAAATTGATTTCCGTCAACGCGTTAATAACGCGATATTTTTGACAGCACTAGTGTGTGTGTGTGTGTGTGTGTAACCAAATATTTGTAAATGTTAGTTAGCAGCCTCCAGTCTCCTTTTTTTGTTTTGTTTTGTTTTGTTTTGTTTTTTTGAATCCTTGGTGGCAGGCATGTGATGTCACTGTGACATCACAGTCTGATCTTCCATATTTGGGGCGGGGCTATGATCTTCTTTTAGCAAACATCAAAGCACATGAAAGAACTTTGTTCCTGCTGTGCTGTGTTCATTTCAGTTCCACACACATATAAGGTTAGCACAATTTCACTGCGAGCATATTATCACATTGACACTTGACATTGACAAACAAGTTTGCTGTTCAGACCATATCATTTACGGTTGTATACAGAAGTAGCCATATCATTTACAGTTGAATACTGAAGTAGACAAATCATTTACAGTTGGATATTGAAGTAACCATTTCATTTACAGTTGTATACCGAAGTAGACAAAAACTAGAGCAAGATGTTTAGGTTTGTGAAACTTAAAGAGGATACAAGTCCTGTTGAGGAAACAGAAGACATCGGGCATGAGAATGCCCAACAGCTTGATAGCCAAGATCTTGAAGAGAAATATAAATGGCTAAAAGCTACCAGAAAAGCAGCTAGAGATTCATACAATTATCTTTTCAACAAAAAGACCAACTTGTGCAATGAACTCCAGCGTCAAAGAGAGTTGGAGGAAAAATGTAGGGTTGCTCAAGAAGAAAAGCAAAAAATCATCCAAGACAACCACATTCTTGAACAAGAAATTCAAGGAATACACCTGCAAATCAAGGACTATCAAGCCTTGGAGGATGAATATCAGGTGATAAAGACTCAAAACAAGACCTTGAGCAGGCACAGGAATCGGCTGCAGAGCATGGCTCAGGACCTCCGGCAGAAAATCTTCAGGCAAAATCACTTGGAAAAGAAAATTAAAACAAAGAAGGAGGAGAATCTAGCCTTGAGCCACTTCATCACTCATATACAACAGCAGCATCAGGATTTGACTGAAAAACTTCGTGATGGATCAAGGATGAAGGTCGAGTATGCAACACTGAAAGCTGATAAACTGAAATGCATGGACCTAAATTACGATCTCCAATGTAGAATCCGGGATATGAAAGATGAATACGAATGTATGAAACCTTGGCTTAGACAGTATCATAAGAACAAAGCTCAGCTGGATGGGCTTCACCATGAGAACACTGCCCTCAGGCAGGAATTTGGGTATCTTCATACTCAGCTAAAGCAGCAACAGTCACTTGAGAGGGAGGATAAAAACATCACATCTGCTGCAGAGACCATCAGCCAAGAGAATTCTGATCTCCAGAACAAAGTTCAGAAGCTCCGCCAAGAGCTCCAGAATTTTGAATGTGTTGAGGGCAGATACGAGGAATGTCCACCAAAGGCTGTCCTGAGACGATACACTGGAGGGCTGGACAACAAGGTCCGAGACGAGACAGTTAGGGCTGAAAACACTGAGGTCAAGGAAAGGAAGACGGAGGACAGGAGCTTAGATAGTGTCCAGCTGCACTCTGAGGGGAAGGAGGGGGAGCAGCAGGCCCATCAGTCCCTCTTGTCATCCACAGAAGCTTCTGGACTGACCAGAAAAGTACGAGGGCCGACAAGAGGTGTGCTGGACGTACAGCTGGACCGATCTAAGCCATGTTTGAATCAACCAAAGGGGAGTTAGGCCTGCGTTGTAGCTTTACTGTAAGAAAGTAAGGCTTCAAGCCCCAGTCCTGCCTCCCTCTCTGTTCTCCATATGGGTTTTCTCCGGGTGCTCCAGTTTCTCCCATCTACACAATTGCAATCATCAAAAAAAAAAAAAAAAAAACAGCAGTCCACAGGACTTGTTTCCAAATTGCATCCAGCTTGTTTAGATGTTTCTTGCAAACTGCTGATGCTGAATTTTGTGATGAGGCCACAAGAGGGTTTTCTTTGGATGGCTCTTCCATGACAGTCATCATTTGTGCAGTATCTTAGCCGTTCCTAGAACTGACTATTCTGGACGGAGAACTCAGATGTTGTTCATCTAATCTGTTGAAGCCACTCTCCCAGTTTGTGGGTCACTGCCCCTCGTGATTCGATTCCCACTGGCACCACTGTTGTCTTTATTCCCCACATCTTCTCCCTCTTTCAGCCCTTGGTATTTTTCAGACTTCTCGTGTTCCTACTTCTTGATGTTGCTGTTGCTCGGGATCGCTACGTCTATCACTCCTTTCTTCTATCTGGCAGTTGTACATGCCGTAAAGGCATTTTCATTAACAGGGCCCAGTCATATCTGTTGTAAAGCAAATAGGACCTGGGCACTTTATTATTATTTATTAATACATTGCAAGATAAAATAAAAAAAATGTTCACTTTTCATAATTGCAATCAAAAATAGAGTTATTTATCAAACTAACTTGAAAATGTAGAGGTATCTTAAATTGGTTAAGATTAGATCCTACACAAGTGGTAGAGGTTGTACAAAATAGAATTGGCTATAATTAATACATTACCTAAAAAAATCACAATAGGGGAGGATCTGCTCATTTTTTTTGCATTTGATTTCAACATTTAAGATTTTTTCATTTCATTTTAGCCATTCCCCCATTATTTAATGTCTATTTATTTACAAATATATAGATGGTTGTTAATTTTACATGTTAATTGCTACTGACGATATGAAGGAATTCAGATAAATTAAATTTTTTAAAAATAAAATGTATTTTTTCTCCTGCAGTGCAGAGCAGAACCTGAACCTGAAAATCTATCAATGTGTCTGAGGTGAAGCTGAAGCATTGCTGCACTAAAAAGGGGCCTACAAGTCCACTACAGCAATGTGAAAGACTCATAGAAAATGACAGGACATCTTCACATGATTTGATATTCACTGCAGAGCTCTTTGTTCAAAGTTTTACAAACCGGGCGACACATCTGGGTCTAACAGTGTTATTGAGAAAGAATTTGTGGGAGCAGAAACTAACCAGCAAAAAAAGACTGCTGATGTTTTTTCCTCCATAAATGAACATGTTGCCCTTTTGTAAAGGAAAGCAGAACCCTGTAAGCATGAGATGAACACTCATTCACTGTCTGATAGTACTCTTTTGACTTATCCTGCAGTGCTCTGAAGTTATTTGATGTGAGTTGTAACTGGAGACATGCTCTCTTGCCTTCTAAGAGGGATGAAGTATAATGAAGGAAGATGTGATATTGATTTTTGGGTTGATCACTAAGCCCACAGGACAATTAATGTTCACTGAATGCCCTTGAACATATGGAGAGCATATCCTACATCCCACTCCACCAATTCTGTCTGCTGCCGCTATTAATGGTTTGTGGTACTGCAATAATAGTACTACAAGTTGTAAGTCAGCAGTAGTAGTGGCATGTCTGATAAGCACGGTTTTGTTAATTTGCAGGACAAACAAAATCTAGATTTCTTTCTAAATGATGAGTTACATATTTGTTGTTTCAAAGGCATTTCAATACTATAAACTGTGTCAAGGAAGTCTAATACAAGCCTACACTTTAAAAAGAGAATATTTAAAACACTTAAAACACAAATATACAGTGCTGTGAAGTATTTGCCCCCTTCTAGATTTCTTTTTTTTTTTTTGCATATTTGTCACACTTAAATATGTCAAATCATCACACAAATTTTAATATTAGACAAACATAACCCGAGTAAATACAAAATGCAGTTTTTAAATAATGATATTATTTATTAAGGAAAAAAAGCTTTCCAAACCTACATGACCCTATGTGAAAAAGTAATTGCCCCCTGAACCTAATAACTAGTTGTGCCACCCACAGCAGCAATAACTGCAATCAAGCATTTGTGATAACTGGCAATGAGTCTTTTGCATCGCTGTGCAGGAATTTTGGCCCACTCTTCTTCACAGAATTGTTTTCAACTCAGCCACATTGGACGTTTTTTTAAGGTTACACCACAGCATTTCAATTGGATTTAAGGTTTTGACTCGGCCACTCCAAAACCTTAATTTTGTATTTTTTTTAAGCCATTCAGAGGTGGACTTGCTGGTGTGTTTCAGGTCGTTGTCCTGTTGCATCACCTAAGTGCACTTGAGCTTGAGGTCACGAACTGATGGCCGAACGTTCTCCTTCAAGATTTTCTGGTAGACAGCATGGTTCCATCAATCACAGTAAGTCGTTCAGGTCCTGAAGCAGCAAAGCAGCCCCAGACCATCACGCCACCACCACAATGTTTGTTTGGTATGATGTTCTTTTTATCAAATGCTGTGTTCTTTTTACGCCAGATGTAACGGGACGCACACCGTCTAAGAAGTTCAACTTTTGTCTCATCAGTCCACAGAATATGTTTCCAAAAGTCTTGGGGATCCTCAAGATGTTTCTTGGCAAATGTGAGATGAGCCTTTGTGTTCTTTTTGGTCAGTAGTGGTTTTCACCCTGGAACTCTCCCATGGATGCCATTTTTGCCCAGTCTCTTTCTTATTGTTGAATCATGAACACTGACCTTAACAGAGGCAAGTGAGGCCTGTAGTTCTTTAGATGTTGTTATGGGTTCTTTTGTGACCTCCTGGATGAGTCACTATGATTTTAGTGATTTCTTAATTGAACAGGTCTGGCAGTAATCAGGCCTGCCTCCAGCTATTCTGCTAAGCTAAGCTAACCATTTCCCAGCTCCAGCCTCATATTTAACAGACAGACACGACAGTATGCATCTTTTCATCGAACTCTCGGTGAAAAAGCTAATGAGTGTCAAACTACTCCTTTTAAAAGGAAAAATTCAGGTTGAGTCTTAAGTGTATGTTGAAATATAGTCATTAAATAATGTTGATGCAATGGCTACATGTAAGCTAGCACAGTTTAATCCTGACTTTACTGTAATCTTAGACGTTGTTTCACCTAAAGACCAAGTTAATTTGTCGGTTAGACTACTGGGTCGTACGGGTGATGTACGAGTAGTCGAAAGTAGTTCTATCAGTCATAGTAATACAGCCATAAGTGGTAATGGATATCTTTCCCACAGTGCTCGCTAGTATCGGTAGTATGGATGTGCTAGCAGTTGTATCAACTAGCAATACTTAGAAAGTAGAAAAGTAGTATCTTAGCGTTATGTAGGAGTAGCAATAGTATCTACTGCAGTAGTAATAGTAGTAGTCATCATACAAAATAAGTAGTGGTGTATACATGGAAGCTAATTGTTCTGTTTTGCCTCTGGAACAGCGCAGTTTCATAGAAGCATATTTGGCCACAGCAGATACTTGGCTAAGCTATCTATCTATATGAAGTTAATTGCCCCATCTGCTGAGGTTCAGTGTCATAAATGCCTCGCAGGGGCCAAACATCTATTGGCGGCTCCCTCAGCTCGGTTTTATTGCTGATATAAAAAGCTTTGATTAGATGTTGATGTCCTCAGACAGCTGGTGTGTGTGTGTTTTTAAGTGCAGCTCAATCAGCCTTATCTGCCGCTGAGATCGCATGTGATGTGTTCAATGTTTCTCCCAATAGAACTTCATTCAATATAATTAAGAGTCTAACCTCAGTTTACTGATGTGTCTGCCAATAATCTGGAATTTGAATTTTAACGGCCTGATTTTTCACAATCAGATTTTCTAACAATGTGTACCATAATGTGTACAATGTAGTGTACAATGCTGCAGTTTGCGAGAACAGGAAACGGGTTCGAGATGAAGTGTGTCATCTGACCACATGAGCGTGGCTAGCTTCCATCTGCTGAGCCATTCTGAATTAGACCCTGAATTATTGGTAGCATCTGCACATTTGTAAATCGGTAAACTGAAGCCATCTGTAAATCTGTCATTTGGATTGCAGTATAACAGTATACATCATTCATTCATTCATCTTCTATACCCCTTATATCCCTTTCGGGGTTGACAGCCTATCCCAGCTGTCAACGGGCGAGAGGCGGGGTACACCCTGAGCCGGTCGCCAGCCGACTGCAGGGCAACACACACACAAGTATTCACTCTCACATTCACACCTAGGGGCAATTAACCAATCAGTCACCAATCACCACCAGTCACCAATTAACCTAATGAGCATGTTTTTGGTCTGTGGGAGGAAGCCGGAGTGCCCGGAGAGAACCCATGCAAGCACGGGAAGAACATGCAAACTTCACACAGAAAGGCCTCCGCCTGACCCAGGGATCGAACCGGGAACCTTCTTGCTGTGAGGCACGCGCACTACCTGCTGCGCCACCGTGCCGCCCCAGTATACATCATAAAATCAAGATAAAATGGGAATTATATGATAAAAGCTTTGGTGAAAATACATTTTTAATTAAAGTTTGCAGAGGTCATACAGAGGAAAACCAGAATGGGTCATTAACTACAGAGAGCACAGCTACAGCTCAGTTTTGTGAAAGTTAGATCAGCAGACATGACTACTACAACTAGCAGTGCAATAATGATTATTTTAAACACAGTAAAGCAGTGCTTAACAGTCTTCACTGAAAGTAGAAATGGCACTATGAATACAATGTACCAACTTAACATAAAACTGTACATTAATGACTACACACCCACTGGTCAGAGTGGATCATCTGTGCACCCTTTGGCGTGACATAGCTAAGCTCTCCTGAATGATTCCCATACAAAGCACCAATCATCTGGCTAGGTTGTCGGAAGGCAGGTTAGTGGGCTCATGACTGCGCTGAGGCATCAACTCTCCTCTCAGCAAGGCAGTTAACCCCCAACTGTGCCGGCCAACAGCAGACTGTGGTCATACTGGGAGCCTCCCGACTGAATGTGGAACAGTGCTGCTAAAAAAATGACAGCATATAACCTCAAGTCTATTCTGCTTAGATAAAAAATTTTTTTTTACAGTACTCTGATATCTCTCCAGAATCCACCTCTACTAAAGTCGCAAGTATTCAAGTACCTGAGAGCATCGTCACATTGTCCCTTCATCGTCAGTAACAGAGCTAAAGGGTTTGGTGTTTAACCATTCAGCACCATGGTTGTAGATACTCAGTGACATGGCACCAGTAACATCTGTCTGAGAACAGCTCCTTTAGATACTCGGTTGGCTGTAAACATTTAAGGCTTTAGTGATTTTCTCCTCACAGTGATATTTGAAACGAGCAAAGGGAGGATTGTCTGCTGCTGTCAGTGTAAATCGGTGAACAGCAGCTAACAGATTTCCTATTATACCTTGATAATGTAACAAAACCTGAAGGGGCCAACGAAAGACAATCACTTCAATATTAGACATACATTCGTCATATCCTTAGTGCTATAAAACAAAGACAATGTTCCATTACAGTCCCTGTAATCAACATATATTAGCTAAAATATAAATAGCAATTGGGCTATAATACACAAGTGATGGGGAATCAGGTAGCTTGATCATGTGTGAGAGGGAAAGTTAAGGCTGAAATACAAAATACAGCAGTGGCCGACTCCCACCACAGGAGGGCACTGTCACATTGGCAATACTGCTTCACTCGTTCACTCTGGAATCTCCAGTCCCTCGGTTGAACCGTGAGGCACATCTGAACTGTTCACATCACAACCAACATCGGAAGGGTTTCACTTCAAAATGCGACCCCCATCAACCATTCATTTGTTCATTAATAAACTAGCAAAGCACCAATGGTTTGAAACCACATTCTTCACTTTTAGGATCAACACCTGAGTGTTAAAACAGCACGTTAGCCACAAATTCCATCTCCTTGCGCGTCTAACTGGCTGGAGGGTGGCTGACGTCCAGTCTCCTCTGCGCGGAGCCCCTCTTTCGGGCAGCTGGCACAGCGCTGACTACATTTCCCAGTGCGCCTGGGGTCTGGAAGAAAGCCTTCGAAGCAGATGTGGTTTCCTTTGGAGTATGAGGAGTCTGCAAAGGGAGAGAGCGATGTCAGATTTACACTGTATACTGTGGCAAGCTAGGAGCATTTTCATACATTTCTCTGGAGGTGTGTTCAAGGACTCTAGGTGTGAGTTTTTCTCGGTGCTAAGACATTGCTGCTCAACATCTGAGCTTCTCTGGATGCTTCAAATCTGATCCCTGCTTACTACTGTTGCCAGAACATGATAACATAACAATACTATAAATGAATATAAGCAAAGAAACGTCACTCTGATGAACTCAGGAAGTATTCAGTCTTTCTAAATATCTATCAATCGAATAACTGTTTCAGCTCTACCAGGATATGGCGTGCAGTGTGACTAAACACTGCAGCAACTAGCAGCTGGCCCTTTTCATGACGGTGTCACTCCACTTCTATTGAACATGAAAGTGGGCGGGAAAGTGAGGACGCTCCTGGCTGATGCCTCTGTGTGGCGCAGTCATTGACTCGTCACATTGTCTCCAACGCTGCGTTCGCTTGCCATCCAGCGCCTCAGCAGGCTGTCTAAATGCGCCTCTGTTTGAGAAGAGCAATGCCTGCAGGCTGTGTTGGGCTTTGCAGACAAGAACATTAATCCCTATTTAACAACTTGGAGATTAATCAACTTGAACCGCTGCGGCGCACAGACAGTGTCTAAAGGAGTAAATGAGGGGAAACCTTCCACATAACAGATGCTGCACTTGCTCTCATGTCAAGCTGTGTTGTGGCATTTTGCCTGATACCAGAAAGGTCACGTCTCATTATGAAAGCAAATGATGTTGAAGTTAATGCGTTTTTAGGGCAGAGACCTGTGTATGTATGTGTGTGTGTGTGTGTGTGTGTGTGGACTACAGCGGTATAGAAAAGTCTCACCAGTGGTTCTGGTGTGCTGATGCTGACAGTCTGACGTGGTCCTGGCGGAGAATGTGGAGTAGCTGCTGCTGAGCTGTACAGTCGACTCTGTTCTGGAGTGGAGGGCGATGGAACCGATGACCTGCCGATGTCTGACGCTGCTGCCAGGCCATACGGTGCCGCCCCCACCATAAAGTGGGTAGGTGACATCACAGTAGGCAGGCTGAAGCTCAGTTTGTTGTGGGCATCAGAGCCTTGTTGTGGTAGGCCGCTGGCCACTAAGGGGTAATGGGAGAGGGCTGAAGAGGGCAGCAGCACGTAGGGCAGCGCCAGGGTGGGGACACCGCTGGGAGGAAGAGCAAGACCAGCTGGTGGCTGGCTGGCAGAGAGGAGGAAGTTGAGGCTGTTCAGACCTGGAGAAGGTGGATGAAGAGAAACCAGGAAGAGCTGCCGTGACTTTATTGTAAAACATTTTCTAAAAACTCCCCTGACCTGTACTGAGACAGGAAGTGCCCCATCAGTCTTTATTTGACATTTATTGCTTTATCATCATCATCATCATCACGGTGGACTGATTTGGCTGCAGTAGAGCAAAAAATGGCCTGTTCTCTTCCAAGAAACATTAGTCTCAAAGTTTAGTCTTTTGGCTGAAGGTTTTAAAGGTTAGAATTGAATAATTTGGTACTGCTTTTTCAAATTTCACCACTTACAATATAAACGCTCAGAGAACTTCCAATTTTGCCTTCAGCGGGGACTACGAGTCTAATTAACCGAGGATCAGCCCGTACCAGAGGCTTCCATTTGGTAAAAATACGCTTATCCATTATCCAAACATCAAAGCCATGTTTCTACATATAGCACATGCTATAGCTAACTCTGTGTGCTGCTAAACGAGGCTGCATGGGCACATACAAGCTAACAGACACAAGTTTTGCATGCAGTACCTGCATTGTTGGGCACATAGAGGTAGTGTGATGGCTGGGCGGGCTCTCTGCTGCTGTTGCCACCTGGACTCCCGTCAGCAGGCTGCTCTCTGGAGAGGCCTGCTGGCCGACTGGGGGAGGTCCTGCTGTTGCCTGTTTGTGAACCCCCCGCTGCTTCCCTGTGAGCTTCAGCTCTCATCTGGAAGGAAACACAAACACTAGGAATGAATAAACCTGGATCTCATGATTGACAGTAAATGTAGAGGACCCAACTTCTACAATCCAGCTTGAATGAACATTTAATATCGTGATGTGTAACAATTTACGCCTCAGCAACTAAAACCCGTTAACTCCTGCCAAGTAATTTAAAAGCTTCAGGTGTGCTTTTCTAAAAGACCATCTTATCATGAAAAGTGGGACTTTTCCAATCACCAGGACTGTGTGGCCCAGCTAATGGTGAGGCATTTCCAGTGATCAAATATCCTATTCATCACTAATGTGATACATCTTTAATTACACCAGGGGATGAGTTATCCTCATTAGCCGGCACGTAGTATTTCTTATTTTCAATTTAGCAGACTGCCATCCAGCATGTGAATACACTGCACAGAATATAAAAAGGGCATCTATCCAGTAACAACCGTCACTGGATGGGCAAAAATTTCCTGCACAGCTGCCAGGGCTCGCACTGGATCGAAGAAGCTGGATCATAGAACAATGGGACTGATGTCTCTGCGCTGGCTCACTGTTCATGCGTGAGCTTTAAATGGAATGGCTCGCTCATATTTTCTTTTCTGATTTATTAAGTGTGCAGATGCTCTCTGGGTGATGTGCACGTTAATTAAAATGAAGTTGAATCTGGGGGGAGATGTAATATAATCATATTACTCAGTCAGTCTGGACCAAGACGACAATAACGATGGCTGATGCATCAAACACTCACCAGATCACATTCCTCTAACCCAGATGTTCCCCTCTTTTTCGCCGCCACCCCCTCTTCCTCCCTTTCCTCCCTCCTCCTCTTCCTCCCCTCCTCAGACTCCAACCTCGGCGATCTCTGGCCTTCAGCCGCCTGGTCCGGCTTGTCCGGCGCCCTGTATAGCATGACCACCGAGGGCTGGGACAAGCTGGGCAGGTAGGCCAAGCACTGGGGAGAGGACGAGGAAGGTGTGAGGAGGGTCTCTGGGTGGAGGGAAGGCGCCAGCAGGGTGGGATGGGTGGAGGATGGAGGCAGCTGGCTGTTGCTGCTGCGGACAGAGGTCTGCGATGCAGCGCTGGGACAGTTACTGCAAAGAAACCAGACAGTGTCAACAAATGAGCAGTCGTTAGAATTTGAGCATTCATCCCTGCAGGGTTTGGTCAGTCGTGAGTCTACTGAGTCAGGTAGTTTTACATTGAATGCATCGCCCTCGGCACCAGGAACGACGCCAGAGGAGCTAAATTCCAGGCTTTCACTGGTCAAAACGCAGTGAGGTTCCTGAACCCCTGGAAAAGTCCTTGTGGTAAAAAAGGGGCTCGATTCCTCTGATCTCTCTCGCTTATGTGCCAACTTCCAGCTGACCACCTCCCCGCTATGAACCCCTGACTGATATCCTGTGGGCTACCACTGCCTCTGGTGCATTTCACCCAGCTTCATGTCAAAAATATCCCCTTTCAACACACACTTCTATGTCCCATTATCTCCCTCCCTCCATAAACACTTAACAGCCACAGTCTTGAGGCAGCAGCGGTTTGGCCGACCATAGAAATAACATGAAGTACTGCATAATGTTTCTATGGAGCCAATGCATATATTCATAGGAGACAAAAGCTATTCGTGTCCACAGCAGTCAGCTCATGTTGCACGTGGCCTAAAGCTAAACACATGAGCCAGTGCAAACACTGGCAGTGAGCGTGAAATGTTCTAATGAAGACACTGTCAGTAGCTTTGGATACCATTATCCATTTTGGATGTAACTGTTTAGCCTCAGTGTGAGAGCGGAGTGAATTTTGAGAAGACCACTTTATTGTCTAATCTCTTGTTACAGGCAGCTGATGTGGACGCTCTACAGTGGTACTGACAGACAAGAAGGAGTGACTGTGTGCAGTAAATCTGTGGTGGATGACTGCAGATAAATCTAAACCAAGACAGGGCTCAACTGTGAGATGCAGAATCAGAAGAATCAGGGTTTTCCCTACAATTCTAAGCATTTTTCACAGCATCTGAGCCGAATGAACAGAAAAATAAGCCCTAAGTGTGCGTGTGTGTTAGTATAAACTCACTCAGGGCTGTTTCCAAACTGCAGTCGACACACTGCATTGCTGTTTGTCCTTCTGGAATAATCCACAGGCTGGTTTGGCAGACCTGCGGCGTGAAGGTAGAAACCAATTACTCAGACAGGAACAGAAAAACACTCTAGTGTAATAAACAGTTCTGTTTGACCGATGAAGCAGTGTCAGAAAATCCAAATTCAGAGAGGCGCTTACCGGCAGCTTCTCGGCGTGGACTGCTGGGCGCAGAGCTGACCTGCCGCTGGACGGCCACAGACGTCGGCGTGATGTTGAACGAGCCGTGGCGGGCCATCCTGGCTTTTCTGAGGTCTGCCATTGGCTGTGTGGTCACAGCTGCCACGTTCACGCCGTTTCCTACAGATGATGATAGTGAGACGATAAGGCTGAGTTAGCACGACAGCAGTAATGACATCTGAGTGACTGTCAGCAGAGGTCTTTGAAAGGGATCAGGAGTGTTTCTGAACTACTTCGGTGGAGTTAACAAAGCCAGTCTTTAACTCTTACCAGCATTTGCGGAGTTGCTGAATTCAACAGGACCGAGCCACTTGAAGGCCGGCTTCCTGCCCGACTCCTCACGGACATGGACCTTCTTTATGAGGCCCAGGCTGGTCAGCACATTGGCGATGTCGTACAGTCGCCGCACTTTGGCTGCAGATCCAGAGTTGAGGGTTAGTTTTGATCAGAAGACACGGTATTTGCTTTACATATTATCGATTCTTTCTCTCTCACTTTTGTATTTGCTGTGGCTCGACGAGTCCTGGCTCTCCTCGATGAGGATCTTCGCCGCCGCATCCAGAGTTACGGTCTGGGTTTTGGACACCAGGAACAGCATGACAAACTTCTGGCTCATGATGCGCAGAGATTTGTCTTTCCTGTTGCCACCAGCTACAAACAACAGAGAAAAAAAAACAAGTATGTCACACTACTGCGGTCACAGGGTTAAATTCAGAAAATATCATAATAACAATAACATTCTCTGATCATAAACTGTGAGATTTTAAAGGTTTGTTTTGATGACAGCCATGCTGCATTATTATATGAGGCCATCACATCCAATAACCCACAACAATACCAGCTGGCATTAACCACTTAATGGACATCACAGCCTGCTCCCACGGTTCACCTTTGTAAACTACCTCTTTGTCATGAGTGCTATTGTCACCCAGCCACACTAACAAGTCAACACACACACACCCTGTTGATGAAAGCTCTGTGCGTGTAAGAGGAGGTTGGGTTGCTATGGAAACCAGGCTTGTGTTCACTCCTGTTGGTGCGAGGGGGAAAGGAATTATCGTTTAGCTGTAGTGTTAATTTGGTGGCACCTGCCCCTGAAATAAACCCCACACTTGAAGTTTTCCAAGTGCAGCATTGAACTGTCTTAAGTTCAACAATAAGCTCCTTTATCACAGCCAAAGTAAACACATGCAAGTGGGGGGGAATAGAAGCTAGTGGAAATCTCTTGGTTCGTTACCGCTGCCAGCGTCTCCTTCTGCTGCGTCATCCTCGCGTCCCGGACCAGCCTCTCTGGCCTCGGAGGCCAGCTCAATCTGGAGGTGGTAGCCCTGCTGCAGGCCCCTCCGCTGCAGCTCCTCCAGCGTGGCCTCAAGCTGCCGACGGCCGTGCCAGGTGTAGCTGTTCTTGGCTATCCGACCCACGATCATGAGAGACTCCAGCACATTCACTATGTCGTAGATTCGCCGCCGTTCCACCCCTGATAATTAGAGTGAGAGAGCAGAGAAATGACCTGTCTGCTCTTGGAAAACATGCTCACATTTGGATAAAAACGGGCTGGGACAAGTCTAGCCCCCCTCCCCTCCCCTGAGACTCAGACTCTTACCAAGACTGGTCGCCACTTCGTCCAGTGAGATCCAGATGGGGCTGTGTGGCGGTGGGTAATCTGGATAGAGGGCCAGGAACTTCTGGCACAGCAGACCCAAACTCTTCTGCTTCCTGCTTGGTTTTTTGTCAGCGTCGTCCTCTTCCTCCGCGGCTTCAAACTGGACAGACAGATAAACACATAAATGGATAAACAATCATTTCCCAGTTCTGTGAATTACCACCGATGTAGAGAATTTCACACTGGCTAAGGAGAGAAAAAATATCTTTCAATCCCAAAAAGATGTTATCCTATAAGGCTGGGAAAAACCTTCACACCCTGGATTTAAAAATAGACGTATCACAAAAGCTCAGGGCGGTTTAGGCACTGGCTGCCGTTTTATATTCAATATGACTTCATTTATTATGCATAAGTGAGTGATTGCATGTGTGCTTTTGAAAACACGTTATCTTGAGAGGTCAGCTGTTAATGTGGGTGTTTTTTCCCTGGACTAAGACTGTGGAAATTCTGGGTTCCCAAGAGAGCAGTTCCCTAGATTGACTAATAAATAAGACCTGCAATCTAATGGATTTCTGCCCAGCCGACTTAAATAGAACATTTTTAAACTTAAATATAGTTTAGCTCTTAGCCTCTATGGTGGGTGCTGAAATGTTCCATCTCACATACCTGACAAGACTCTTCCACCTCTGTATCCTCCGGCACAACATCTGGACTCACAGGCTTCTCCTCATTCTCTATAGGCCTAAAGAGCACTTTTTTCATCTCTCTGTCCCGGATGTCTGGGCTTGCAGCGCTGATCAGCATCTTCAGATTGGCTGTGGGCGTCCACGGCTCCACCAGAGCCGTGTGTTTGATGGGGGTGATGTGGACCAGGTCGGGGGTGGTGCCTTTTCTGCCTATCAGCAAAACCGGAACGACGGACTCTGCTGATTTCATTGGTGTAGATCTTCTCTTTTCTTTGCAGATGTTCTCCTATGATGGAGACAGCAGAATGAAATACCACCAACAGTCATTTTAAAGCTGCTGCTTTCCATCACATGGCTTTATTTAGGTAGTCAAATGTTGACAGTAGGACAGCCATCTGAGACATGCTGATGCATTTCCTTCCACTTCATCTCATGAAAACCCTGCTGCCTAAAGCCAGACCCCACTGCAGCCATGCCCATATCTCATAGACTCTTAACATGTCACAACATTGCTCTAAACCTCTCTTTGATTTGCTGTGCAGCTCTTCCTCAGTTGCAGACATACCGGACCTGCCGCACTGCTCTGACCACACCTTAGACTGAAGATTGAAGTAGTGGGCCACCTTACCTTTTGTTCATTGTGCCCCCCATCCTCCTCCTCCTCCTCCTCTGGCTCCACTGTGAAACTTTTCCTTGGACTTGTGAGGTCTTTCAGTGCAAGACATTCAACTTCCATCTGGGAAACCTGCAGTCCAAAAAAGAAATGTATGTGTAGAAACTCAGAAACAGATCCATGTAAAATACACTAGCAGGGGTGAATGGGAAGTTAAGAAGATTTCAAGCAGCTCAGAAAACGAGTGTTCCTGAATTTGGCGCAAAGAACATCAGCTAATTAGCCCTTAGCAAGCTAACGGCAGTAACCTAACTATCAATCTCCCTCCTTAAGACTCTGGTTTATTGCTAAACCTTAAACCTACTGACTCGCAGCTAATGTAGGAAGTTGAATGCATTATTGCATGGCCTTAATTAGTTACGTTAAATCTAAGTTGTAACGAAAGATGGAGCGTTAACGTTATTAACGTAGTATAGGGCCAATTCACCCAAATGAGTGCATACACTTAGGTGTGGCAGTGCCTGTGAAAGACAGCGACTATATTATTGGGACTTATCAATGGTCATAAAAGTTAAATTAGCTGTAATTAGCTACTCGGCTAACGTTACTAGCTCAGCTGATAAGCATATCACAACTAGGAAACAACTGGAGGGAAAACACCATTCCTCACCTTCTCCGATTTTGAACTAAAATATTCCAATGTTGCTCAGTGTCCGTTGTTACAGGCTTGTCAGTGCGTAGTTTTTCAGAGCAGCATAGCAGATAATTTCCCTCTTTAAAATAAGCGGGTAGTCCTCCTCAGCCTGTATCTATACTCCTTAAAGACTCTTGTCCGATTAGCGGAAACTCTGCACTGTCCCGTGGAGTCCAGCATCACCCGCTCAAGCTTGTTTTCTGGCGCTCTCAGGCATCTGGCTCAGTTCAGCCAATCAGCACCCAGATGATGGGCTACGTCGTTCAGCTCCAACCAGTAAGCGTTATTGTGCTCGGGTGCGCGCCTCAGCCTCAACCAATGGGCGAGAGTCAGAACCACGCCTCCAGAGTTGTGTTGGCGGGGCAACCGGCGCGCTCTGTCCAGCTTGAGGGGAGTTTAAAGAAAGAAGTGACGTCTCACTCTGTAAGTTTTTCTGGGTATATCAACAGAAATGGCGACGGGGAAACCTGTTTCGTATGGTCAGCAGTTTTTAGGTACTTGGAACATTTGACGCTTGAACAAGAAACACTGCCTGATGTAGTGTTCTCCACACTATAAAAGACTATATCAAGCAGAAATGGAGCTCGACGCAAACTTGTGCATTTGTAATAGTTTAACATTACTTGAGTAATTTGAATCACAACTTCTATCCATGATTGCTAAACCTGGTCACTTACGTACAAGTAAAAACATCTAATATATTTCAAGTACTTCGAAAAATAAAGGGAACAATTAGTACTACGTGCCATACCGCTACGTTTTTTCCTTTGGAAATTTATTTATTTATTTTTGTGTGTTACCCTCTTCACCATAAACGATCTTTGAGTTTCAGCTGAGAGATTTGGCTTCTCCCCCCGGCGTCTGCTCCCTCAGTGACACAGCGTCAAGAAGTAAATCCCCGCACCTAGAAACCCGCTATTAATACGTTTAACCTAATCATCAAGGCTTTGTCTCTGCGGCTGCCTGCAGCTTAATTAGCTCTGCGGCTGGAACAGACAGATGGGAGGCCGGGGAGGGCGGAGGGGGACAACATCAGTGGCGCTAATATAAGTTGGGCCACAGCGCGAAAAGTTGTGGTGGTAGTGAGGAGTCATTTTTTTGCACACAGGGTCCCGCCCTGCATGCAAACAGGGTGTCTGAGGACTCGCCCCAAGTGCTTGCATAATAGTAGCCCCCAATACACACAATCTGCCGCCAAACGCTATTCAAATATGTGCCAGTGAAGCAGGAGGGAAACATCCATTTAAAGTGCAGTAAATGCAACACATCTGAAACGGACCACATGCATTACTCTGTTGGAGTATTAAAGTACATCCCTTCTTTTTTATTGCAAGTGTGGTTATAAAACCTTTATGACTATGTGGTTTCCAATCTGGAGACCTGGAGTTGTAAAGTGGCCTGAGATAAATCTGAGAGGTCATAAGGTGATGAAAGGGATAAGTAAAAAAAAGTCCTGTTTTTTGACTTTTCTCTATTTTTTTTCTTTCTTTCTTTCTTTTTTTTTTTTTTTTTTTTTACGTTTTTCTTCATCAATACTATACCCACACTTCTGAAAACCCTTCAAATGAAACAATCCAGGAAGTAAAACAATCACTATTTCACCTTCTTCACAAGCCGAAACAGTCAGAAACTTATTTTACTATATGCGTCTACAGCTGTGAAAGATGAAACTGTTTCCATGTGCTGATTGTTTCCTTGTGAGTGACTCTAATTGTCAAACAAATGCATGTATTGTTGGGCTATGGGACGGTTGTGTCAGGTCATTCTGTGTGAAACTGAAGTCGTCACATTTTGAAACTTCAGCTACCAGCTTTTCTTACTAAATCCAAGTTGTGATTAAGAAACAACCAGATCCAGGTACCAACAGCGGCTAACTGGAGCTAATTTCAAAATTCCATAAAGCCCAAGTCAGCCCAGGTTAGCACCCTAAAACCCCAAAATCTGCTAGCTATATGCTTTGATCCTTTGCTGCCAGAACACAGTCAACTGTGCTCTAACTTGGTTATATTACGCATCATAATAATATTTGAATCATTTTCTGTGCTGTTAGTCGGCGCAGATATTCTGTTAGCGGTGCTTGTTGCATAGATGTAATTAATTTGAACATCAAATCAAAGGAAAGTGGCGCGTGTGGAAAATGTTTAATTGTAGATGTGCAGATGGCGCCTCGATCTGTCAGCACTTGTGAAGCGCTGATTAGGGCTGCGTTAACAGCTGTGTGAGCGGAGGGAGACTGACAAAGACACACAGGTTTGCTGCAACACAAATTTTTGTGAAACCCTCGTTTCATCTAATGTTTTCCTTTTGTGTTTGATTCTCTCTCATTATCCACTCAGATGACCACATCAAGAGGTTGAACAGCCAAAATCAAGAGAGCTTTTCACTGGATGAAGTGTGAACAGGTTTGTTTGTTGTCCAGAGTAATGGACTTGGCACAGTTGCTCCCTTTCAGCAGCATTCTGTTTTACATTTCAAAAAGTGTTGCTCTTAACCTTTTTTTAAACATGGTAAAGCTCTCATTGCTCCATTCTTTGCTCCTTCACAGCCCATGTCTGTTTGGATAAGCTGGTTTTCTACTCCCTGTCTGCTGCCCGGGCTGCAAGTGAGTAAGCTGTAGTAACACTAAACAAGTTACAAAAAAACCTGTTTTTCATGGGCTCCTTTCCTTGGTTCAAGCTCCACCCCTGACAAATGTGACGCATTTACAAAATATGACTCTTAATGCAAATTGTTACCTAATTTGCAGCTATTGTTGTCTTGCTTGGGCTCATGTGTGAGATTTTGCAGCCAAATTGAGGAGTAAAGGCTTTTAGCTGTCCCTGCTTGACTTTTTCATGGTTAACTTGAGGGGATGAGCCACAGCTGAATGCAACATGTTCAGGCATGTTTTCTGGGGTTGTCCCTGCAAGGCCTTCTGGGAAAGTTAACTCAGCAGGTTAACTTTAGGACTGCATCGAGGGCGAAAGTACCGAGGTTTCTTTTAATGCTCAAAGCTGCATCTTGCTCAACTCTGCTCCTCCTGCCTCCCTCTCTCCACTTGTCTCGCTTTCTCTGCCCTTTTCACTTCCCTCCAAACTTCTCTGACTCCCACATAGATGTTGTCATTTTTCTTGCCTGTATTTTGCTGCTCTGTGTTGCACACTGACCTTTTCTCAAACTGCTCCCCTGGAAAATTGTTTCGATTCACACCGAGCTCAACGTGGACATTTTACATCTGAAATGTCTTACATGTGACACTGGCGTTTAGTAAAGGCTTTGGACCTGGTCTTAAGTTAGTCTCCCGGATGTAGCCTGCCCTCTATAGCGCACTGCATCTTTGCACTTTCCTGTCAGATATTCTTGTTGAAATGACTCATCACACTGAGTTTTCTGATCACCCAGACGGTGCCAAAGCTTTTATGAGGTGCTTTGTAGAAGTAGAATCAGTTTCTGCATGTGGGCTGAGGACCAGGATGTACGCCAGCAAGCACAAGCAGCATTGGTCATTAGTTTGCTTGCAGACATAGAGATGGAGTGGATGTAATAGTAATGAAGAACAAAAAGCTGCTCTATAGAAATGTGCATGATGGTGCCTTTAAATGTCTTAAATTCAAATTTTTTTCCCACAAATTCTTAAACACAGTGTTTATTTATGTGAACGCATCATAAATGTGAAAATTAATTTGATTTGATTGATGCAGAAAAACATCCTAAACACATTTTTTTTTTTTTTTCTGTTTGTAATCTCAACTCAAACATTTATTTGTGCAACACAGCAGCAGAGGGCTGTGACAGACTCATCAGCGGCCATATCGGCTAAACGGCCATTTGAATCAATTCAAATTGAAATAGAGGAAGTATTAGTGCAATCTTAAACGCTCCTGGACATTTAGCTAATGTCCTTACCCAATGATTTTTTTCATGTATGCTTAGAAAATGACCGAAGTGTCCAGTCGATTGGCGGAATAGATGCTGATTATTCTCTGTGGATTGACCAGTCGGGTAATTTGTGCAGCTCTCCTGTGGCCTGTGCTACCTTCTCAGCCGGACAGGTTGTGACTTGCCCTTATCAAGTTGTCAGGGAGTCAGCTGAAGCTGCTTGGGTCCCAGCAGCCAGAAGTGGCTCCCCTCCTCCCGCTTTCACTGATCTCTAAGGTTTGCCTAACACAGCACAGCTTTGTTCAGTGCTCAGCTCTGATTGGCCTGCGAAGGCTTTGAGAGTCCTAAGATACCAATCTGCCAAGGGGTCGGATCCATGTTGATGTATAATCAGATCAGTAGTGATAACTGCTGCACAGTTACTGCAGTGTGATACTCAACCTAAGCACGGGAATAAACATTTAGAGTGTTTTGGGCCTTCCTTCTACTTTTTTGACCTTTTTAGAGACCAAACAATAAAGAGAAAATTATCAGCAATGTAATAAATGAGAAGAACAATTATTGGTTGCAGGTGTTCCGTAATTCAGTTCAAGGGATGAACAGCACCCACATTAGGTTGAACTGTAGCTGAGCTGCAAGTATAGCACCATAAAACACATTTTTGGTAAGAGCTTGTAATACATGTTGAAATAAAGCTATTTTTAGACCTTTATGTATTCACTCTTCATGGAGAATTCTTCCAGGGTCATTTTGATATTAAGGGATTTGAGCATCTCCGCCACCCGTGTTAAATGCTCCTTGTGTATTCATCCCTTGCTCACACTGCCTCTATGCATTCATCCATGGCAGCTTACTACGAGTGCAACAATAAGCTTCATTCCTCAGAGGCACTGTAAACAAACTGTGTTTTGAGGTCATGGGTTATAGTTGACTTCATTATCCCTGTCAGGATTAGAGGGTGTGAGCATGATAATGCAATAAACACACACACAGAGGGTGAACAACATTAACTGCATTTTGTTTGTTAAGGTCAAAGGTCACTGAATTGTGTACCTTCATGAATGTAGCAAAAATGTTTGCCCTTTTCTTTCCCTCATTTCCTCTGAAAACATTTGCACACTTAACAGCTCGCCTCGCCTGCCCCCTGCACCACTTTGCCGTTTCTTCCTCTCTGAAGCATTCTCTCATAAAGGAGACAGAAAATCAATAGCACTTAGAAGTCTGATGGTGTTTTGGTGTCTTCTTATTTCGATTAAATGAAGACAGACACTTCCAGATGAATGTTACCTTGAAATGTTGTTTTACTGTTGCAGTAATTTGAAAGAGAAGAGCAGCTCTCTGTCCTCCCATAATCTCATAGCAATCTTGTTTCAATTAAGGCCCTCTGCGGGGTTCTGAAGCTCCAAACTGTAATTAATCTTAGATTATAGGCAATATGAATATTTCCAATTGCTATAGTTCTGCAAAGAACTACAAAAATTAACTTTAAAGATGAATGTCTATTCTGTTTTTCTACAGAAACATACTTGTCCTACTAACAATTAGCATGATTAACACCAAAGCCACCCTTTTTCTAATTTATTTGATCTTTTTTTTAATTTTATTTCTTACAATAAATCTCACAAAGGAAGAATGCTGTACTGTAAGACAACAGCACATAAAAACATAACCTTCGCTATATCTGACTGCCCTGAAACTTTTCATATGGACCCTTGCATCTCCTGAAACCGCTCCAACAACAACGACAGATGAAAACTGAATAGAACTTGACAACCTGACCCCAAATCGAAATCCATTGATTAGTCCCGTTGATGGAATTGGTAAAAAAAAAAACCCAACTTTTATACAAACATAGGGATTTGTATTGATGCGGGGGAAATGATTTGCCCCACAGTGTCAGTGCATTACAGTGTCTCCCTGTTGGAGAATGAAATGGGAAAAGATGCTGTAGATGTGGAGAAATGAAGATTCTTGTCCTCTGTGGCCGTGAGGGATGATAAAGCAGGGATGTCATTTTCAGAGTCCAACCAGGGTCGTTTCACCTGCTCTCAGTCAATATTCTGTTATTTCAACCATGAACAGCCGGCTTCTACACATCTCATCTGATCAGACACTGCAGGGATGTCACTGCACTGCTGATGCTGTGTACATAACAATTACCAATGCAAATAATTCACTGGCAATACTAAAATACATAATTATGAACTAATCAAAAGTGATTAAGATGATTTATCTGACATGAAAATTCCTCATTGGACTTGTAAGTCTAAATATCATAAAACTTACTTCCAACCAGTCTGTGACTGTGGAAAACTCAAGCTTCCATTTCAACCTCACAGCTTCATTTCAGACATGTGCATGACTGTACATACTAATTCCTTTTCTTTATAGTCCTGCTCCACAGCCTGTGGATGCATAAAAATCTTGTTAGGATTCATATTCAGTGCCCTGTTGTATCCAAAAACCTTGAAAATTTACATAAACATACGCCCAATATAAAACAGTTGAGGCCAGAAATGTTACAGTTATTACCACTTTGGCACTGGATGCATTTTCAAACCCATTTCTCTTCGTGAAAATGAAAACACGAGGAGGCCAGAGGCTGGCTTACTGCAGAGATGATACATTACACAATATTGAATCCTCACAGATAAATAGTAAGGATGGAAAATAAATGGAATGATAATGCTTCAGATTCTCATCTGCAGCGAGATGTGATTTGATTTCACCTGGCAAGCAGGATGCAAACAATATCAGAAGAAAACAATTTGGTGCAATTTAGCGCCGTGTCTCCAGGCCAGCTGCTTGTTAGGGTTCACGTGAGTGATATATGGGTAATTGAGGGTGTTGAAAGCCTGCAGGAGGCCGAGCTCAGTGAATTCAGCCTAACGCTGCACTGAAATGGATCATCAGCTGAGGGGCCCATTTCTCAACACATTTACTCAACACGGTCTCCACGCTGAATACCAAATACCAGCAGCTGCTGCACTGAAGTCTGCCTTCACTTGGCTGGTTTTATATCATATGTTTCCTATTCATTTGTATCAGAGATGTGTTTCATCAAACTTAAAGTTCTGGGTACTGGCACCTTTAAGTAGAAGATCTGTCAGCAGGGTGTTTCACAAAGTGTTGAGCTGTTTTTGAAATGAGGAATAATGTTTTAATGAGATGGTTCTCATTGTGTTTGTGTCTCATGCAGTACTTATACCAAACACAGTCCTGCTGATGATTTAAATGTCATCCACTGATGGTAACATTTTGAGTGATGTGTTGAGGTGAATACCACTACGACATAGGGGCCCAACCTGTTCATATAATGTCAGCTACTGTTATATTGTGTTGATGATACTGTATCTGTGGTGAGATCAAGTGACAAACATATTTTGAACACAGAACTGAAATTGAGTAAAGTTGTAATGAGAATGTGGTGCATTTTTTTTCTTATATCTGAAACTGATCTCATAAAACTCTTTGTATTGTTAGTTTTCAGCTGTGATGGAAAAGTACTCAGATCCTTTACTCAAATAGAACTGCTAATTATGAAAATAATCCCTTATGAAGTATTATTAAATATACTAAAAACATCATCACTGGTTTAATCTTTAAACATGTATTATGTTTTTAAAGCTCATCATGTGTTTTTAATGTACAACCATTATTCCAACTCTTAATGCAGTATAGTTACTAAAGCTGTCATTAAAGTGTAATAGAGTAAGAAGTACATTTTCTTCTGAAATGCAGTGAAGTAGAGGTACAGAGTAACATAAAATGGAAATACTGCAGTAAAAGTAAAAACACAAAAAGTACGTTTTTTTTTTTTAAAGTACATGAATTGAGTAAATGGACTTTGTTACTTTACAGCACTGATTTTAAGTCTGTTCATTCATTCATGTTGATAGAGGTGGAGTGAAAACGCCTATGCCCTCTGGAGTCTACCTGTCAAACAGTCCACAATCAACAGAAAATATGGCACCATTGAATCATAAGTTGCTGTAGTTACACTCACCCAAAAGTATATTCCAAACATCTAGCATGAGTCTGAGTTAATCTGACAGCAGTGGATTTTGGTCAGGATTTCTATTCTGATTGTGTTGGTGGGGATGGAGGCTGGCAGTTTTTAAAGTGAGTCCAGTGTACCTCTGATGTGAGAGGATTTCTTAAAGATCCTCTAACCTCCCATTGTGTCCTTCCTTCCTTCCTTCCTTCCTTCCTTGCTTCCGTCCTCCCTCCTCTCTTCTTCTACTCTATTTTTACTCATGGAATTAAAGCTTAGTCTACTGTTGTCCACCATGTAAACTGCACTGCAAACAGCATTGGCTCAACGAATGTAAATATGTAGTCTTTTACTTTTTCTGCAGCCTCTGTTCAAAGGCTCACGGCTCATTTGGTACAAATAGGTGAGATATATAGTATGCACCACAGAGCAGATATATTCATCCAGAATCCTTCGCCTCTGGCAAAAATATTAATGCTTTCATCTCATGTTGTTGCTACAGTAGAAGTACATGTAGGTACAAGAGCACTGCTGCTACAGTGAGAGATAAATACCCACCTGGCTTTTGATGTTGAGAATTGAATGTAGGCGTTAATAACTGGTGTAGTTGAGTGGCTGTGCGTCTTTCATGTTAGCATGGCTCTACCTGTGACAGCCACCAGGCTGCCTCAGTGCTGACTCTACATCAGTTTTGTATTATACATAAGATCTAAGGCAGATTTCATTAAACGCGACTGAACTTTAAACCTAGCTCCGATGTATTATTGATGCAAATTGAAGCAGACATTTAACCACAGCTGATGCTGAAGCCGCCGCAGTGATGGACCTTCTCCCCAAATCATCAAAAGCCTCTCTGCTTGATTAAACAGATTAGAAGCTGCTCCCTTAGCACACGGAGGTTTGATTTCAACGGAGTGCCCTATTTATAAAATGAACTTTTAATATTTATCGGAGATTTAGTCACATGCAGCGTCTAACATACTTTCTACTCAGCGGCAGAGACAGCAGCTGCATCAGCAGCAGCCTGTGAGCTGCAAAAGATGATGCTCTCACACAAGCTCTGTTCAAAGTGAGGCTTTGAGCCTCGCATTTAATGGTGTAATGCACAGTACAAATCCATAGTACAGAGAAAGCTGTACTATAAAGCACTACAAATGACAAAAAAAGCCACTGCAAAAAGTTTTTGCAGCTTAAGATTTTATCATATAGTTGGCATCAAATTAAGTGGGCAAATTATGTGGCTGTATGTATCATGTTTAACAGGTGGATTTTTGCTAATATCTATGTCTCATTACAAAACATGACCCATGCTAGGCTCTGTGAGGCTGTCGGCATGCTAATATGCTAATGTTTAGTAGGTATATGCTGTGTTATAACTCCATGCTAATGCTAATTTGTGTACAGTTGTATACTATATATAGTCATCTTTATAGAACACTGCTCTTTGCAGCTGGTGTTACCATACTTGTGCTGTCACATGTTTCCTGGAACACTTTCACCAACGTCCATTGTCAGTTTTAATGTTGTCAACTGACAGCTACATCAACAGCATCCTCAAAAATCATGTCTTTTTAGTAAGTTTAGTGACTGAGTAAAAATTCTTTGACACTTTTCAAGCATGAACGAACAACATTCTCAAAATTTGCTCAGAATTGGTGTGTGCTATGGGTTTGGGACACAGATGTAATGTTTACCATTGTCACCATCCTAGGTTAGCATGTTAGCATGCTAACATTTGCTAATTACTTACCTAATTAGCCCTAAACACAAAGTATAGCTGTGGCTCCTGGGGATTGTCATAAACCAATATTGGACCTATTAACATCTAGACCTGGTTATGGCACTGGATGATTGCCAAAATTATTGGGAACAAATGTCTGTATATAAGTTTTACTGACCAACATTGCTATCTGTGGAGCTATTTTGTGCTAACAGGAAATGATGGGTGTGTGGACAGACTTTAAAAGCCATTTAAACCTCATAATGGGAAAGCAACGTGTTTTTCTCACACCGTTATAGTTATCTTTTTTTATTTTCCAAGGTCTCTCAGTATCTGCCTCATGACTACCTGCAATTCATTTAAGTTTTTTGCACATGTGAATATGTCATTGTAGGACAACAGTGTCCATCAATGGCACTCTCAAAATGTTCTCGCATACTTTCTGAGTACACTTCTTTGTGTCCCTTATTGAGTGTGAACCACATGCTCAAAACCTGTTTAGGTATGCTATGCTATGACCTCCCCATGAAAATCTCTGACATCTGGAGCTGAAGCACCACTGGAGGGCCCTCTACCCTTCAGTCTGACATGAACCTGATTGTGTTTTCTGTCTTCTTTTTCCACCTTACTCAGGTCAGAATTGGATGATGTGAAAAGGAGCAACTTGAAGAGAATTTGTTCCAAACAAAAATCACAAGAAAACTCAAAGGTAAAATGCCTTTATTGCCATGCATGGTCATGTTAGACCTAAAAACAAACAGCATCAAGATGCATCAGATGTCATGGAACAAAAGCCCCTGTCATAGTGATATTCCATCAATGGGAATCTTCCTAGTGGACATGGTGGTGTGGCTCAGAGAGGGTGTTGGCTTATAAAAACTCCAGTAGATGGCATCATTTGGCCCACAATATTCATAGCAACATAGTGAATACAAACACTGGCAAGGGTTACAAAAAGCAAAGAGCAAATAAATGTTGACGCAAGAAAGATGAATGTTTACAAAAAGCAGTTAAATCTATACCCTCATTTAGGTGTTTAGTGGCCTGTAATTGATTGATCCAAAAGGTTTTGTGTTGGTTGACTTTCTTTTGTCTGCCACCTTTACATGTGAAAGATATGATGTGGTCAGTGCCAAAGGCTCATAATGTGAATATGTTACTGTTATGGAAGGCCACATAGGTTAGTTTAGAGTCCCTATGTGAACGGCATGTTTGTGTTCTGCTAGCCTGGCAAATGTCTTTTTGTTCTTTCAATGTAAAAACTTTGCAACTGGGACATTTTAACCTGTAGATATCAAGCAATTATTGAAATGATTAATGGTGAACTCCTGCTGACGTGTAAAATCCATAAATGTCTTCATCTGCATTACCTCTGTGCACTAGGTTATCATAGTTATACTTGTAGGACCTCTTGGGTTTTAGACCCAACGATTGTTGGGTGTCTGATTGAAGATGACTGTGTATCATTTTACCTTGTGGCGTACAGCTTCCCCTAAAATGGATCAATGACGGTTCAGGGAATACTCCTATTTTCAATCCATTTAATATTTTCTGCTTTTGTACTATAATCTTTGACAAATATCACTCAACCTTTTGTTTGTTTGGGAGCATTTCTGTCTCTTCCATTGGTTCTCTGTGGGGTAGTGTTTCCGTTCATGTCTTTTTTTATTTTACAATTTATTCAATATTGACAAGTTAATTTTTGACTGAACTGAGGTGTCTCATGAATGAGAATGAAGTTCTCTCTGGAATATGGAATCTGGAATAGAAGACAACATAGTTTTGACTGTTCATTTTGGAACATTAATAGTGAAACTTTGTTGGATTTTTTTTGGCAGTGAGGAAATCTGTGTCTCACTGAGATGAACTGTAATATTTTTACAATGCTGTTTTTATCCCTGTCACCAGTGTGAATAGAATATTTGCTAATGTTTATGTGCAGCGAGACAAAACTCAAGTTGGCAGGCAGTGAGGTGATAGGGTGTGTTTGTGGAGGGGATGGGGAGAGGTGAGCGCAGGAGAAGTAGTAAAGCTTACTGTATCACATCTCCTCTGGCTGTATTGATCGTGAAGTCGAGCACAGATATGAAGAGCCCGGGTGAGATGAGAGGTTGTGATGAAATGATGCTTTGAATTTCAATAGGGAAGAGCAGGTAGCTGTGCAGGGTTTGGGTGTGTGTGTTGGTGGAGAGGTGGTGGTGGGACAGGAAGAAGATAAGGGAAAAGAACTTGAGAATGAAATCAGGAAAAGAGGAGAGAAAATATGGATGTGCACACACACACGGTGTCCCTGTAACCTTTTAAACTTACTGTGTGCTTTTTCAGTGCAACTCCACTTAATTTTATCAGTGGAAAATTAAAAGTGTTTCAGGTTTTGTACATAGTTACATGGACTTTTGATAACTTCTTACTCAGTAAGATTCTAGAGGCTCTCTGAAGAGTTGCCTCTTGGTATATATATTTGGGAGGTATTTTGGCTAATAATGATGTTTGCCCTTGGTTTATTTGGTGAGGTTAGACTCATCAAGCATCACTCTAGGTTGCTGGCATGCTTCATCAGAACTGCTTGGTCGAACAGTTTTGGAAACTGCATTTGGCAATTATTGTAACTTTCCATCACCGGCAATCGAACAAACACAAGTATTAAATGATACTTGTTCACTTAAAACACCTAAAATCTTTGTTTTTCATTGGTCTGGCATGCAATCTCTGACAGACACTGTCAGAGGCTCTGGCAGAATTAGCATAGCTTCATTGCACTGCTGCAAAAACATCTAGGGCAGGTGGTTAGGGTAGGTGGTTGGGCATGGAAAACCTTCAATCTCCATTCGCACCGATGTTAACACACACACCCATCTAGCTGTAACCCTCTCCCTCGTCCTGCAATGCCTGACCATTCTAGACTGCATTTACTTTACTGTAAATGTGACTGTGTTTCCACATGACCTGTCAGTGTTCCAGAAGTGACTCCAAAGCAGAACTCTCAGAGAGAGCAGAGGAGATAAGCTACAGGCTTGAAGAAGCAGTTTGGGAATAGTCTATTAAATGATAATAGGTACGATCAGGGAAGGTAGATTTGGGAGCCTAACAGTCATTGTTCCAATTTGTCACCTGCATTTAAATGTTCAGAGGAAACCTGAAGTTCCTTTGTACATTTAGGTGCAGAAGGCAGATGTGCTCTGTGTTGTTCAGAACAGACAAATGGCTGGATGCTGTCAAGAGGGTCTCATAAATATATAACCAACAGGTGACGCGTGCAGTGGCCAGTTAGTAGGTAAACTCCTCAGTCTGTCAGAACTCACTTTCTCAACCAATGATCAAACATACTGCTGTTCCATACGCAGCTTTTTTTTTTTTTTTTTAATGTAAGAAATTGTGATCTGTCTAATTCCATGTAATTACAGTATGACATCTTTATCAGCAGTGCAAACTTTTAAATTGATTCTAAAATTGATCCTAGGTCTGACAAAGGTATAGTTGGTCCAGAAAGAGCTCTTATATCGCTCTCATGGGTATAATGTATATAGCACATTTTGTGACCAGTTGGTGGCAGTAGATCAAGCTGGAAACACAATATTAACTTGATATTACATAACAAAGTGATTATGGCTAACATGTTAGTAAAAAAAATAAATCAATATAAACAATATATCCTGCTGTGGCTGGAAACAATGCTAATGAGAGTGAAAGTAAACCAAAACAATAAAGTGGTGGCCCTGAAACCAAAACAATGGACTGAAAGATGTTAAAATGCTCCATATAGTTGAAGACACTGGATCATTTTCTGTGGGTTTGTCTCTACCAGTGACCCTTTCTTTATTACACATAATCATTTGATTGTTTGTTAACATAAAAATATTGACTAGTGCAGCTTTAAAGCTTAAACATGGATGGTAAAGCAGAGTTAAAGTGTTACACACATACAGATTTGTTTCATCCTGACTGTGGGGGTCATCCATTCTTACAGGATGGGTGGAGTCATCAGTCTCTTTATGGATGAACGACCTCTACTGCGTATACAGGTATGTGCTGATCCTTGACAGTTTATGGAGCCTCAAGTCACGTAGGCACCTCCATCAGCTTCTGTCCCTGAGGACAACGGCATTCTCTGGGGCCTCTCATGCTGGAGGTGCCTGCAGTCTTCAACCATCAGTCTGTCAAAGAGGTGTGATTTAACTGCTTGTTTCATGGAGAGAGGAGAGGAGAATCTAATAACTTATGATCTCATTAAAATGCAGGCAACATCTTAGAGGATTTATGAGTTTGCACCTGATCTCTCATACCTGTTCATCAGTCTGTAAGAAGTGAGGCTGTTTACTAATAAACAGGATGTAACTGTGCTTCCTGCTGTTTGGGGTCAAGGTACAGAGATGAGAGGAAAACAGAGTGAGAGTTGTAGAGATGGAGGACAGGGACGGAGAGAGTGAATAAATTAGAAAGTGACCCAATGCAACCCTGTCTCCTAGAAATGACTTTAATATACAGCTAATTTGCATTGATCAGCGCTGCCTGGATTATGTTCAGAGACAAAGCTTGTTTGAGGTAACATTACATTTATGTACCATGCATGAGTTACAGGGAGGTGGTCCGAGTAGATGGCAGGCATACAAAAGCACTCAGTTAAGGTAACATAAAGATCACGATTTCGGTTAAATGTATTAAAACCTTGTCACTTGTCAGGTTGTACATATCCGTGGGCTGAGGCCGGTTCAAGCACAAAGCAATTTTTCCTTCTTAAATGACTTCATTCGAAGCATTTTCAGTGCTGTGATGAGATAAAGTTATACTGTGTGGTGATTCACAAGGAAACAACAAAGATGAGCTATCAGCTGTTTCGTCTTCTGTCTTATCCTGTCAAACATCTCACCACCCATCAGGTTTACAGGCTGGATCAACTCCCACATTGCTGTCAAACTCCGTCTCATGTTTAGACAGAACCCAGTGATGGCATTTAAATATGAGCAAGACCAGCTGAAAACCTGTGTAGTGCTCTAAAAGTGTCATTTTAATTGCAAAAGATATTTAGAAATTCCCATATGGATCTATCAAGCTGATTGGATGATAGTGCTCAGGATCTTTGGACAAAACCACCAATCCTGCACAAAGGTGTGTGAGTGTTTATTCAACTGTTTATCTATTTATCATGGATTTGTCCCAGTCCTTTACCCTGACCTTCAGTACCTTTCTATGATGCTTTATGGTTTGCAGGTGGTGCAGCAACTAAGGACCTGGCACGTGCGGCGGGGGGCGCAGAGCACCTTCCCCTTTGCCCCTTGATGCCCAAAGTGCCCTTTTGTCAAAGTGATTTTTTTTTGTAAGTGTGTGTGTGTGTGTGTCTGTGTGTGTGTGTTTGTGTGTGTGTGGCCCAAAATAATAATAATAAATAAAACAAAATAATAATAATTTAGATCTACTTTGGTTGGTCACATGATCCACAACGTGCCCTCTCTCTGCCATCACTGCCCTGACGTGCCCTGCTGCTAATCGCTTAGCTGTTGGAGACGCCCACTGCTAGTCTCGCGGAACCGAAGAAGACCCGGAGGAGTAAACAACTGGCTTGGTGAGTAGGTTTTGCCGCGATTTTCGTTTGTGCACGGTGTATTCTTGCAAGATGATTGACAAAGTGAAGTGAGCAATGAGCATCCTCTGTGTCGTCCAACTCTGCACACACACCTCTCACAAGTTATAGCCGCTAGTTAACCACATACAGCGTGCTGTGGGGGAAAAGTATTTCAGGGTTTTTTTTTTTTGTTTTTTTTTTTTCTGTATGTTTCTCTTGTCATGGACAAAGTGCATTAGAGAGATATCATGTGTCAAGCTGTTTTTTCCTATGTTTCTAGAGGCAATGAGGCATAGACTATGTTATTTCACTAAAACTATGCAATATGCATATTCACATAATTTTGGACTATTACAGTATAAATACAACAATAATAGAGGAATTTGAATTTTGATTTTCTCAATCTCTCATTTCAACATATCAGTACTTGTTTTTTTTTTTTAGTGTCTACACTCTCAGATCAATACAGCCCACCTCCAGCAATATCAGCAGCAGCAGCCTCCTCACCAACCCCCTCAACAGAAGCTGTTCAATGTACCCTATCAGGTAAAACAGAGACTAATTTTGCTTTGCATTGGCCTCTAACAAATATATGAGGTGTGGACAATGATATGGTATGTTGTGATTCCATGTTACATTCTTTATGAATATGGGTTGCTACCATTCATCCGGCTATATTGCAAGGTATGTTTCTGTGTGGTGTTTCAAATTCGTGCTCCATGTGCCCCCTTTTAACTTTGAGCACCTGCCCCTCCAAAGGTCTCTGCACAGCCCTGTTAAGGACGACAGATAAGATCATCGTTTGATATTCTTCTTTTTTCTTATTTATGCTAAATGTGTAAATATGAGCCCTGTCAGGCTGATGGCAGTTCTGGGACTTTCCCTTTGAGATAGAGAAACATGTCTGGAAGACTTGATGCAACAATCTTTAATGACCAGCCAGCCAGCCTGCTTTAATCCAAATATTGCCTTTTTAAAAGCTCATAATCACCTCTTTACGCCAATGTGACAGCAATTTAACATCTCATGTCTGAATAAGTGAGCCATCTACACATAAAACTCACAACTGCAATTTTAGGTTGAACCCAGTAACATGTCTGTCAGCACTTCTGACACTGATAAGATTTTTAGATTATTTTAGTTTTAAAGATTTCTACATCTATCTCCAGACATTGTCCACAAGGATCAAGCAGGACCAACATCTAAATGTGTGCGTCCGCCCACCATCTGGCCTACAGCTGAGGGCCATCTTTGGGTTGTGTGGAACTGTGGCATTATTATGCAGTACTCTCACCAGTATGTTTGCTTTCCTCAGTGTAATCTTTCCTCTTTTAGACAATTCTGTGACACAACAAACAAATGAACAGCATGTGTGAATATAAAGACTCTGGGTTAAAGAGGCACGAATCAAAAATCAGGTTGGGAAAATAATTGATTCTTTGATTACTCTCTCTTGAATGATTCCACAAAAACTAACTCTGCAAATGAAAAAAACTTTAGGTCACTGCCTTGAGGGTGATGAAGCATGTTTTTAGCAACTCACACATGCGCACACACTCTGTTCCACTGGGCTGATGAAGGGAAATGGGAAGCATGTGAGTGAGTGGATGTTGAAGGCCAGGTGACAGGGACTGAGGGGAAAGGTGTTATTGCAGGGCAGAAGGAAGTGGCTGGAGGCTGGAGTGAGGTGAGGGGACTAGGACGGCAGAAGAATGTCAGTGGGCATCTTGTGGACAGGAAGAAAATGGCAGCGATTGGGTTTGAGGAAGTAGAAATGTGGCTGGAGGGAGGACAGAGAGGCAGAATGTGATATATCCAATCTTACCAAGCTGTTATTGTAAAGATGCAGCAACATAACCTTCTACTGACCCCTACTGAAGAGAGCGAGTCTGTCTTTGCTTTTCATTTGAAAAAGAATATGTTATTTCATCTTTCAGGGGTTACAAAGTCTCTCTTTCAGATGAGGTCTGACTTAGCAACAAGTGCTGCAGCTCAAGGCAATACCAGCAGTATACGGCAGGTATTGGCACTTTATAATTCCAAAAAAAAAAAGAAAACAAAAAAACAAAAACCACCCTCCCACCCCCCCCGAAAAAAAACAGTCACTTTTTTCAGTGATAAAGAAAATATTGTAAATGGTAAATTCAACGTTTTTCGCATCACCCGCGTCGCGGTTATATTACTATATGTCATGGCAACATGGCGCTTGTCAACAAATCATAAATGGATATGGAGTGCCACGTTTTCCAACAGAAACTGACCAAGTAAATGCCTTTAAAATAAACGGCAAGTCAGTGTGCCAAAGTTAGTTTTGGGTACGAACAGTGATGAAAAAGGCTAATTTCGAGTGTCATTGGAACTAAAAACATGCTAAACAGGGTGAGCTGCAAGGATAAATGCACTTGGATAAAGTTAGCACTCTTCGGTGAAGTTTGGATGTTCAACAAGCAGCTTTCACAAGACCACAATCTGACAGAGATGGCGTTCAGCAGGCAAGTTTTGTGGTGAGTGAGCTAATAGCTGAGAGGCTGAAACCTCATTCAGATGGAGAATTTGTGAAGGAGTCTTGTTGCTGCTGCAGAGCTGCTAGCACCAGACAAAGTAAAACTGTTCTAAAGTTTCTTCTCAGCTCTCTGCTTTCAAATGGGAAATCATTTGAAGTGAAATTAAAGTGCAGCTGGAGAGAGATAACATGGTGCAAAGCCTGCTATGGCATTTGAACATGCTGCTGAGTATGCCCATTGAAGAGTGTTATAGAAATTGAAATAGCCCTTGATAGGAAAATGGTTGTCCTCCCCTGTTTGGCCTCCAGTTGTGCTATTTGTGGCTTAACCCACAATCAAGCTGAACAACTTTTTTTTCCTGTCATTCTAATTGTTCACCTGCATCTCATTGGCTCATTCAGCTGCAGCTGATAACTTTGAATTTTTTTTATTTATTTATTTATTTTTTGGAAATCACTACATGCACATGGTCAGTGGATGTGCTGGTGAAACCTGTATGGATTTTTGATTGCCCACTGATGCGGCTGCCCACCGGGCTTTGTCCCATTACGCCAGATGGCAGGACACCACTGAGTTAATTTCACTGATGAGAAGGAATGGTGGAGATCAGGCTAAATGAGCTAAACAATTAGCACTGTTGGTTTAATTGGAGTCAGTGGTCTGACTGGTAATACAGACATATTGGAAATCAATCTGCGCACTTCCCTGTGCCCTCTCAAGTGGAGGATATCATTTCAGTGTGTGCAGCCATTCTGATTGGTATATGGGTGAGCTGAGGCAGGCTAGTAGTTAAGTAGTAGTTGGAAAGTAATTGGTTCAAAACCTTGGCAGAGTATGAATACAAGCTTCCACAAGCAAGGGGTATGTTCACTAATGTGAGATCATGGTTGGTGTAGTAACTGTTGACAACATCTGTGCAGATATCAGGACATCATCATATCAGGACACAGAGTAATCGATGAGATCAGTTAGAGTTCTGTTGACTGTAGCTTCGTTAATGCACTGATCAAAGCTAAGTTGTTTCATAGTTTGGGTTGTTTACAGGTGTGTAGTTGAGATCAAAGTGAGTGCCAAGTTTGAAGATGGGTGTCCCGACCCATGAGTACTGAATACTCATATAACAATGAAATAATGACTACTGAGTACTCATGGGGCCAGAACATCTGTGGCGTCTTTTTTCTAAGAAAAAATATGTATTTTCTTTGGTGGTGGCTTTACCATTATTGGCATATAATGTTTCTTAATCAAGAATGTAGTATGAGCAAAGCACTGATGGAGCACTCAGCTGTAGTAGTGATGTAGGGATGGTCACTACCTCATGAAACATCACTTTTATATGGGGTAACAAATTAAAAATGCTCTGAAGGTTGAACAAATACTCTCCAGTGGATCAAATAGATTTACCTCTTCTTAAAAAATGTATCTAAAAAGTTGTATGTAGGACATACTAAGTTCTCTAACTATAGAACTCAAATGAATGAACAGTCAATATCTTTGTGCATTGTTAACGATAAAGTGGCACCTTTAAATTGGTTACTAAAGCATTCCATTTATGATAGCATGAAACCCGAAAGCAAACAAATGAGGTTGTGAAACGGTAACCAGTAGCTGTCAAAATGTTTCCAGATCACATCGAGTCAATGTTCGTTGCATATGCTGCCTGAATTTGAAGACATTTTCCCTTTTATTGACTATGACTGTTCTTTGTATGTGAAAATAGCCACGCTTCCTGAAAGTGCTGCACGTGACTGTGCGTGATTTACATTTAGCCTGAAGAAAAAAAGAGTTAAATAGCATTAAGAAAGTAAGATAGGGAGATACATTTCATATCATCTCAAGTCAGTGAAGCTGGGTTTGCAGAGACCATGTGTTACCTTACCCAGTTACCTTAAGATAAGTTAGCCTGCCTCCAATGGATTGATCACATTAGCTTGGCAGATTGTTACCAACTCATTAAACTGAAGGTTAAATATGTTAGATATGATGTAAAAACTAGTTGGCTACAGAGTATCTGACTTGACTTGCCATCGACGTGAACATAGTTACTGCCATCAACACAGCTGCATGCGTCATGAATGCCAGCATTAGTTTTTCTTCTTATTTAATTGTTAAAAAAGTAAAAAAAAATATTTTGACTGGGTTCCCTTGAAAACACCTGAAGAGCTCCTGTTCTATTAACTTGATTTCTGTTTTTATGTTTATTTTTTACAGAGCAACCCACCTCTCAAGGATCTCCTTGACCATTCCTATCCTGTCCCAGAAGCCATAGGACATGGGGAACCCTTCCCACTGTCAGAGATTTTGAACGCAACACCGCCACCTCATGTCCAGCCAAGGAGCTGCACTTCCCTGCGCCGAGTCATGTCTCTCTCAGCCTGAAAGGAGCCCCCTCTCTTGCAGGTAAGTGGGATGACAGCCTGCCACACACTCCTCTTTCTAGGATTACCTAAAACATGACGCTTAGCTTTCTTTGAGAGCTGCCATGCAGCCGTCTGCTGTCGTGAATAAAGCACTGCAAGATAACAGGTAAAGCATTTTTTAATCCATTTGCTTTGAGATGTAACTTTTCCACATTTCTTAACTTTTCTGCCTCTAATTTTAGCCACAGCTCAGCTGAAATTAGCTCACTCTTAATATATTCACATAGGCCTACCTTCGTCCTTATCTGTGTGTGTTGATGGAAACAGTCATGTCTGAAATCTGTGGACTTCGACAACTTATATCAACATTGACTGTGGCTAAATTATTGTCTTTATGCAAAGAAGATTTGACTCTCCTCTAGGCTTCATCACTGCTATAATATGTAAGATGGGTTTTTAAATGTAATCCTACAGCATCTCTTGATAATGACATAAGCTTCACATTAACTGTAGTAGGGATGCATTGCTGGAGTCCTGGACCACTAAGCCCGCTCCATCCATTGCACTGCCCTCTGCCTCTTTTATAATCTCATATTTATTCTTTCTTTTGAATCCTGAGGATGCCTGGAGGCCCTGGGTGCTGCCAGGTTTTACTGTTTATGCTCAAATGTGACCTTGAGGAAGACAGTGTCTGAAGTCTGTCTTTATGAGACAGACATGGATAGGAGCTCACCCTAACCTATTTAGTGTCACTCGCAGCCTGCTGTCATAAATGTCACTTTTAATGGTAGATGGTTGAAAACATTACAGCTGCGTTGATTTATCCAGGCATTTTTTCCCTTACTAAAGAATCAATAATATTTATGTACTATTTAAATTTTACAGAGACAGATCTACATGTTAGAATGAAACTTTAAGCCCCTATAGGGATATAGTGATCTAATAGATGATTTAAGAAAATCTCAACTATAAAGTGAGTTCCCCTTCAATCGTTTTACACAATGCAGAACCTCAGAGCTGGAATAGATTAGATCCAAATTCTCCCACAGCCATGTTCCTTAAAGTTGAATTTAGGCTTAGCACGTCTCTACAGTTGTGCTTCTTTTAGGGGCTTAGTTACATTTTTGTGTCACTTTTCTTTAACATTAAACGTACAGTATGCCCAGCTGCAAACTTCAGAAAGTGATAAGAATTCCAAAACAAAGCAGACTACAGGAATGCACTGTGTTTCATCCCCTTTTCATATGTGCATTTCCATCCACAAACCATATACAGCTAACTCTTTCAGCATTTTATTGAATCTGACTCCAGCACAGAATCATCTTATCAAATCTGAATCGATTCAGATCCATAATCAAATCTTTTCAGCACTCATCTTTTAAGTAACTAAAGCTATGAATAACATGTGATTAGCCTAGCTTAGCATAAACACTCACAGGAGGAAGCAGCTATATGTATAGCTCACACACTGACACATTGTAACCCATTTGTTTAATCCATTCACAAACACAAATGTACAAAACATTATTTAGGATTTGAATCATTTAAACATTTGACAGTCAAGGGCAGCCAATCACAGCCCACCTTGAAACAAGTGAACTTCAGTAATAGTTGACCACTTTTGACTCACGGTTTGTGCCACTTTGTTAGTGCAGAGGTGTTTCTGATGTCAGGTCGCTGATCTTAGTGTCCTTCCTCTGACTCGTCGCTCATGATCTGGCAAAGGTTCGCAATGAAGATTGACATTTGCCTCCTGAGGGAGGGCGCCCTTGAGCCAACAATATATTAAAAGGACCTACGACACCTGGAATCACACACTGCACAAACTTGGTGGCACAAAACTGTCAAATCAGTTGAGGCCATCATTTTTAGTTATTTCCACCGAGGCATTTTGAAATCCATTTTTCTTTGTAAAAATTAAAACCCGAGGAGGCCAGAGGTTGGATTAGTGGAGACATTACACAATGTGATTTATCACAGATAAATAGTATGGATGGAAAATAAACCTGTTTATATCTGAGAGGTGTTCTCTATTAAATTCCCTCCTCAGTTTGAATGGGGATGATAATGCTTCATATGCTCCCCCGCACTGAGATGTGATTTGATTCCGCTCACAAGAAGAAAACAATTTGGTGCAATTTGGCGTCGAGTTGGTTGGCCAGCTGCTAGTTAGGGTTCACATATGTGATGCATGGGGAATGGAGAGAGTTGAAAGCCTGCAGGAGGCTGAGCTCAGTGCATTCAGCCTAACGCTGCACTGAAATGGATCATCAGCTGAGGGGCCCATTTCTCAACACATTTGCTCAACACGGTCTCCACACTGAATACCAAATACCAGCAGCTGCTGCACTGAAGTCTGCCTTCACTTCGCCGGATTTATATTATATATGATCTAGAGCTGGGTGGGAATATTTGACTTGACTTTTGACCGATTTTTGCTCTTCGGATATCGTGATATTGGTGTTTGTTGCTAAGTAAGTCAGTAAATGCAAAGTACGTTTTGTCAGCACACTCTTGCACTATATAGCTACTTTTTAATCGCATTGTTGAAATGTGTAAATGATAATCTCAGCTTGGGTGTCTGACGTCCCTCTCACTCACAGCAGTGAACGTCACACTTCAGTTCACCTCGGCTGTTAAATGGAAGACAAAATGCTGAACACCTCAGCTGTGAGGGAACGCTTTAAATTAAGGCTGGCCTGAATGCTTAATGCTCTGAAGCTTTTACCATTAGCAATGCAATCGAAGTCCAAATCAGGATTCGAATGCTGTGGTTTGGGGATTTTTCTTCTTTTTTAATATATTTTGAAGAGGAAGGAAATGTTGCCTCAGCTGCACTGAGAAAGAGGCAAAACAGTGATAAAGAGTGAGAAATGGAGCTCCTCTGTGGCGTCTCAAAAACACACACTTAAACACCAGCCGTGCGCACGTAATATGAGTACACAGAACAGTAGCTTCCTCATGAGGGAGCGTTTCTTCTCTGCATGCACAAATACAGTCCCATGAGCACGTTGATGCAATAAGTGCGAGCTCGACCATACCTACACACTTGCAACTGCTCAATGCTCGCTCACTGGTCAAGTTATGGAGACTGCATAAAATAACACAAGTAAAAAACACAGTTCAACATAAAAACAGCAACACAATAAATAAATACAGTGCAGTACATACAATACAGAATTTAAAAAAAAGAAGGATTTTATAGTGCGTTGTTTGTTTAAATTTCTGTGTCCAATGCTTTGGTTTCTCACCAAATACCTGCAAAACCAATGACATCCCCATCAGCCTCAGCTGTACTTGTGCTGATTAGCAAATGTTGGCATGCTGACACCCTGAAGTAAAATGTTGAACATGGCAAACGTCGTACCTGCTAAACATTAGCATCATTAACAGCATTATCACGCTGTTATCAGCATGTTAACATGCTGATAGCATTTAGTGCAAAGTACTGCTGACAATTCCCAACAGCCTCAGATACACAGTAGTATTAAGCCATAGATCATGGGTGTATTAGGAGTAAGTTACAACCTAGCTCACCTTCTGTATAGGTACACGTGCTCAAAACATACATTTGTTATTGTCACACACAATAAAAAAGGAGAAATTCAAAGAACTGCACTAATGAACTACACTATTTTTAAGAAGTTACTGTGCTTGAACAGTTAATGTGTCCATTTTGCACCATCTTAGAGCAAAGAGAGCTGGGCCTTTTTAAAGTTAGACTTTTTTTTATTATGGTGATTCAGTGTGAGGGAATGTTTTAAACAGCTTCTGCAGTTAAATGTCTGCTGCTCTCTTCCCTTCCCTCTGTTTCTCATGCTGTCTTCAGCCACATCACTCACAGCAGTTGATGGCTGAACGGACCCGACTGCTCAATCACACCATAAAGTCACTCAATCACATCTTCTTTTCAAGCTCTGGAGAAGTCAAAACATCTCTATTCGGAACCATTTTACATACTCCGCCACCCAGCACCCTGCCTACAATATATCCAGAATCACAGAAGTGACTTATTCTCCTGCTTCGTCTCATCTAGACTGCCACAATATTAATATTAAATGTAGACATTTATTTTCTGCTATAGCCTCTGTGTGTGTGTATGTGTGTGTGTGTGGGGGGACACACTACACTAAACAATATTCATCCAAAATCTTCACCTCTGCCAATAATGTTAATGCTTTCATGTTGCTACAACAGTGAATCAGAATCAGAATCAGAATCAGCTTTATTGGCCAAGTTTGCAAACAAAACAAGGAATTTGACTCCGGTTTTCTCACTCTCATGTGCAGTAAGACACAAATTAACAAATTTACAAAATAGAATAAAATAGAATAAAATAGATAAATAAATAAACTAAAAAAAGCTAGAATTAAGTGGAGAAGATATAACTGGTGAGGGGTACTAACAGTGCAGTAGTGCAGTAGTGGTCTGATAATGTGCAAAGTTGCATGATATGAGGTAGTAAGTGATATGAGGTAGTACAAGTCAACCATTCAACAGAGTGACAGCCTGGGGAAAGAAACTGTCCTTGTACCGGCTGGTTTTGGCGTACAGTGATCTGTAACGCCTGCCAGAGGGGAGGAGTTTAAAGAGTTTGTGTCCCGGATGTGAGGGGTCTGCAGAGATGTTTGCTGCTCGATTCTTGACCCTGGACCGGTACAGGTCCTGGATAGAGGGCAGCTCCGCGCCGATGATCCTCTCCGCAGCCCGGATTGTCCGTTGTAGACCAGTCCTGTCCCGTTTGGAGGCTGATCCAAACCAGACTGTGATGGAAGTGCAGAGGACAGACTGGATGATGGCATTGTAGAAGATGATCAGCAGCTCCTTAGGCAGGTTAAACTTCCTGAGTTGTCGGAGGAAGTATAACCTCTGCTGGGCCTTCTTCTTTACAGAGTCTATGTGGTAGGTCCACTTGAGGTCTCTGGAGATGGTAGAACCCAGGAACCTGAAGGAATCCACAGCAGACACCGTATTGTTCATGATGGTAAGGGGTGTGTGTGTGGGGGGGTTTCTCCTGAAGTCCACCGTCATCTCCACTGTTTTGAGCGGGTTCAGCTCCAGGTGGTTCTGACCACACCACAGGACCAGCTGTTCCACCTCCCGTCTGTAAGCAGACTCGTCGCCGTCCTGGATCAGACCAATGACAGTGGTGTCATCCGCGAACTTCAGGAGTTTCACAGAAGAATCACTAGAGGTGCAGTCGTTGGTGTAGAGGGAGAAGAGCAGTGGGGAGAGGACACACCCCTGGGGGGCGCCCGTGCTGATGGTCCGGGTTTTGGATGTGATGCTCCCGAGCCTCACCTGCTGCTGCCTCTCAGTCAGGAAGCTGGTGATCCACTGACAGGTGGAGGCGGGCACTGTGAGCTGGGAGAGCTTCTGGTGGAGGAGTTCAGGGATGATGGTGTTGAACGCTGAGCTGAAGTCCACAAACAGGATCCTTGCATACGTCCCTGGGGAGTCGAGGTGGTTCAGAATGAATTGCAGCCCCATGTTGACTGCATCATCCGCCGACCTGTTTGCCCGGTAGGCAAACTGCATGGGGTCCAGCAGGGGGCCTGTTATGTCCTTCAGGTGGCTCAACACCAGTCTTTCAAATGTTTTCATGACCACAGACGTCAGGGCGACAGGCCTATAGTCGTTTAGTCCAGTGACGGAGGGCTTCTTGGGGACTGGAATGATGGTGGAGCGTTTGAAGCAGGAGGGCACTTCACACAGCTCCAGGGATTGGTTGAAGATCCGGGTGAAGATGGGCGTCAGCTGCTCAGCACAGACTTTCAGACAGGAGGGGGACACTCCATCAGGTCCTGGAGCTTTCCTGGTCTTTTGTCTCTGAAGGAGTCGACACACATCCTCTTCGCAGATCGTTAGGGAGGGTGAGGGGAGCAGGGGTAGGGGGGAGGGTATTTCAGGTGGGGTCTTTGTGTGGCTGTGAGGTGTGAATGAGTCCTTTTCAAACCGGCAGTAGAAGGTGTTTAGCTCATCTGCCAGTCTGGGGTTTTCCACAGGGTGGGGGTGTGGTCTCCTGTAGTTGGTGATGTGTTGCAGGCCTCTCCAAACCGCTGCAGAGTCGTTTGTTGAGAGGTTGTTTTGTAGCCTCTCACTGTAGCTCCTCTTTGCTACCCTGATCTCCTTGGTCAGTTTGTTCCTGGCCTGCCTAAACAGGGCCCGGTCCCCACTCCTGTAGGCCTCCTCCTTGGCTTTACGCAGCTTCCTTAATTTGGTAGTGAACCATGGTTTGTTGTTGCTGTATGTACAGAATGTCTTGGTCTGTACACACATGTCCTCACAAAAACTGATGTAGGATGTCACAGTGTCAGTGAGTTCGCTGATGTCTGTGGTTGCAGCTTCAAAAACACTCCAGTCAGTGCAGTCAAAGCAGGCCTGTAACTCCAGCTTAGACTCCTTTGTCCATTTCTTCACAGTCCTAACCACAGGCTTAGAAGATTTTAATTTCTGCTTGTAGGTTGGGATGAGATGAAGCAGACAGTGAGTACATGTATGTACATGAGCAGTGTGGCTACAATGAGCTTGCTAACAGTCAGTTAGCAGAGTAACTCTGTTACTTCACAGGTTTCAGAATCTGCTTGCTGTGAATTTAATAGAGGGTTGATATTACTTCAGTGGACAGACTGATGGTCCGGCTTGGCACGGGGCTGGAGGTGTGGGGACTCTCATTAATGAGAAAAGTAGGTATGTATGTAGGTACACAGGCAGGTGGCATCCAATTTAAGTCAAGCATTTATTGGTTGCTTTCGGGATGTAAAGAGAATTTAAACATAACTGAAAATGCTTCTGAAATATATAACCCACCCTAGCTTGAAATGTCGTAACTTATGTTGATCATAAAGATGGCACTCGCTTGGTGAGTGAGACACTGAAAGGATGCATTGAAACACTGAATGTGGGTGTACTTGGGTACTTGGCACAGTTACACCTCTGTTCCTTTAATAGATGGCCTCCAATTTTAAAGAGCAGATAGAGTCATCAGTCTCATGGCTCTCTGGGCCTCAGGGATGGGGGTGGAGTGGGGTGGGTGGTAGATCCCTGAACTCCTTGAGGCTTTGTGGAGCCTCAAGTTACGTACGCATCTCCATCAGCGTGTGTCCCCCAGGACAGTTGCATCCTTTGGGACTAAGACATGCTGGATGCATCTGCAGCCTTGGACCACCAGGCCTGGGCTGTCAAAGAGGTATTATTTCACGACTAGCTTGATAGAAAACGGAAAAAAAAAAAGCCGAGCTGAAGTTTTGCATTTTTGTCAATAGTTTATATCTTCAAAATGTTACTGTACGTCTGGGAAAGAATCAAAATTTTCCATCTACTGATGCTTTTTCTTTTCCTAGTTTGCCTTTGATGGGTTGATAGGACCTCATGATAGGGTGCTCTGTCCTCTCAATTAAAACAACAAAGTTATGGTGTGTACGTAAAAAACAAACTCAACACAGAGAGATGAACGGAGACAGAGGAAAGCATGAAGCATTCAACCTACAGTAGACTTTTTAATAACCTCATTTAAATGCAGGACTGCATCCTGGAGGATTTATGAGTTTGCTCCTGATGCCTCATACCTGCTCAGGAGTCTGTAAAAAGTGGGGCTGTTTACCAATAAACAGGATGTAACTGTGCCTCATGTTATTTAGGGTCGTGGTAGAGAGACAAGAGGGAAACAGAGCACTACGTTACAGAGGCAAAGGACGGAGAGGGAGAGAGTGGATGGGGAATAAATTGGAAGGTGGCAGGATATTGTTTGTAGAAACTTTGAGACCAGAAGAACTGTCAAGTGATAGATACCTTCACCTTTGTGCTGACACTTGATCCTTATGAGAACTCTAAGCACAAGCATACAAACAGAATTCAACACGAAACAAAGTGATCGACCTGCCATGACTCTACGACCAAATCTTGTTGACTAGCTTTCCCAAGATAGTACAATGTGTTTCTGTCTGACCCACAAGTCGTCTTGATGCTGCATGTTGCTGAAGTGCTAAGAGAGGAGGTGTTGTAGGAGGAGGAGAAGGTGAAGGACTCTTAACTTAACAACCAACACAAGCCCAAGACAGGCTGTATGGTCTCACACACCGCTGTCAAGCTCCCAAATCATGGGTGTGCAAAAGTTACTGGTGACATTTAAATGTCAGATACTTTACATCCATTAATACAAGAGGGAAGATAGGAGATAGCAGTGGAAGACCCATCTGAAACTCCATCGCTAAATCCAGCTACTCAGTAGTAAATCCCTGCATTTGTCTCAGTTCCTTCCTGCTTGTGTGTTATAATGTGCACATATCCATGCTGTGCTGAAACGTGAAATCATAAAATTCTCATTAATGTCGTACAGTTTTGTGATATTACCAATCAAGCTCAGCAACACATGCACAAATGGAGCCACAAATCAATCCACCATTCAGTGGTAAATGAACTTAATTTCCCTCTTCATCACTGGCACCGTTTCACTCAATGTGACACCCTAAAAGGAATCAGGCACACACTGGGGTTGCTTTGTCCCTGATTTATGTAGTTATTTGAGTATCATGGATTTGTTTCAGTGCATTATCCTGACCTTCAGCACCTTTTTGTAATGCTTTATTGCTGGCAGATGTTGCAACAGCTCAGCTATGAAAGATAAGGTAATCATTTTATATTGTTTTTTCTTAAACATGTTAAATGTGTAAATATGACCTCTGACAGCCAGATGACGGTTCTGTCCATTTGCACTTTGCACTTTTGATGAAAATATACACATACTGTTGATTTACTTAGATTAAAAACTAATGGTTAAAATTGAACAGAGGCCAAAGTATCCTGACTTTGGCGAGTTTGGATCAGGCTCCAAACTGCTAAACCCATAATGCAACTCAACAGCACTAAATTCCTGGCAGAATAGGACTCATCATTACAAGTAAACTGGACTTCATGTGTGAAGGGCCCCTTTAAAAAGCATTGTAGTAAATGGGATTTTTAAAAAAAAAATAAATTAGGAAATTAGAGCAGATTTTTAAAGTATCCAACCAAAAAAGTCCAGAAGAGAGCGTTGAAGCAGCCTCTGGGACTGAAAAACAGCCCAAAACTGCAGTTCCTTGGATGACCAGACTGGGTGCAAAAAAAGAGTCAATCTCCATAGACTTCCATATCAAAATGCCCAAATTCACAGCAGGAATAAATGTTTACATGTTAACTGCCTGGTACAAAAAGTGGTTTGGGTGTCTATAGCTAATTTCCACATTTATGACAAGTATACACAGGTTGGAGTTTTATAGAACTTCCATGTTTAAATTATATAAAGTCTTAAAGTTATGCATAATTATGGACATGGCCACTTTGATATTAGATATTGAGCATCACTCTTGCTTGAGCCCCTTGTCCACCCATCTAGCATGTGAAGGAAACCAATGCTTGCTTAGATATAGTTGCTAAGCTATGATTGGACAGTTTAGCGAATGGTTAATTGACCAAGCACATTCAAACCTTGTGTGCAACTAGCCTCTTTATGTCTCAGTGCATTTCTGAGGATTCAGACACAGAATATGTTGAAATACATTCTACTGGGTCACATTGTGCTGCAGTGGCTTTTCCTGATTACTCTTATTGTGTGTTGTGTTGAGCGATATTTGCTATTTTGTATTTATATGAAATTTCTTTTTCAAATTATTTGTTCAAAAGTGCAGATTTGCTTTAAATATGTGTTAAAAGTGGTGCTGTAAGCTCCAGACCTAACATTGTATGATGATTGACGTCAAGACAAAGTTTCAAGTCTATGAAGATGGCCTGAGACCCCCAAAACACTACTGTACCATTGACGGACACGCTCAGTGAAAATGGTTCAACTATGAAACTTTAAAAAATGCATGGCCTGTAGGAGTCTTATAATTCTTCTGGACATTATTAACATGGTTGGGAAGGCTTTCTTTGTTCTTCTTTTCCCCACTCATTCACAAAAAAGTCAGATGAAATTGCTTCCATTATCATTTATTAAAACAGTAGAAAGGATGCCAAGTATCAGGTGGAGATTATACATGTTTGAGATTGTTAAAAATGATCCATTGTCCTCAAGATATGTTTTACTGCATTAGGTCACTCTTACTCTGCTTATTTTTTATGCTTATTTGCTTATTTATCATTAAAGGTTCATAGTCTAACACACCTAAATAAAAAAAAAATCCTTATGTAATTTACAGTATTTTCTTAAACTTTACCATTGTAGCTACTCTGCTGCAATGTACATATCTTTAAAAAGAGATTTATTCATAAAGCATTACTTTTACATTCTGATTGAGTCATGCGATTCATCTAAAAATCAAATTTCAATCATTTTTTTTCTTGAAGCCTTCATTTTCACTGTAGGCAAAATAAGTAGTAGCCTCATAACAAGGAGATGAATGAATAGTAGCTTTTACATTGACAGAAAAATCAAATGCCAGTCATTTACACTGTGCACTGAATATCCTGAAGAAAGAGTAGAACATTACAGAGATGACAGCCAAAACACCACTCCCTGAAAAACTAAGCACCTGCCATACAGGTAGCATTATTATGTGCACTTCATGATCAAACCAGAGGTGGTAACGATCCAAAGATTGCCCTGGTCATAGGACACGTGGCGGGCAGACATACACATTCCGATGACGGACCAGTCTGTGCCTACTCTCCAACTACTTTGGATGCCAGTTCTGTTGAGAAAGAAGCCAGAGAAATATATATAACAATCATCTTAACAGCTCCATTAGAGGCATAAGGTTCATGAAGGTTTCTCTTTTAGATTTTTTTTTTTTTTTTTTTTTTAACAGAAAATTCTGTTTTGGTCCTGATTTCTACAGTGCATATATTCATGCATATATATATATATAATAAGTAAGTGCAGTAATTAGTGGCCACACTTTCAAACTAATGCCTTATATCACACGTGGATGCACAAAAAAGTTCAGAAATCCAAAAAAGTTGGATGGATGGATACTGTAATTTTAATATCATGTTGACTTGTACTTTTCTTGTATTGCACATCAATGCAAGCTTCAATGCCCTTAAAGACATAGTATTAAAGCACCAGTGTGTTACCAATGTTACTGCCTTACCTTTGGTAGATCTGGCCATCCGTTCCCACTCCGAAAACAGTTCCATCAGTCCCCACTTCAATCATGGTCATCTTTGGCCCTGGCAGGAGTGTCCAGCCACTGGTGGCACAGGTGGTTTCATTCATTCCCTGACATAAGAAGCATACATGGAATTGTTGTTGATCAGTGAGTGAGTATGGTTCATGTGTCCTAAAAGTATTACCAACACCACCAAGAGCTAAAAAAACATGGGATTTCAGAAGCACTGCAGTGTCCAACCTGTGTGAAGTAGACCTGATAACTCGAGTCAACTCCCCAGCATCCGTATGGGCCACAGCTGTAGTACCGCATGGTCCGTGACAGGGACTGCCAGCTCACGCTGCCCACTCCACTGTAGGCCATGGGACTTGTCAGACAGTAGGTGTTGTTCTTGTTGGAGGAACCAACTCCCACAACCTGACCATTACCTCCAGCATCCACCTGGCGAATAGACGTATCTGAGGACAAATCCAATGCAGAGGCATGCGTCATTTAATCAGCAAGCAGTAGCTGTTTACTGTGTGGACTGAAAATGTGTATTTCAGACAACTTCTACCTAGTAGGAGCACTTAACTGCGCTAGGTCTCTCATATTATACAGTAAACTTAACAAGAACAACAATAATAAAGCTTACCACCGGACTGATAAAAGTAGCCAGCTGACCATTTGAAGACTTTGTCTGTGGTGCTAACTGCCCACAGTCCTGCAGGTCCAACTGAACAATGCTTGAATCTGGAACTGCTAATAGAGTACCAATGTGTTCTTATCAGGAAGTACACATGGTAGTACTTGTTTATTGCAACAACTTTTCCCTGACCCGCGTCAATCTGTATGGCATTGTACAGCCGTGGACCCTCAGTGCACTTCCAGGCTGTTGTCAGGAGAAAATCATTATTAATGTGATTGGCACACATATGTATATCCATTTATAGAAAAACAATCAAATCTAATTTCACTTGATGCTGCTTGAACAATTCATTTTGTTATAAAAGTGACCTACCTTGACTGACAGCCAGGTAACACAGCACCAGCAAGATGCCTGCGACAGCTTTCATGTTGTCTCTGTGTTTGTCAGCAGTGAACCTCGGGATGTACCTCTGTATCTGTGTGAAGCTGCTGCCTACATCCCACCTGGTTTGTTTTGCTTTTATACTGTGGAACCATGGGTCTGGACCATGCCACGCCAAATCTGGTTCTACAGGCTGTTTGGGGAAGTAGGAAATTTTTATTTATTTACTGTAACCTTTCATTTCAAAAATGCACTTGTGGTTTGATGGCTTTCGTCAGGTTGGCCCTCCCATTTTGGACCAGATGAAGGGTGGTGACCTCTAAGTTGGAAAGTACGGATTGAGATGGGAGGATGTTGTAAATGTCGTTTGGGACATTAACTTCTGAAGCCATCACACATCATCACAGCTTTAAGATAATCTCACAACTGATAATTAAGATAATATCTAGTAGATCTCAATCCTGCAGTTTAAAAATACTGCTTTATGGCTATCACCACTCCCATACCCACAAATATCACTGGGCCACTTAACATTACCATAAGGCCCATGGAGAGCATGCCCTTGACAGATCTTTATTTAGTACAGATTTATGCCATATTGTTTGTATTGTATCTATATTGTCTGTGTTTTCAAACATTGTGCTTCACTTTTACAGGATCTGAGGATATGAAGAATATAGGATGTGAATTTAGCAAATGTAATGATATCTAATGCAAATTTGGACAGAGCTGCTTCAGACTGAACTTTGAAAGTAAACAACAACAAATAAAGAGCAGTACTGAACTGCTATCATTACTCTAAATTCTGAGTTGCATCTTGGCTCCGAGATTGACATATTCACAAACAGTAGATGTGTCCTGAACAGGTAGTTTTCTAATGTAACCAGTAATCCTGCAAAATCATGTAGAAAGCTAATAACATGCCAGTGCCTTTGGATGTAATGCTTGGTTAGGACTGTGGACTGTAAGCCAGTTAGCCAGACATGCTAACGATTACAGCTTATGTTAGAGCACATAAAGACAAAATGTAATCCATTTCTACAGAAATTAAACCAAACTCTTGAGATAGTGAGTATTGCTCTCCTTAGAGCATCACAAACACCACATCAACATCTAGAGAAAACAAAACCTTGACAGGCCTGCTGTTGCCTGGTTACAGTTATTTAGCAATGATTGGACAGTTACTGTTCAGAGGAGGGTTTTAGTGAAGGGGTAACCAAAGCTGGTTCTACAGGCTGTTTGAGGAAGTAGGACATTTTTATTTATTTACTGTAACCTTTCATTTTCATTTCAGAAAATGCACTTGTGGGTTTTAATGTTGGTTAGGACACTAACTTGTGAAGCCGTCACACATCAGAGCTTGTTGGTGCAGTCACACTGTCACCTCAAGCCTCTGCAAATCATCACAATGTTAAGATAATTTCACAACTAATAACCTAATTAAGATAATATTTAGTAGATTGTCCTTTTAAATGCATAAATCAGGTACTGTTGGAAAAACACTAAAATCTTTTACTAAAAGTACAAAGTAAATAAACAAAATGTACTTCATGTATCACAAATTTCTGCAGAAACGTTTTAGCTACCTTATATTCTGTTTAATCCAATGGTTCCTACTAGTGACCCTGTCCAAAGAATTTGAAGAAAACTGTGGGGGGTTGTGTGATGATTATTGGGAGAGGAGAGAATTGAAAGAAAAAATCTGCACAAAAATTAACTTTAATCTTTGCTTTTAGTAGTAACAGGTATAATTTGATGTATTTGGGCCTAAAATGAAACCATTTGAGAAAGGTTGGAGGGGAAATCAGTTGGTGAAGCTGCCAAAAACTCAGATATCTGAAATGTAGAATAAATGGTAGATGAAGGAATCAAAAGCCTATTTCTTGGACTGGAGTACTGACTTCCTGGTGTCTTGTCCTCACCATGAGGTTACCACCAAAGACTGCAACAAATAATGTGTAAAAAGTGATTGTATAGATCTAGGTAGGTGGATTTTGTGTCCTTTGGACAGAGCTATACTGTTATGTTCCCCGTTTCCAGTCTTCAGGCTAAGCTAAGCTAACAGGCTACTGGCTCCAGCTACAGATTTACCATACAGACATGACAGGGGTATCAGTCTTCTCATGGAACTGAGATTGAATGGGTGTATTTTCCAAAATGTTGAACTATTAGCTACTACTACAACTACTAGCTTAAACACATTCATTGCAGAAATGCACAACACAAGTCTGAAGCAAAATGGGGCGAAATATCTGGTTTTGTGGCATCATCCCTTTTATGTGGCTTTACTTGTTCCTTGTGATTCTTGTAAGTAATTCCTCTAAGTAATTACTAGTCTAGTCCCTGGTATCTGTGGTTTTTGATCTGTATCCTGTTTCCCGGTAGCTTTCTTGTTTTTGGATTTTTGAATGTAGTTGGATTTTGTTTGCCCTTATCTTTGTTAAATAAATCGTTTGGACTGTTTCCTCTTAGCTTTTTGTAAAGTCTGCATTATTGGGTTCACTCCTTGCCTTTTGCTCAGCTGCAAACCGTAACACATTGTGTAGTATAGTTCCCAAATACTTGTAGGACTCCACTATTTTCATATCTAGGCCATCAATCAGTGTATCAGGAGAGGGGTGACAATGTCTGAAATCAATGCACGTCCTCATTCAGCACTCAGTCAATAACTAACTTATGGGAAATTTCATCACTGTTTAGCAGGCTCACTATGACTGTATGATCAGTAAACGTAGATCAGTAAACGTGTGATGGTTTTCACGCATGCTGCAACAAGTGGGCATTACAGACAGGTCAGGAAATTGACCATTTACTCTCATTCTTTGCCAGCACGTGAGGAAGTGTAGAATCCAGCCAACAATACCACTGTCCAAGCCAAACTTATCAGCCGGTGTGGTTTTCCAAATGACTTCATTACCAGCTAGAGGGGCACTCGGAGAGCGGAGACCTCCACCAAGGTCAGTAGTCCCCTCCTCTGTGATATGCAAATCTTCAAGTGCAATCACTACACCCACAGTAATTTCCAAAACTATTAGAATGATGTCGAACATCTGTTTCTGCATAACTTTTTTCTTGTATTATGTACTTCTAAATTGGAAATTTGTCACAACCAGAAATTACATTTCAATAGCCACACCTTAGTTTGAGAAAAAAATAGTCGTTACAATTGTGGTGACGTTAGAGTTGCACCAGTTAACCCATGAAACCACTGTCCCCAAGTTCTCCATAGCAGCTGCTTTCTGTATGAAGTTTGAGCAGCTTCATGTGAAGGATGCTGTGATTGTGGATTGTGACATGAATCTATTCCTACCATTGGCAATGTTTTGTCACTGTTGAACTTTACTACCATTGACTGGATTGGCATATGGCATTTATCAGGCTGATGCCAGATGCCAGATCTGGCAATGTTAACAAACGTGAAAACCAATTTGTGTGTCAGTCCTGTGCTTCAGATCCGCTCCAAAATTTAATGGGTTCATCCTTGGCCCTTGGTACACGCTTCCATGAGAATCGGGCCAGTAGTTTTTCTGTAATCCTGCTGAGAAAGAGACAAACAAACAAACCACAACGGGTTACTGGTGATGTGGCATCAAAGTACCATTTACTTAAAACAGTCTTCTAAACTATCAAATGATAATCTGAATGAGAAGGAGGGAACGTACCTGAAACATGGACCCAATAGAAATGGAACCCAATAAGGAAGAACTTACACAAGGTCCCTAAATGTAAAGTTCTCATTCTAGGTGAGTCATGCAATCTATCAAAGCAGCATCAACCTCCAGCAGCCATGATTCAATGGAGACATTTTTAAGGCATAAGTGTTATGTATTACAGTAGAGAGATGACAGGAAATGAGAGACAGAGATGCGGAAAAAGGTCCCCTGCCACAACCGAAGTGGGGATGCTGCAGTCTATGGTCAATGTCCAGCCCCTACAATGCCCCCAGCAGCACGTGTTTCATGCTTTCAGTTGTTGCTACCTGCAGTACAAGCACATCTTTGTCATGTTGGCAACTTGTACTTGTTTTGAGGCTGAGAAGACTTTCCAAACTGGCTGCCCGTCACATGGATACATTTGAAACATCTTGTTAAACCAGCAATTCCCAGACCCAAAACAGAGCTACTAAAAACATCTCACCATTTTTTTATTGCAGTTCTGGGAAGCAGTGACACTACAAGTAGCAGTTTTACTAGTTTAACTACATTTGTCAGTGGCGTGGTGGTAGCGTCGCTATGTATGAGTCAAATAGCTTTTCAGCAGCTCAGCTTTTGTACTGATCAAGTAGCACAGTAGTGTCCACACAAAAATCATTTTCCCGAGCATTTCTGAAGCTCAAAGGCAGCGGAGCTTTCTGCTGCAGACTGAAATAAAACCACTGAAGATCAGGAAGTGATCGCGCATCAGTCCTTGGACTGATGCCTGAAACATCTCAGGGGAATACAGACACACAAGCTTGAGTTTACTTGATGGAGATATGGCAGAGGGTGAGGACAAAGAGAAATTGATCCTGAGGGAGTCAGGATTTTTCGCCATTTTAGACTGAAACAAACGTGTAGTCTTTGTCTGGATACGTTACCTGATTGATGCCATCTGATCGCTGATGTTTGCATTTACACCTGGGGCCACATGTATAAACCATGCGTACACATGAAAACTGTACTTAAGCCAGTTTTCCATGCAGGTTTCTGTATGTCTTTTTTTTTTTTTACCTCCTCCAGGTGGCTCAGAACTAACACTGCTTTAAGCCATTCAGCTTGTTTTACTTTGCTGGTAAGCTCTGGAAGGCTTTAGAGTCCTTCATATTTTCTTCTGTCAATTTGATCAGCCATTGTTTCAAGTTTACAGCTGTTAAAATTGCACTTCTTCATCTGCTTCTTAGATGCTTCCACCATTTCTCAGCAAAACTAAACTAAATGCAGGCTCTTTCTAGGCAGCTGGGGGTGTGTTTGAAGCCACTTCTAGTAAATTGTGGGCATGGTCAGAAGGCTCGTGCATGTGTGGGGACAGATGCACATGGGGTTTTATAAATCTGACAAAATAACTGCACATGCACGTTTCCTCTTTTGTACGTACACAGATTTGTACACCTAAATGTACGCAGAGTTTTATACATTTGACCCGAGGTATTAATAAATGTTCTGGTTATCTGATTGCCTACATTGTGATTGAATGTCAATATGCAAATTAGGCAGGAGGAGCTAAATTAGCCCTTTTTACTCTGTGCTCCAATACCAGTTGAGCAGCCTGGTACATATCCTTTTTATGGTTAAAAGATGTGGCTGGGGTCAAAGCGGAGCTTGAAACCCTGACCATGCGGAAGGCATGGTGTTTACTCTACTCCCTATATGAGAAACAAATTTTGCCTGATAAGAGTGGAGTACACTGAGCGGCAGACGGCAGCGGCATGCCTTGCGGAGAGAAAGCATACAGTCCTGCTGAACCAGTCTAACTGTTTCCAGCCCTCTCTGCTGGCTCACTTTACACATGAAGCTCACTATGTGATACTGTTACCAAGTACTGCGCAAAGTCTTTACTGTGACGTATGGGCTGCAGCCTGAATACACAGATAACAGACCACTGCCTTTATTTATCTTAATGAGTGTTATAGATGAGAAGAGATCAGACTTAATGAGCTTAACAATTTCATAGTAAAGTATTCACTGTTATAACTGCTCATGCATGCTCATGCACATTCATTCTGAGTCGTGAATGGGTCAGCTGATTAGTACCACTGAATTTCATGTAGTCAGTTTTGTGGGTATTTGTCTGGTATTTATGGTTTATTTGTTGCACAAAAATGACTTGTCTTTTCAACTCAAGTCACACAGAGGGGCTGCGTCTGCAGGGTCATTAATGACAAACCACTGAGCAAGCACAAGACAAATGTAAGAGCTAATGAGTCAGCGAGTCCAGATGTGATAGTGTGAAGCAACACATTTGAAAGAGCAAAAGAAGTTTTGAGACTAATGAGGACTGGTCGAGTTAACTGCCAAGTAAACGCTACATTTAAGTTTGTACTCATGCGATACATGCAACAGCAGGTAAAATCAACGCCACCGACAAACAACTGATTATGAATTTGAGATAACTCACTTATGAAGTCTCATACTAATCCAACAATTCATAACGCTCTAACAAGAACAGTCTGGTTATATTGGCAAAAGTCCAGATGATCCATTCCAATAAAATATTTAGTCCAAAAAAATATAATCACCCACAGAAAACAGTTGTATCATCTCAGATGTGCTAATCGTTTATGTTTTCTTTGTTGTAACTAGCATGTTGGCGTCATGCTGGTCTCAAAATGCCTGCTATGTGTAGACTTTTTGATTGACACCTCACTCAATCACTTCATAAGTAGTATCTTCCATGTAATGTCCACAGCCAACCGTAGCCAACAAGTCGGCGCTGAATGGAGGTGTCTCATTCTCTTCTTTCGTATAAACGATGACTGGCACTTTGTCTGGCCAGTGAAATTCTGAAAACAAGGATATGCTGCCTCAATGAGTAATTTACAGCCAAATCAATGAGCTCAGTACAAATAGAGATAGTGCAGTGTTTGAAATGATAAGTATGACAAATATATATATATATATATGTGTGTGTGTGTGTGTGTGTGTGTGTGTGTATGTGTGTGTGTATATATATATATATA
>JBBMOE010000028.1:3582070-3647290 GCA_037975065.1 Chaetodon trifasciatus | reverse complement strand
TAGCATGGACTATGGCGATCCTTGGTGATCATGTCGTCAGTGCTTGTCTTCCTAAGATGTGTATAAGAGACAGATATATATGTGTGTGTGTGTGTGTGTGTGTGTGTGTGTGTGTATGTGTATATATATATATAAAAAACAATGGATACCCAAAATATGAATAGAGATGACCTAAATATATATTATCTACATATATATGTTAAATTGACTTTTTTGGACAATGCCTGACTGTCCTTCAGAGACTTTTGACCTAAGAAACTGATGAGACCCAGGGTATCATAACAGTGAGAGGACCTTAGCTGCAGCCATCGAGAGACACTTCACTGAAAAACAGTAACTGCGCTTGATCCAAGGTGAAGTGTGTGTGTGTGTTTTTGCTGAGCATGTGAGAAAGAGAGCATGATAAAAATAGCATTTTGTCATCATAACAATTTACTCCAATGTGTTTAACCTTTCCATCAGTTTATGGAATAAACTGCATCTGATTTTCATTCAAGGTCAGAGGTCCAGAACTATTGGCGATAACAAAATAATATTTTATCAGTTAATTAATGTCACATTTGTTGGGATTGGGCCAGCACAAAGCCAAGGCAGACAAGATTCAAATATTAGTGCTTTTTTAATAGTATTTTTTTAATGTTTTATGTATCATGTGTTTAAGTGGAATGATTGGGGCTGAGAGCTGTAGGCAGAACTCATTCGTCACCAATTTGTTTGTTCCCTCTAGTGGTGTGATTTAGTCAGGACACGAGAGAGCAGGTCAGGCAGGTGTGTGTGGAGGAGAGAGACGTGTGTGTGAGTGTTTGTGGAAGCCTGTGTGTGATCTCTGAGAAAATCCAATCTTGTTGAAGTCCACATCTTTGAATATATCAAGGTGGTTTCCATGGAAACCACGTGCACTCAAAACAAATTGCGAATGTCTTATCAAACTGCCCTTTTTAATAGGAATGAAATAAAGTTTCTCTCCAGTTTACAGAAGGGTCTCTGTCCATTTTTTTACATTATTTTCTTAAACTGAAGGTGGGCTCTTTTATCAACGTGTGTTAGTTTACACTGACACACTCCTGGTAGCAAACATGCAGCTCATTGGCTCTTCCACCTTTCCATCAGCTCCTGATGTTTAAATTATTATTGTCTCAATCCAGTTGCGATGCTGAAACAACCTGTGGTCGGATTTGATTTATGTTATACAAAAATAAATCAGTAAATGAATACTGCTTAGTGTGGATGCTCTTTATATCCTTTCACAGTGTATTATACCTACAGCCCCTCCAACAGGCCTTTATTTGGTGAGTAGTAATCTTTATATTGACCCATCCTAAAATTCAACATGAAATCAGTATTTGACTGTTTTCCTTAAATAGGTTTTGTCGATGTCATGTCAGATTATACATCAGACATGTGACCCTGGTGAGCAGCAGCGTTGGCACCCATGTGTCTTCTCTGTCCATTGCAACTGAAACGATACATCAAATAACATGCTGTCTTAAATCTGTCTGTCCTCAGTATTTCAATTTCATATTTTCACTGCTTCTTTTACACTGTATATGTTTACAAATGTGATTTATAGAGAACAATTAGTAGTAGATGTCCACATAAACTGGTATCAAAACACACATTTCACAGGGGGAAGAAAAAGAAAACACCAGTTTCAAAAACACAAGCAGCCTACCTCTCCCTTTTTGTTTCACTTTGGTTTAAACTTATTTGAACTTATTTCTAAATTCATTAAGTTATTTTTAACCTATTTAGTAGATTAGGCATTCTGACAGACTGCACATCATGTGATACTGCACTAGTACTAATACACGGTTTCTAAATCACTTACATGTGCAGATGTTTTTGTATTGTCTGCTAGATTTTATGAGAGAATATGTTTACTGTCATTTTCACATAATTGTACATGAGAATGAAGTGAATTCATAGGTCATTTTGAAGCATTATCCTCTCATGTAATCACTTTACAGGAGCATGAAGTGCCTTTTTTGTCCATGAGTTCCACTGCGTGTTGCACCAAGGCACTGAAAAATTAGAGTTTGTCCTCTGTATCTATCCAGCATGATTTGGGTGCCTCAGTGTCTTGATCTCATGTGTAAACACTAGACGATTCTCACAGCTAAAAAAACTGGCCTGGTGTACTACAGTGCATGGAGCCCAGGAGTCAAGATCGTTCATTAGAATTTGTGCTCTTGATTTAATAAACACTGTTCTCAGATGAGTTGTTCTACTCACACGCTGTTTGGGGTGTGGAGCACCTGCTTTCCAGCTCTGTCTTTCGCTCATCTATGTCATGAAAAGCTTGAACCTTGGCCTTGGATACAATTATACATAATAAGGAACTTTTTTTTTGACTTCATGGATTCTCTATGCGGTCCCTGCATCTGACTTCCTGCTGCTGTGTGCAGCTTTATCCTTCAAAAATAGACTACTTGTATATTCTCTGCTGCAAACGTGTTATGGCACTTCTAGTGGAAATACATGCGTTGTCAAGGATGGCTGTGATCAGCTCGGAGGCCTACTGATATACTGAAACATCAAAGCACAACCTTTCGCTTTTTCCCTTGTTTCTTTTCTTTCTCTTTCTTTTAAATGTATTTGTTTTTACATGCTGACACATGAATCGACAGATATGTGTGAATATGTACACTTTGCAGCAGCTACTATACATTGCTACTTAATTCATTGGTGTAACCTGTGACACTGCTGATGACATCACCAAGAGCATAAAAGCAGGAAGTGTTTGGTTGCTGCCATGTTTTCCCTCCTGGGAAAGCATGATGCGAATAGGTCAGCCTGAAAACATCCCGAAGAAGAAAAGGCAGAAGAATGGGTGAGTGAGATCAAGAAAAGCTCGTACTCCCCTCGAGAAAAATAGACTGAAACAATAAACTATAACTGAACTGAAACAGCACTTGTTGTTTTCATTTCAGTGGGAAATATTGATGGTAAAATAGAATGTGGAATAAATCTGGGGTAGTAAGAATAGAAAGTAATTGTGGCTTTGCAAGAAAACCAGATCATAGCTGTCAGATTAGTAAAAAATGGTGACAGAGGGTGTGTTTTCATCCACTTTGTCACAGCTAGTCATTTGCAAATGCTTTTTGAGAGAAACCTGCCGCTGCTTGAATCACGTTTTCTATTAACAAAACGAGGAAGTGTTGCTGTTGATCAACCCATTAGACAAAGCCTCTGAAATGTTTCGCTGTGTTCTGTTTTACATCCTCCAGCCAATTTTGCTTTCAGACCAGACGGGCTGGTGGCAAAGTGCTTTCCCAGCAGAACAAAATAAAGTGGCGAAGTTGCTGTGAATCACTGGTAATAGGGCTGGTGGGATTGTATTTCATTAGCCAGGTGTGTCCAGACTTCCGATCTGACTGCTGATTGGCTGCTGGCTGTAAGCCACATATACGAAGTTAATACTCATTAACATTGTTAATAACTCATTAGCATTGCTTTCCAACAACAACCAACCAACACTTAGCATTGAAATCTTATGTTTTCAGACCATATCTGAAGCCCTGCTATGCATTTATTATTTTTTTTTTCAAAAAGATTTTCTTACGCTTTTTGCTAATATTTGTTTTGTGTCAGTGTTGAGATACTTGAGATACTACTTTCATATCATACTACTTCTTCTCCACTACAGTAGAAAGAAACATGTATTCGACTGTTAGTTTCTTTTCAGTGTGGAATTTTTGCAAAGAAACACAAGCTTGTACAATAGAATGCATCGTTAAAGGTTAAACTACTTCCCTGGAGCACATACAGTTATTAAAAGCGGCTCTTTATCAACCAAGTGCAACACTAAAATGCTATTTACGCGCTGATGCTCCAGTATTAACAATGTATTAATGGAACATATACCTTCAAGGTTCATTTGTCATTCTACAACACAGAGTTTCACAATGAAATGCAAGTTGTCATCCCTTTATGCTGCACAGGATTGCCTTTTTTCTGTTTCACCGGGATTTTTACAAATACTGATGCCACGAGTCCACCCCAAACACACCCCCTCACCATTCCCAATTTTTGAATTTTTCATGTTTTTTTCATGTGCTTTCTGTAAATGTCATTTTCAAATATGAAAGTCTAAATACTGCTTGAAAGCCCCCCACCCAAAACAGCAAGGAGGAATACATTTCCTATTTTGTTGGCCTAAAATAAGCATGGCAGGTTTTTTTTGTATACACCCTTGAAACAGAGGCAAGTGCTGCGCTGAAGGTGAAGAACTGCATTAAAACAGCAAAAGGAAACAAAGCCACATTAAAACAATGAAAATATAAAATCAGCTTAGAAAATACCAACCATGTGTCAGTTTGGAATTGCAACCCCTGTGCTTGTGCACTGTTGATACATTAAGCACATTTTAATGCACATGCAAAAGAATGTATTTTACATTTTCACACCAATTAAGGTGTGCATTCAAGCCATTTGATCAGCATGGAGATTAGATGTGGTGGTCACACCTGAGAAGGTGCATTGTGGAGGGAACAGGGGAGAGCTTGCGACCCTCTGAACCACTCCCAGGACTCTTGTCCCGATTGTTGGTCCAGTATTTTTGGTGGAACAGACTCTCCAGCACACGGGGCTCCCTCTCCACGGCTCACCGCTGTGAGGGATTTGGTGCGCCACACCGCCACCTGGTGTCCGGCTGAGCAGCTGCACTCCCCCGCTGAGCGCTCAGACGGGCTTGGCGCTCCGAGGTCTGCAGGCGGCCGCCGCTTTCTCTCAGCCTGAACACAGCTCTTTCTCCCGCAAATACCCATGCTGACAGCCTGCTCCCCGCTCTCCAGGAACATCTTTAAGGAGACCTAAAACTGCTTTTCCCGACGCTGTGCTTCCTCTAAAAAAAGCCGCCTAGGTCTGCTTGTATAAATAAAGAGCTGCGGTAAAGACAGAGAGAGAGCCTCCCCTCTTCAGCTGCTGGGCACCAGGTAAGACAATTTATCATCAATTTGGAAAGAAACGTGGAATTTTGCCACTTAGTGTCTTGTTGCTGGCTTGGAAAGCGCCCAGAGAGGCTGGTGGGAATGAACAAAAGAAAACGCACAGTATGGATTGTTCCAGATTGACTGCACCTGCTGCAAATGAGTGGCTGCATGTTGGGTGTAAATATACAAACCACTTCTGGAAGGTGCTGTCAGATGAACGAGGCGCTTTAGTGATGCACGGGAAAGTGACTGTTACTTCGGAAGCCATGCTTAAAGGCTTCTTCACAGATTGTTCTCAGTCACTAGTGCAGCTCTGGGAAAAGATGCAGACTAACTGGGACTTAAAAGGCTAACAGGATTTGTACCATTCTTATCACTTGATGCTGCCAACTAAGGTGCATCCTGCTATTGACACTAGTTGAATCAAGATTAAAATAACTTGTTATGCATAGAATTACAGCTGGTGCACAGAGTCAAAGAGGGTTTTGCCCTGGTGTGGGCTGCTTCCCTGTTTTTTTGTTTCTGCCTCCCTTCACAATGACAAACTTCATGTGGTGCTGCAGACCTCCAGACAGCACTGCCAGCTCTCTTCACCACACTGCCCACTGCTCCATCTAAATCGTCTGCAGGATGCCTCCAGTCCAGGCTGAGGATGCTCCTACAGGTTTTTACCATTTACTGAAATTTTACCTAAGGGAGAACTGCTTTCTGAGGTTCGTCTTTACGAGACACAGATGTGGATTAGGGCTCATCCTAATCTATTCAATGTCACTCACAGGCAGCTCTCATGAGTGCCTGGAACATTTTTAATGATAGATGGCTGAATAGATTCACTGGCTTGCAGGATTGATTTTTGTCTGTATGAGGCTGTAAAGATTCGTCCAATGAAGCAAAATGTCATGAAAACTAAAAAATCCATAGTAATCATACAGTAAATTCTGAAATGGAATGCTTACGAGTGTAGCAAATCCAAGTGCATGTAGGAAGATAGTAATGCCTCAGGGAGAAAATAAAAATCATGAGGTAACTGTCAACTGACTGAAAAGTCTGAGGAAATTAGTGTTTTTTCATCTTGGAATAGCTTCAGTCCAGATTGCCCATGGTCATGTTTCTTAAGCTTCCTTTCATGATCTTCTTTCTTCTTCTCTGCTGCATGAAAATGTCGCCCTCACCATGTCGCCCTCACCATGTCCCACTATTCTAGAGAATAATAACGGCTTCTTTATCGCTCTAACTGAATTACACGCTCAAGTCAGGCGCACCAGTCATTTCCTTGATTGTGTAACAAGTGAGATGCTGCGGCATCTGGTGCCCCATCCCACGGGACCAGTGTGGGGCCAGAGCTGGCTGTGGGCCCTCTGATAGTGTTAACCCCCCCATTCATTCAGCCAGAGGCTGCAGAATTGAGAGGGCTCAGGATTTCACCCCCAGGGAATACTAATAACCCTACCAGAGAGATTTGTCTAAGCCTTGCTCACTATCAACCCTGTAGGCAGGCGTGATAGCCTGCCAGGACTCTTCAGTCGTGTTGAGGGAAGATGCAGTCTGGTAGGGTGAATGAAGCTGCTTAAGTAAGCACTTTGATTAGCCCAAGAGAAGTCATTAACTGTGCTGAATGCTGCTCTGAAGACCAGGTTTTGTTGTCTCCAAGTCAGGTCTGTTTCCTGTGAGTTTGGGGTCCAGTGTGTTTGGACATAATCTTTTCAAGATTCAAGTTTTTTTTCTGCTTACACACATTTTTTAAGATACATTTTGTCTCCACCTGTTCTACCTTTCCATGTTGTCTTTCAGCACTAATTAAAGAGTGATTTGACCATGAATAAATGTACAGATTATTTTATGTTTTTTTTTTTTTTTTAACGACATAACAGTCCAAAAACTTATGATTTTTGATCTGCTGTCACATTTTAAACTAGAATATTTTCCATTTTTGTCAGAAAAATGATTGAACTATTTGGCGATGATCAAAATAGCTGCAGATTAATTTATGATATGTGGCACAATTTCTGTGGGAATGGGAATGGTTGAAAAAATAATGTTATTTTAACATGGTCTCTATCAAACAGTCTTGTGATTTGTACACTGGGGCATTTCTGTATTTTACCTTTATCAAAAAATTGCTGCTCTTGCAATCTGGATGTTGCTCTTGGCAGCATTGTGATTTGTCTGAATCCATTTGAATGCAGTAATGCATTTAAACTAAGCTGGAGAACTGATGTTAAATTTTCAGTGCTGCTGCTGTCTAACTGATGTGACAGTCTGATGTTACCTTTAGCTTTAGCCCAGCTTGCTAGCTTTTATGTCAGAAAACAAAACAAAACCCTTTGACAGTAGCCTCGTTTGCTGTTACTGGGCAATAGGGCGTGCAATGGGTGAACAGGACAGTGCATTTTCTGAGTGCCCCCTGCACATGAACTTACTGTACATGCACACACTGTTGGTCTACACTGAATGTAAATTTCAGACAAGGCCTAACATTCAGTTTTTCCCCACGTTCAAGCAGTTTGAATTTCAAATAAAAAGTGCTCTTTTTATTTGGTCTTTTTAGTTTGGTTTTTAATGAATTTTTAGTTTATGATCTGGCTGAAACCCCGTCCGTTTTTACGTTGAGAAAGGCACAAGCTCTTTCTGCTGGCTTTCGTGGTTTTGTATCACATTTTATTTGCTCTGGTTTCTGTCTTGACTTTGTCTCAACTCCCTTTGGATGTGGTCTTGGCTTTGAAGTCCAGTGGAGCTGCTTAAGTTGATGTGGAGTTGACTAAGATCATCTTCTCTTCAGCGTTGCTTTTTGCCTTGTAATTTTTGACGTTTTGTCTGTTTTCTGCTCTCTGTTTGCAGTGATTCAACTGTCACCAAGTTACTTTCGGATATTTCTGTCCTAGCACTGAAGCCAGGTATTGAACCTCAACACTTTCTTTGGTACTGACAGAACTGTGTCTATAGGTCAGAGTGCTCAGCTGGCTTCAAATGTCTGCTTAGTTTTAAAGTATTTTCATTCATGCAGAGTTCTTTATGCAGTGTTTGTCTTTAGGCAGCTTTTAGCATTTTTGTCTCATGTGGAACTTGGGTATCACACCTGCGTTATATTGAAAGATTTCATTTCATATATTCTCTGATGCATGGAGAAGTGATTTCATTCACTTTTGTGGCGGCACTAAAAGATGATTAGCTGGGTACTTCACATGAGTTTTGAGGCGATGAGATGTGGAGCAGGTATGTGCTGGGGTTGAACAGTTCATTGAGGTTGATTGCGAGCAGTCAGCTGTGGTGCACGAATCTGACAGGGGCGGCAGTGAACCCTGAGGGACTCGACCCCCATCTCCAGCTTAGGTCTCTCCATTTACCTCTCCATTATCACTGTCTCTCCCCATCGTCTGCCCCTTCCAGACCACTTTGATTGTACTTCCAGTCAATCTCAAGTCCTGTCGCTCTCCCATTTTCTTCCTTTTCCTCATTAAATCTGTCTTCTTCTTTATTTTTCTACTTTTCTAACTCTCTTTGCTCTCTGTACGTTCCTCACCACATGGTTTTGTTAACCGTTAACAACTTTCTGTCTCCTCTCCTATCCCCTCTACTCTCCTCATTTCCCATCCTTCCTTCTCTTTCATGTCACAGCTTTCATTTTACAACTTCTTCTTGTGCCCTTGGGTCATGTCTGTGTTGGATCATGAGGGTAGCGTTTCAGCGAGATCAATGGCGGCTGAAGATATTTCATTTAAAGTGTCAGATTAAATTAGGACAAACCTCCACTGACAAGGGTTTAACAGCCTTGATGGAGAGCAGCGACATGCACTCCTATCAGCATCGATTAGCTCCATTGTCATTTTAGGGGGGAGTCTCGTTTGATTAATCGGGCCCTAAGTAGTACCTGGAGGGACACCATTTGATGCTCTCATGGATTAATAATTAGTTTATCTCAAAACTGACTAATCAATAGCTGAACGTTCTTCTGCCAGATTGTGCATTGCTGCCTGAGTCGCAGGGAATCTGGGCTAACCTTTTCCAGTCGGTTTGCACAATGCTTGTGAATGCTCACAGAGTTGACTGCAAAGCTTTTCTGACACCACCAAAGAGTCAGAATTAAAGGCTGCTGTAAAAAAGCAGAATTGAAGACAAAAGCTACTGTACTGTGTAATCAATGCACAGAGGCTGCCTTGTGTCTCCAGACATAGAGAGAAGGGAATAGACACAAAGAGAGGGTGGGAGGGGGATTATTTGTCACCAGTGAGTGTTCAGGGCAGAGAGCTTCATGACACTGATGGCCTGTGAAGCTGCTCTTTGAGGATGCTGAATGAACTTGTCGTGACAGATAGGGCACTGTGTCCCCGAGCAGCCGGGAGCTGTGGATAAATTCTGCAGTACAATGACAAATTGTAAGGTTGGCGTGGAAAATGAAGATTGAGACTTCTTGATATTTGGACTTTCACCTGATCCTCCTGGAGGTGAGTCCGCAGTGGAAAGGAATAGGAGAGGGAAAAACAGTCAAACTGGACTCTTCAGGCACTTTTGACAGCGTTGTCGCTGCTTCAGTTTTTATGTCTTTATATTGAAATGAATCAAATTACAATTGCATCTTTTCCTCGTGGATATTCAGTCGGTGAACCTACGTGTGCTGGCAGGATTGCTGCTCATGCTAAGGATGCCATTTGTTCCAGGTGTTGAGACATGTGAAGGCTTAATTTTGGGTTTTTAATCAGTTCTGCAAAACAAATGAGTGTCATCAGTTGCTCATTTGTCTCCATATTACAGGCAGCATTTTCTGAAAGGTGCTTGATGCAACAGGGCCTCATTTCCTGAAAACTTTGGTCAACAGTGTCTTTGAAGCAGAACACACAGGAGTTTTTTTTTAGAAGTGCAAGGATGTAAGATTTGCAGGGAAATAAGCTGTTTGATTCTGGTACAAAAGCACCAGATTGGTTTTTGAGGCAACAATTGCTTTGCGCTGAACATAATGAGCCTTGCAAATAAAAACTTGGTAGAAAATTACTTTGACACTGTCACAGGGATGCATTCGATAGATTGCCATGAAATTTAGTGCAGATATTCGTGCTTCCCAGAGAATGTACCTGATGTTCTGGATCAGGGCTGTTTGGTAGGGAGATAATGGTGAAAGGGATGTGTTGAGAGGGACTCTGAGTTTCCTTTAAAGTGACCTGGCTTTGACACTACGGACTGGAATTGATGCCTGATGTAAAGGGCTTCAGATGGAGATTAATGCAGAGTAGTCCAATCTGCTTGTTTGTGGATACTAACCTTTCGCACCATTGCCCCAACATCCCACGATTCCACCAGCGCCTCGTTGACATCTGACACAGTCCTGCCACAGCCTCCGTCGGCCAGTGTGTCTGTTAACCTTTGCTGGTCTGTAGAAAGCCAGAGTGCTCATTTTCTTTGCCAGCAACATCCCACTTCAGATTCACACAATCCCACACATTGACAGTCTGCTGAATATGGAGCTGTTGAGAGCAAACATGTTTTTCGACTATCGGTCAGCTCCGCAAGAGTAGCTGAAGCGCGGGAGAGTGGCTCCTTCGTTATTCTCCAACTACTTTTTCTCAGGCAATCTAGGGATTTAAAGTGCCAATTTTTGTCCACCGCAGTGCTATGGTGTCGTTGTTTTAGTTCAAGCCTCAGCAGTAACTTTTAGATTTAGCTCTGTTTGGGTTTGAAGTGTCACTGTGTCAATTAAATGCTCCGAACGCTTCCATCATTCTCTGGCAAACTGTGGTTTTGATCCAAACCAGCTGAGCCCTGACTGAAGCTGATGTAATAGTGCTGATTACGGGCATGTTGGATTCCTTCTGACTGGCAGGGCTGACAACAGGGTCTTTAGTTGAATGGCCGAAATGCCAGCGACGTGGCAGGAACAAGCTACAGCGGAATGGCTAAGAGAAAAGATGAAAATAGACTGGGAGCTTGAAGCTGCTTAGGAAGAGACAATAAAGCCAACATCTATTTGCTCTTATGTGCAGTAAGTGTATCAGTGGGCTAAATGGACCTTTTTTCACTCCTGACTCAAGCTCATATGTTAATGTGAAACATTGGCATTGTACAGCACACAAATGACATGAATCTGCATTTTTATGGCATTTGCTACAGGATTGATCATGAATCAGTGTGAATGTGGCAGGCTAAGGAGAAATATCCACGCTCGCTTCTTACTTACATCAAGCTCATTCATCTCCCTGCTTGTTGTAAGGGGAGTTTGACATTGAAATGGGTGTGTATTAAACACTGAGAAAGGAGACTTGGATGTGCGTCGGACAGGCTTTTGCTGGAGCAAATCAGAAATGATGAATGGCATGGCGGTTTAATGATGTTGTAGTGGAAAGGCAACTGCTGAAGCAGGCACATTACATGCTAACTGCAGGGAGATGAAGATGGTCTTTTGCCAGGCGCCTGCAGCATTCACATGCAAAGCCTCCACCTCAATTAAAGGAATGATTAGTGGAGTAACAACCCAAACTTTTCCCTTGTGACTACATCTTCTTTCTTTTAAAACATTTTTTTTTTTATTCCGAACATGTACCAACTGTAGAATTCGGCACGTTCGCTGTGTCTCCCTTAGGGTCTCGCTATCTGCTCACTGTCTAACACACATATCCATCTATACACCTATTCCAGGAAATAAAGGCAGCTGATTTGCATTTTTTGTCTCTGCAAGCCCCACGTCTTCAACATGAAGCGCTGCGCTGTTCTCTCTTGGCACAACTACTCCACATCACAGGCTCTTATCACACGTCAGCCGGGAGCTTCAGTCCCAATTAGAATTACATCTCCATTTGGATCTTTAACGTGGTTGTTGGTGGCGTTCAAAGGCCCATGAACACATTTCATTAACCTAGATGCCTCCTCATGCCATCTATCTTTCTCAGTATGTGAAGGGAGCAAAGCCTGAAGACTTCGGGAGGTGCTAATCAGCTCTCAGTGCATTTGTCTGTTGCACAATGCAACGTGTCATTATGAAAGTATTAAATCCTCGCTGTGCCCCTGAGGAGTCCTTGGAGCTCAGGCTTTGGGTTGTGTTTAGTATTGTTTCTACATGCAAGTTTGTATATGAAATTATTGTTTGGATTCACTTCTGTTCAACTAGCTCTGTGTGTGTGTGTGTGTGTGTGTGTGTGTGTGTGTGTGTGTGTGTGTGTGTGTGTGATTCCACTTGCATAACCAGTAGTGGTGTATGTGTGCATGCGTGTCTCGGGGAAGATTTGGCCACAGCTCCGGCCAGGGAATGTTGCTGACACAAAGGGAAGGCAACCACTTTTTCTCCTCGTACAACAATCAGCATGGCATCAATCGTACCATCAAAGCAGTGGTGGGTTAGCACTCGGGGTTAGCTGCGGGTAAACCGAACGTGGCTCACATGAATCATGAGGTTTTGGCGGGGATGGGGTTGTGTGAGTTCACTTTAGGTTAGCAGCGCCACATGTTAATGTTTCGATGTATGTTTCAAAGCGTGAACTGTGGTGAAGGTGCCAGAGGATGCAAACCTCTTTATCAGTGCTAAGAAGTGAATTGCTTGAGGCTACATGGAAAAATCACTGATCTGCGAGCACACACACCCAATCACAGTCTGTAATATTGAATATTCTGCAGTGAAGAAGGCTACACTTTTTTTCAGTGGAGGTAGATGAAATGTAGACTTTCACCCATGGGACAAGGATTGATGGGAAAATGGCCTTATTTTTAGTTTGACACTCTATGGGAGGGCTACATTATGCATATTAAGTCAAAGGGCAGATGAGATTTGTCTGTGGTCAGCTACACCAAGGTTTTCTGTGCTGTTTTGAAGGTGGAGGTGCACCAACACACCTGAAATAAAGGTGGGGTAGGAAAAATAGAAAAATAGAATTATGCTTCCTAAGCTTCAGGACCAAGGAGCAGTGATATTATGTAACACAGCAAAGGCCCCATTTTTAATAATGAAAGATGATTGTTCAAAGTCACATTGTGTTCTTTTCCTGTCGGGAGATGTGTGGTGGAAAGCGGCTACAAGGACAGAGCTTTGGCTACAACGATACACAACCGCAGATCTGTCCCAAACTCTGTTTGAAATTCAGAAAAAAAATGATGTGGTTATGAAAACATGATCTGTCCGTGCAACTCATTCTTTTCCTCTGCCACAAGCTTTTGCATGTGTGTGGGGGAGTGTGTGTGCATTCCCTCAAACATATCCACAACATTTTCAAACTAAAAGAAATGTCAGATGACCTTCGTGGAAGTACAGCACTTTTGAAAATAGCAAATTCTGAACAATGACACTGAAGTTATCCAGTAACTGCCTGTGTTTACTTACCACCTGTGCTTAGCAATGTCCATACACCAGGGCTATTCAATTACAAATTCAGTTGGGCCAGATTTTAAAATCAAGACCTTAAGCTGGGCCAGACATTTTTCGGTCAGTAAGGAGGAGGTAATGACAAATTTCAAACCAACACAAATTAATATAATGAAATAACAAGTGATGTTTATTAATCAATCTTTGTAAAACGCAGCCACTTCAAAAAGTGCATAAAAACACAGTTCAAAACTTTAATTGAACAGCGGTAATATACTCTCACTCATGAAATAATAACCCAGGCATTAAAAAAAGTGCACATCAATTGTGATGAAATTGTTTTCCCCTTTGAAATAAAATAAACATATCTGACATAAGAACATCGAAAAAGTGCATGAAAACCTTCTCTGAATAAACAGAACCTGAGGTAACAGCAATGCTATTTTTCACTTTAAATAACTAAAAAGAATATTTTGGTCACAAAATATTGTTCCTTTTGAATGAAATCAAAGTAACAATCAGGTCATGTTTGACCGAGGAACATCACAAGGTGCATTTACCTGAATAAAAAAGAACCATCACAGCTTTTAGTGCACAAACCCATTACAAGTCATAACAGTAATTAACAATCAACAATGAAGACTACACCACACTGTTTTAAATCATCACGTGTGAATAGGCATCTCTTCTTTACCCATTCCACTGTTTGTTGCCGTGTATGCTACAGTTTGTAGTACTTAGTGGGAGAAGTGACATTTTTTATTCTGGACAAGAGCAGTGACATTTGGCTCATAAGATGTCACTGCAATCCGAAGGCACTGGTGAAGAGTGCTGTCAGAGAGGGAGCAACGAGAGCTGCTTTTTATTGCGTTCATGTGTGAGAAGCTTGATTCACACGTGTATGTTGATCCAAACATACTGAGAATATGGATTGCTACTTTCTTGATGTTAGGGAACTGGTGCGCATTGACATCACTCCAAAACTTCGCTGGCCTGTAAGTGTGAAGCTCCTGTGCCATGGTTATGGATAACTGCATGTCAACAAGTTCAGGAATAAACTTCCCCTCGTCAATGGAAGGGACCACTTCCTTTGCTCTGGCAGAAAGGTCCCCTTCTGTTGCAACAATGTAGGGGTCTCTGGCAAAGCCCATCGCCTGCGTGGGCAAGACAAGTCCACCCAATCTACCTGTGGTCACGTTGGTTGCGAAAATGTCCGGTTTGATTTGGAATGCGTGCATCTGTCCCACAAGATCGCTGACAATTTTGTCTCTGCCTTGTAGACCCATATTTAGGTCATTCAGGTGTCTGAATATGTCACTCAGAAAACAGACATTAGCCATGAAGTTGTCGTCCAGTATGTGATCCAAGTGTGTCTCTGCTTTTTTTTGCTTGCTGTTGCAGAGGAAAGTTGTTATCTCCAGTGCTTATCTCCAGAAATGCTCCAGTGCTTTGCCTTTGACATCGTTGTGCAAAAGCAGGTTGTGGTGCTCAGCAGACATTTCTGATAGCAGCTTGCAAAATAAGCGATGTTGGAGGCTTCATGTGGAGCGTATAAAATTGATTGTAGCCATCACATTGTCCATTGTTGTTTTAAGCTCACTGCTGAGTTTTGCGCACAACACTGTCTGATGCACAATGCAGTGTACTGATGAAATCTGGGGTGCAACAGCGGACCAACGTGCTACCAAACCATTTACTTTCCCCATCATGGATGGGACCCCGTTCGTCACAAACATGCACACACGCTCCATATCCAGACCATTGTCTCAAAGATTACCTCGCCAGTTGTGTGCCTGTCGAACGGCAGTAAGCCAAGCAATTCCTCTTGGAAGATTTTACCGTCAAAAACAGACGGACATGTATGCACAATTGTTCAGTATCACCTCTGTTTGTGGACTCATCTACTGCTATAGACATGGTGTCAGCTTTCTTCAGATTTTCCAACAGCGTTTCAAACACATCCGTAGCAAGAATTTCAACCCTGCGAATGTTTGAAGTGTCTGACGGGCACATTTTTAATAGCAGATGTTACACTCGTTTTAACTGTGTTGTCATCACTTCATCCGCGACTGCAAGCATGCAGTCTTTAACGGTATCAGAGTCTGTGAATGACCTTTTCTTCTTTGTTAAAATCCACGAAACATGGAGGGAAGCTGCTGTGGCTCTCTATTGAGCTGTAACTGTCCGCACCAGAGTTGGACTACTCCTGTTGTACGAAGCAATTAAACATTGCACCTTTGAAGTCCTCTGTTGGGATCCTTCAGGAAAGTTTACTCGGAAAGTCGGGTGTTTTTCCAGGCGGTGTCTCCGGACATTATACTACTACATTATACAGTCATTGCAAAGTAAACACATAGATTTGGCGTTTGGAGTTGGCGGTAAAATAAAACAGTATTTGTCCGTCCAGGCAGGGTTAAAACGACGGTTTTCATTGTCAGTTTTTCGTTTAAGGGTTGAGAGAGACATACTTTCATCTGCTGGAGTTGGGATTCTGTCAGCAACTTTCAAAACAACGCGCTGCGTTGTGGGTTGGTTGTGTGTTGCATGTGGCCCACGGGCCGCCATTTGAATAGCCCGGCCGTACACTGTAAAAATCACAATAACTTTATTCACAGAATGCTGCATATGTTTTGGTGACATTGGTTTCACAACAGTTTATATTGCTGTTGTCATCAAAAGCTATATATAACCGTCCACTTTGATAATGTGCCTGTATTTGCTCAAAAGTTAAGTGAAAATGGCACAAATGCAGCATTTCTGAGGCCCATGGGCAGCAACTCATGCATACAGAATGAACTCTAGTTTGTTTATCATTTCCCCCCTCATTTTGGTGGCGTCGCTGCTAATGTCCTCTGGGCCCAGATGACACCGCAAACCCTTTAATCTCCGACTGATACACACACACACACACACACACACACACACACACACACACACACACACACGTTCACACGTTCGCGCACGTATCACACAGCAAAGCATCTCATCCAATTACTGATTCAGCATCAATTATTGTCCCAGACGCTGTGCTCGTCAGAAGATACTCATTGCAGCTAGGCTCCCCTGCTTTGTTAGCGATTGGATTGACAGGATGCATATGCAATCATTTTGGATACAGGCGCACTCACTGGCTGCCTGATGTGGTTTGAGGTTATCATGCTGGAATAGCCAAGCATTTCCTGTCATGGCCTTATAGACTGGTGGCCACCCATTGATCTGTGTGTGATGAGTTAAAAATGTGTCTGCACCATTTGATTCATGGGATGTCAGATGTACTGTAGGCTTTAAATGGTTTTCAAGGACAGCAGAAGCCCTTGATTGACAGTCTTTGTACCACATGTCGTCTTTTGCAGCAGATTTTCATTGTCACTCAAATCATCCATTAATGTACAGTAACAATAACTAATACCAGCTTAGAAATTAGACCAACTCTAGAGATCAGTTGATGGCATCCTGTTCCATTGCTGTTCTGGCTCAGTGTAGTAATGTGTAATGATACAGCGGTTGTGTTGGTGCTGTTGGAAGAGGAACCAAACCTTTGAGGAAATTTGTCAGAGCCAATGAGCTGTGAAGTCCAAGATGTCAAATTTTGTGGCTCTTAATGAATTTTTCTTTAAAACAAGCTGAACCACAGAACTTTTCATTTTCACATGTTGTAAATCAGAGGGAACATTTGTATTGAAAGCTGTTAAACTGCAGTGGGATTCATCTGTAAGGAGTGAAGTAGATGAGATTAATGTTTTATAGCTTAATAACTAGCTTGTAGCAGATTTTCCGCAAAGCAAATAATGCTAACAGCTAACATATAACTGAAACAACGACCGGCTTTTGCTAAATATGTTCATTGTGCTTACAGCAAAGCAGTGATGTTAGCTGACTGACAACTATGGTACCAACCAGACAGAACACCAGAGAAAATTCACCAGTTGTGTTGAATTCAGTGGAAAGCTGAGACATAAATAGATTTGAATGCAGTCAGGCATTGTTACCCAAGAGTTGAGGACCTCCAGTATGGCCGCCACAGGGCATCTTATGCTATGTGAAAACCATTTTTTCAAAAACTTTAGTATAAACTTGTGGCCACGGAAGTGAGTGCCCCAGCTTTTAGGTTACAAAATGCAATAGAAGCACTAACCTCACCTAGATCAGGAGCGTTACTTTGCTCTGCTTCCTTCTCAAAATCTTTAGATTGATGCCTTTATTGTAATTGCCTCTAACAATAGATAATGAAGCAATTATGAGCTGTCTGGTTTCTTAACACGCCATGGTTTGCTTGTAAACCACCATATAAGACCGCACATTAACTGACGGCAGCGGAGACAGAACAGAGTGAGGGAGACGGGGTGATGTAGGGAAAGCCTCTGCCAAGTGGGTGCATGCCAGCACTTAAAAATCTGGCCTGCTGATACACATCTTTGGTCAGGGAGTTAATAAACAATGCAGCAGACCTCCAACGGTGATAAAATCCTGTCTGACTTTCTCCTTTTCTGTCTCTGTCTTCCCTTTACTGTCCTATTTGTCAGGACACTGACCTGGTTAGACATTCTGTGTCTGGTGACCTGGTTAAATATATCAGGTTGATGCTTGCTTCTTAGATACAGTGTTGCCCCCTGCTGACAGGAGGGAAATGAAAGTAAGACTGGTTAGCAGCTTCAGGTGAATCAGGGTGTCACCATCCTCCATCTAAGAATACTGATAGGAATCCTCTAGGAATCAAGATTTAATGACTGTTTTGTATAATACTGGTGAAGTAGGAATTATGATTCGTGTTGAAACAAGTCACGCAAAAGCTTTCAAATGTATCATTGTATGTTTAATTTAATTTGGACGACTGGTCAAACAAAAAGAAGGAATAGTTAGTATCAGAAGATTACAACCAAATTCAATCTGACACTTTAACCAAGACATAGGTATCGTAGCTTAGCATAAAGGACGGATGCACGGAAAAAAACAGCTGATCTGGCTCCATTCAAAGTTTAAAAGATCTGTTTCCCAGCATCACTATAGCTCACCAATCAACAGCATGCAAAAACTAGCAATGTCAAGATCAAGTTTTTTGTCCCTGATCCAAGCCCTTTAATATTGGCTGCTGATATTGGTCCAATCCAATACTCGTATATTTAATCAGCATTTAGATAAATATATCTCACACATTGAAATAACAGCTGTAGCCTTCCACATTTTGCACGCCTTATTTTTCACAAGCTGCTCGATCCAAATGCTGCAGGTCCTAATTCAAACCTCCACAGTTCATAAGCTTAAGTCATTGATATGATACAAATGAAAGTTTAATGAGGAGAATGCGACTCCAGAAACTGTCATGATGCAATTTGCTAGAGACGGTGTATCACTCTGCTGTGACTGTAGAAACAGTCTGTGCAGTTGCACAAACTCTTTTTCTTTGCCAGGGTACAGGCACTGGTGGCAGAAAACACACAAATCCACAACAGCCAAGGTTATTTTTGGCCTGCCATCAAGTTACTCACGCTATTAGTGTTAATTAGTGACAGCTGATATGACCTGAAAGCGTCACTGGCGGGTAAAAATGAAGCTGCTGAATGTTTCGTACACAGAGCTTTGATAATGATGAATAGCGTCAGCGCTTAGGGAATCCCTGGGTTTTGTCAACCTGGGTGTCAGAACAGAGTTGATGAGTGGCGCGACCAAATAATTTTTCACGTTCTCACACCAGCCTTCACTCACATATAGAGCTGGCTGTCATTTAGGAAAGCAGCAGCAGCAGGCTGAGGTGGACAAACGCAGTTCCAGTCGAGTAAAGAAAGGATCGGATTTTTTTCAGTCAACGCCAAACCATTAAAAATATGCCTGGATCGGCCCTGATTCTGATCATCTGGATTGGTTTTGGGCATCTCTAATACAAAGAATGTTTTCCTCCAAGTTCTTTCAAACATATCTTTGCTTGAAACAGTCGGTTTCAAATTGGTGAAACACCAAAGCCTCCCAAGCATGCCTCCCCCATCACCTCTCACCAAGGTGACCAGTGGTCTTTGAATTGTGTATTTCGCTGTCACAGCATTAAAGTTCTTTTTTCCATTTTTTAAATTCCTTTAACCACTGACTGCCATGTGCTGCAGATTGGAGGGTCAGTTATTGCTTTCTTGGCTACTGCAAGAAGCGTCTGCAGCAAATATATCTTTTTCCTGCTCATCACTGCTTCTGGGGTAGCCCCAAGGATGGCCAGCAGTGGGTCCCTTGGCAGTTCAAAACCAAATATTTTATGCAGTAAGTCAGATATCTCCCTCCAAACGTTAGCCAAGAGAGGGCACCTCTGAAATAGAAGTCAATGGATTGCATTTCCTCCAAAGAGATAGTTTCCCAAACATTCCAGCTCCCATTTCTATTGAAGGGAGTTTTCCTGTGTCTAGAAAATGCTCTCTAAATATTGGATATTGTCCTCTTTGTGTGCTTCCTGTCTTGAATCTTTATCAAGTGTTATTCAGGAGGGGAATGTGTGTTTTCAGAGACGGTAACACCCTCTGCAGCATCAGTGCTATGTGCAGAACAGTTAACGTACAGCCCTTTAAAAAGCCTAAGCAGTGTTTTGACTGCTGTTATCATCTAATAGACTTTCTGCTGAATCTGTGACATGGATTACACCACAGACTTTTCTGTGTTATCTCGAGCTTTGAAGTGTGTGCTTTTACTGTACATGCATCAAAAACCCTAACCCAAACTCCACTAATATAAACTACAGACTCTGAATGTCCTCCGCTCTTTCAGTCTGTTTCCTCCTCTCTGTGTCTCCAGTATTTTTCAGTGCGTGACCAAACACACCCGCACGGATGGTTGAAGTTATTGAATGCACAGATCAATCCATTGCCACGGCAAGCACTGGTTAGACACGGTAGCTGGAACCTAATATTAGATATTTCAGTGATGGCATTTTTTGCATGCAACGGAGAGGAATGTGACTGGCAATCAGGTGGCAGCTGAGCCGTCTCATGCTGTGAGTCATGCAGACCATGTAAACATAAAAATGTAAATGCAACATGGAAAGCTCTTCATGCTGCTGGTTGCTGATGTCATTTAGCTCCTCTTGGCTCTGCAGGCCTCTGTGGTTCTGTCTTTAGTGGTTTTTGGAAATCACTCACTTGCCTCTTAGTTCAATTTTTTTTTGGTGCTGTTGAGGCCGGGTGGTTGAGTGAGAGGCTTTCCATTACAGTAGTCTGTCACCACACAGAGCAGTTTTTGATGCCAGGCAGATTTTTTCCCCTTGCTATAACACACGCAAGGATGAGCCAGTAAGAACCAGGCAAAGGCCAGTAAAGATGCAACAGCAGGGGCAAAATACTATAAATGCGGGGTCATGGATTTCTCCTGCATGTCTTTTACATACATTATATTTGTATCTTTCATTTCATTGATGAGTCCAGGTTTTAGGCAGTCGTGAACAAGCTGTTGCTGCAGTTGCATCTCACTTGTAAATGAGTGCAGTAACACTGTAATGTATGTAAAGGAATTCACATTATGAGCACTTTTCTGTCCAGAACATCCAGTCGAACCTGCTGCAGCTTCAAAACATCATGGAATGGCAGTGAAATAAAGGTGATAAAAACGTGACCTTATGTAGTCCAGCTATAACAGATAGTTGTCTTCTTCTTCTTCTTTTTTAAGTGTAAGTGAAAATCAACAAGCCTTTTATCCATAAATGCAGTATGACTTATTCATCTGTGTTAAACCCTTATGTTCTGCTTCATTCTGAGCAGCATGCTGACAAGTAATTGACTTGGAGTCTCTAAAATGAGCAGCTTACCTACACCATCACCCCCCTTATGTTTCCTGGCCAACATTCTGCTTTTACAGTATCATATGCTTCAGATTTTACAGTATCATGTGCTTCAGAAGTCGTGGATAGCATGTTCGAGGATTAATAATTCGTGCTGGGTTCAGATTACCACACTATGTCTTCACATCCAAAAGCAGATGGACACAAGCGGTACTGTGTCATTAACAATGTCCCTCTTGTGTTTGAAGACTGAATAATTTCTAAATTTACCCTGGACATCTTCAGGGGGTGATCCCAAAATGATCTGCTTTCATTGCTAAGTGCTTTCAATTCAACACCACAGTAATGACAACAATGAACTACTTTATTTTCCACAAGCTACTATATCCAAATACTGAAGCTCCTGATTCAAAACTATTAGGTTTAGAAGCTCATAATGTTGATATTTGTATCAGTAAGTTTAACGGGAACATTGACGTGACGCAGTCAGCTGCAGAGAGGACCTCTCACTCTGTTGGAGTTTTGTGGGAGCTTAAAAAATAACTTGCAATTGAGGTGTCAGAGTGGTGGTTCTCCCCTCACAAGTGATCTTTGGCTGAGTGCAGACACCAGCTTGCAGAGAGCACTTAAACCACACAGCAGAGTTTCATTCTGGCCTGCCATCAAGTTACTCACAGAATCAACCTTAATTAGGGCCGCTGCTGACAATGATTGTTTTAGTAACTGGTGAAAGTGACAATCTGCCGGTTAAAAACAAAAAGCTGCTGCCCGAATGTTTTGTACACTGCTCCTCGCTAATGAGAAGAAATTAGAGTGGGAATGTAGCGTGTAACATTATTTTGCCAATCTGGGTGTCAAGACTCACTCACCGGTTGAGTGAGGACAAATTCACATTTACATGATCTAATTTTCACTGGCATGCGAGCAAAATGCTGCAGTGTAGAGGTCGGCTGCGGTAAAGGAGAATAGCGCTGCATCTGTAGCAGGCTGAGGGGAACAAACACGACAGAGGACACTAAAGGAAGGATCTGATTTTGATTTTAGCTGATCCATTAAAACAAGCCATGAGTGAGCCCATGCCGGCTTAGATTATCTGTAATTTAAAGAACATTTTCCGTCATATTGTTACAAACTAGTTTTCTTTGGTCTGGTTTTTAAGATATCTTGCACTGAGATTTCAGCCTCTATCCCAGTACAATGAAGGTGAATTTAGCTAGCAAGGATAAAAACACATTTGAAGACACCAGCGTTGTGTCCTTCTGGTATTAATGTTACAATTTTTATTGGATATAGTTTATTCAGAGGTGCAGCTATTTCATGAGGAATTCACTCAAAAGAGAATTTTTTCAGGCTTGCCTGGTATCTGTTGGGCATCTCGGTCACTGTCTGTCAACAGGCTTGTATTTGAGTTTATTTCCTTTCTGGATGCCAACAAAGACGCAATAGCCATAGAAACCAGTACCTAATCTTTACCCACGGCCTGGGGATATACGGTAATGGGTTGAACCATCTTTGGAAAGTACTTCTTCATGTTCCAGAATCCAGAAATAGAAATAACATACTGTACGTGGATCATCATTTAGGAAACCCCCTCATTTTGATATAGAGGATTGCTAATTATCCTGGAAATTTGCCTTTGCAGTAACCATGTAATTGCAGTGTTTATGCAGTTTAGCAAGGATGTGTATAGCCAGAGGTGTAGAATATCTGACCCAACATTTGCCTGGACATTCCTCCTCTTCATGAATCATCATCGTCACGTGGATTTGTGGTGCACTGTCTAATCTGTGATGTTCCACTCTTTAAACTCACTAATTTTACCTTCAGCTCTCCTTGATTTTTACTGCACATCCCTCTGTATTCACTCCTTTTCTCTCTTTTTTCTTGTATTCAGCCTTCAACCAAGCCTGATACTATATTCATTAGTATTGATCTGTATGTGCACCCAAGAACTCAGGTCATTTTGGAAAAGGGTGGAGGGGTCGTGCAGCGAGCGAAGCTTGCAGGTCAAGCTGCTGTGCCAAAACATGTTGTAAAGGCTTTGATCACTGACCCTGCAGGCCTTGTCAGGGACATCGCCTGTTCTTTAACCTCTTATTGAACACAGTGGAAGAACAACAGGGTATTGGCACTTCTTTGATGCATAATACATTATAGTCAGAGCAACTGTCACTCAGGTTCGCAGAAGCCTACTTGTCCAGCTTTCATGTACATTTTAATTTTTCATTAATGGCATTTAACGGATGCTGTTATCTGCAGAGAGTGAGCTGATGGGGGTTCAGCTAATTAATAAGGTTGTTCATGGATACAGGCTGTTGCAGCTCTCAGATATGTGACCTTTTAGTTGTATGATGGTGTCTGTACCCTTTATGATATCCTGGTGCTCCATTCAGGAGAGAATTTGAAGTGATCTTCCACTCAAGGGGCCATTTCCTTAAACTTTACGCCTTTATACTGCCTAATCAGATGGAGATGAGTCTTTTTCAAAAGAAGTGCCATTTCCAGTTAGTAATAAGATGGAAAAACCTAGGCTTGGGTTGGGTTCCAGTAGACACTTTCATTATGGATGTTGGCAAAATACCCAGATTTACTGAGCTTCTGTTAGCAAAGAGCAATGTACAGAGCATTTAGGGAAGTGATTCTTCGTTGGCACTGACTGCTGTTTTTGCCTGATGAAATAACTAATGCAGACAGTAGCAGGTTATACCATATGTAGCTAATTAATGTTAATTCTGTATGTAACTCGAAAACAGGCCAAAGTGGAACGTGCTCTGTGAAAGCTGGTGATTGATCATTTTTTGACAAAGAATCACCCCTCTCTACAACAGTACAATGTGTGCTGTTTGATTAAAAAATTCATCATGGGAAAGAATAAATCAATTGGATAATGATCATAACTGTTAGTTGTTGCCACAATTATGTCAGTGTTGCCAGAATCTTTAATTTAAACTTCTCCTGATATCAGATAAACATGTTAAGCTTTCCATTGCAATCGTTCTGAATGTGGAACTGCAATATTTGGAGAATGTAGCTCATTAAAGATAAAGTATGCTAAGTAAGTTTCGGCTCAGGAGGGGATTTGAAAGGATTCAGATTTGAGGCTGGATTCAAATTCAGTGAAGCATCGCCATTTTGTTTCTCTTCTTTCCTTCAGCCTGGCACTGTGTTCAGTAGTGGCTGACGTATCCATCCCATCGTCAATTTCACTGAAACTGAAACTGCTGAACAGTTTGAAGGTACGAGCAGTGGTTCAGATCTGGAGCCAGGCTGCTTGAACCTAATTCCTTCCAAACAGTTCCTCTTGTTTTGGAATTAAAAATAAAAGAGCTGCAAGGCTTTGATGTCAAACTTCCACACCTCTTATTTGTAACACCATTGTTCCTGGTAGCACAGATGGTGGAACTCACACTATGCTGGACTCCCACAGCTTTAACATGCTCATTATGGGTTGGATCTTAGCCTTTACCTGTACTGTACTATGCGTATGCTCATTGCTGATATAACAAAATGCCACATTTAGTTGCTTTGTAGAAATGGAGAGAAAAATTGAACTGTTTCCTTCTTTCTTCTACAAGCTGCAGAGTCACAAAGACAGAGACCACTTGTCTTTTAATTGTCTTTTTGCTTCTCTTCAGCACTGACATACTGTATCTTCTTTCTCACTTTGTCTGTGCTGAAAGACTCTTATTTGTCGACACCACCCACCCACACCTTTGTACATCTCTGCTGATTAGCCACGGCCCTCATCTGGCAAAGACACCCAGCGAGGCAATTTGTCCTGACCCCAGGTCTGCAGCCATATTTGCCCAGCCACAGTGTGTGTTGGCATGTTCGGCTGAGCACCATATGTGACAGGATGTTTGTAATGGTGGCCGCAAAGCACTCGTCAGCCCTTTCTGAGCACTATTTGCAAGGCGGCCTGGTTACTTGGATGTGTGTAGGGGATGGTTGGCATCAAGAGGTGGAGGGATGAAGGCAATTTGTTTCCGTTCACTCATCTCGCTGCATTTTTTTTTTTTTTCCACACTGGAAAAATGTGGACAGCAGCCACCTCCTCTGAACAGCCGGTCCAACTTAAGGCCTTGGGATCAGAGGGGTCCAAAGTGGCAGCTTCGCTTTTAAATTTTATGTTCAAGTCCTCTCCTCTCTTGTGGTGTTGGTTCAGAGCCAAAGTGGCATTCAAACAGGTACTGTTCCACCAACAGAGTCTTAAGAGCTTTGTTTTTAATGCTAATACCCCACAGAGAGCTTGGCCAGTATTGGCTACATACTTTTTGCTGCTTAAAAGTGTCCCCTTGTGTATTAGAAATGACTGGTTCAATATGTGCTCTCTCCCCCTGAAGTGCGTCAAAGCTGTAGGAAACGTCGTAAAGCGTCCACGGTTCATGTGTACTGATTTTCCAATGAAACGTGAGTAATGATGACATTATCACCTGTCAGTCACAGTGACGCTGTGGCTCATGCTGTGGTTTTCACAGTTCTGTGTATTGTGGAATGGTTGAACTTTTCACTCTTTTATAGAGCTGGAAACACCTGCCACATCAAGAGTATAATTTTCCCCGTCAGTTTGTGAGCTGTTGGTATAAAAGTTGGCCAGCGAGGTATTAGAAACCCATAGAGGCAGTGTGTTTTTTAAATTGCTAAACTTGGGAACAACAAAACACTTCTATTTAAGGTCTACTGTACTTTACTGTAAATTTTGTTAATTGGGTGTATCTTGCAAGCCAGCAGCTTGCTTGCACTTTAAGATACTGAACTCAAATTATATGAAGAATTTGAATCTGCCCTCTGTTCTTTCATATTGTTCTCTAAATGACTGTACTTGTCCTTCAGTGTGATACTTGCTATTAAAACACTCCACCAATTTTGCACTTGACCATCAGCTCACTAGTCTTGGTTAGTGCTGCTCAGCCTGTGAACAGTCTCTGCGGCTCTGGCCGAGCTCTCGGTTGTGGAGACTACAAGTTTAGATCAGAAAGCCTGTGTTGCAAACTGAAGGCATGGATTTTTAAAGATGTTTACCAGACAGGGAGGGTCTCACGGAAGATGCTCTTAAGTGCAATGGCAAGTGTAGGCTCCATTGATTTCTGAACCCATGCTGGGCACTAAAAGTCAGAATAGCTCGAGATGCTTGTTTTTTCTATATCCTTCTGAATAGTTTAAAGCTGCACTGGTCAATATTTTGATATCAACAATGGATCAAATGAATGTCTTTAATTTGCAAGGTGCTGCTATTAATGACAACCCCATAGAATTATTGGAATTCATTGATTTGGTCCCGCCAACAACTTTACTGTTTTGGTTGAGTCTCACCGCTTCATGGTATTGTTTTTGGCCTCAACAGGCAGCTGTTTTCAGCAAAAAAACTCTGATAAACACTTTGCCATAAGCCTCATGTTCAGCATTGGACAAGGCAATTAGCAGCTAGCTGGTGAACACAGCATAGTATTTAACTAAGGAACTGAAGACTTCCAGTAAAAGCAGAGCTAAAAAATGAATATTGGACATTCAGAAGGTAGCCAGAAACACGGCTATAAATAAATGCTGATGTCGCTCTGTGTCCTTTAGATGTGTAAATAGGCTAATATGTTCTAACATGGTTACCATATCAGCTTTATAGGGTGTTAAGATGTGGTGTTATGTTACCTCTTAATGCCCCCACACATGCAGGTTTAAACACATTTTTATGACATAATTTCAAGTGAAAGAGATTAGACAAATTTGAGCAATGTTCAAATCTGGCCTCACATCAGTGGGAAGAGTGGCCCACTAAACACTGTCTAATTATTTTTCGATTCCTCCAATAAGAAAAAAGTGATCATGGCATGGTAAGGTGCTTTGGATAAAGGCATCCTCCACATTGCACAGCGGAGCCGTATGTGGCCAGTCTCTGAAGATCAGTCTCGCTGCAGGCCTTGCTTTTTTTTGCAGCTCATTAATTTAAGACTGTGGACAGAGGAGAAAAAGTCCATCACCCAAGGCCACATGGTAAGGCATTATCTCCCACACACTCTTTACTTATCATCTGTCTGTCTTGCATCACTCTGCCTCTTTTTGTTTTCCAACATCTGCTCACTGTAACCTTGAGGTCCATGTGGAATGCAACAGGTTCCGCGTTCAAGTAGATTTTCACACCTGGCAGAGGGAAAGGTGTGTGTGGATTTACTCTGAGTCATGAAATGGTAATGAGGAAAGGCAATGGTGTGTGTGTTTGAGAGAGAGCGTCTGGTGCTCCATAGCCCTAAGGTAAGGTTTTTGTAAGTCTGGAAGTTGTTATGAAACACGGTGATGTAATCGCTACCAGTGAGTAATTTGCAATGAGAATGATTTCATCTCTATCTCTTTGGATTGGATTGTGAGAGTTGGCTGGTAACACTGATGGCACACAGAGAAAAACACTGCTCGGATGTCCGTGGCTGTGCCTGATGGTGAGTTTACTCATGGCTCTTTTTTTGAGAGGAGTGTGAAGTGCACAAACCAGTGAGACAATGGTCGCACTCATATTTATGCTTCCACATATTTAGATAAATGAAAAGGTTAATGAAGACACTTGTTCTTTCCGAGAAGAAAACGGACACTGGGTGCATTCACTTGAGCTAGACACTGATATAAATATAGTGCTGATGTTTTTAATTTGCTTCAGATTGAGATAAACACAACTGTGAAACAAAGGAAGTAATCTTGTGATGGGGTGACCTCATAGTTTGGGAAAGTGTCCCACTACCAGAGAATCACATTTTCTGTTCTGTTCAATTCTTTCAAAGGATCCTGGAGGAAAACAGGCCTTGAAGGAAGAGAGAAAAAGGCATAATACGGCAATTTGGGGAAATATGCTTATTTGCATTCTTGCAGAGAGTTAGATGAGAGGATCGATATCATTTGCATGTCTGTCTGCCAGGAGATTTTTAGCTTAGCGTAGCTTAAAGATTTGAAGCAGGGGGACAGAGCTTCACTGGCTCCATGTAAAAAGTGATGCTGCTCCTGGAGCCTCCACTGGTTGCCTGGTAACTTTACGGTGATGTCAAGGCTACATGATGCACAAGATATAGAATTTCAATGAGTGAGCACTCCAGGTGCTGTGTTTTCTTTATTTTTGGGCAGGAAGCTAAACATCTCCTATCTATAGTTTCCTCTTTAGCTGACAGATATGGTATGGCATGGTATTGACATCAACATCTAATTCATGCCAAAGAAAAAAAAATGCTGAGTTTTCTTTAAAGCTGCACATTAAAGTTAATTTACAAAAAGAAATAAAGATGCATTCAAATATAATTTTTCATACTGATTATTGTCTGCATTTTTGTGGATTCACAGGAAATGAAGCATGAATGTTATCAGCGTTGCTCATTGTCACTTCATGTTATCCAAATCAGCCTCACTGTGTACTGTTCACTCTCTTTGAAAGCTCACCCCGTTATTGACCCCTTTTTTAAAACAAGAAGAGTTTGTTTGGCTGCACTGTAAACAGATACACCAGTGACTCTTTGGTGGACAGTATTTCTGGCAAAGTAGCTGTTTAAAAAGAGGGTTTGCTGCATGTTAAATTCTGGTACGTTTAGTATTAATCTGCATTTGCGGGTGTCACCAAATCAACCTCTGACATATGGTCCTCTGGTCGTAGGCTCCTCTTCCAAACCATGATGTCATCCAAACACAAGCATTTCCTTCCTACGCTGAGCCATTCTGTTTACTTCATTTTGAAGCAAATTAAAAACATCAGCACTATTTTTTTTCAGATTTATTTCTCTGTACAGCTCAAGAAAAAACACTGTACATCAACTTTAATCCAGGAAAGCACAACTGATTGTGTATAAAATGCTATTTAGATTTTCACAATTAATTAGCATTAAATCTGCATTATTACATGCATAATTAAAGCATTTAGAGTTGTACTGTTGTGGAATAGTGATGTGTGGTGAATTTGTTTCTTCAGATCATTAATATGAATCATTTTGATTAATAACTGCTTAATTGGACATTTTCCAGTTGTATGATTGTGATGATCATTTTTGCCATAATTGTTCAGCCTTAGCGCTTCTTCCCGATGAAATACAATGCTCGGATGAGTGAGCCAGCGAGCGCAGTGCAGCCTGGCGGTATCGCGGCCTGCAGACTGTGGAGCTTCAGCGCACGGGATGACATCACAGCAGCAGAGCTTGTTACCTCGTCATGCTCCAGACATGTCATGGGATTATGAGTAATGTGAATCACTTAGCGCTGATATTGTGTGCCAGTGCACCAAGAGCAAGCATTAATGCGCTCTAATTGCATTAAGTGTGATCTGCATAACAAAAAAGGAGAATGGATTAATTTTGCAATGATACATTTCTTTATGCACTTTTTTCTACGTGTTCATTACCGTGTGCAGACTTTTTTTTTCAGACTTCATTCTATTAGCATTCGCAGCTGCAATCAAGTAAAGTCTTCCTGTGGATCCTCACGGGAAATGTATTGAAGCAGGATGTGAGCCATGTGACTTGTTGAGTTATTTGTCACCATGTAGCATGAAACACAAAATGACTCACATTTTTTACCCATTAACAGTAAAACCAAAGCATACTGTAGCAGCTTGTGGCAAGTATTCGGGGATTCAGTAGTGGTGTAGTTAGTATCAGCCTTGTCTTCCTTTTCTCTGAGGAATTTTTGGGATGTTTCATTTTAAAAAAGTCAGCCTAATTACCACTGTCACACCTCCCATAATTGACAAATCCGCAGACTGTTCAAAACCTTTTTCCCCTAATTCCTCTTGTCTGGCCTCATCTTAAATTAGTGAGCGTGAGCCTCTTCTGCTTCTACCTTTTCGTATTGAAGCTATATAGCCCCTACGAATGATTTGCTTAACATCCATACAAATCTAGATGTGTGGGCACATTGCAAGGCTGCCATTAAAAGCACATTTGATTCCAGCTTGCTTCGCAGCATTTCCTTTATTCTCTTGTAGTTTTTCCCATGGACGCTTACCGTCCTTTGTGGGTTTTCCTCTAAACATATTGCTAATGTCCATGGAAGAGCTTTTAATGGATTTCTCAACACACTTCTGCTGAGATTGAAGGCTTGTGTGTCAGTAATGCACCACAGAGGTCTAAACACTGATATCAAATCCAGTGATCAAAGTGAAAGATTTATTTATAAACTGAGAAGACTGTGGCCACGAGTGTCTATATGTTAAACATATCTGTGGACAGTACATAACACAGGAAATCCTTTACCCTCATCATCAAATGTCTTTACAAAAGCACAAGAGAGATAAAACCATATCAGCCTTCATACTTGCATTTCCACTGAAAATCCATACAGGTTTTGTGCCTGTGGGAGTTTGGAGTGGCAACAAACACACACACACACACACACACACACACACACACACACACACACACACACACACACACACACACACACACACACACACACACAGACATGGCTCCATTTGCTGCCTGCCTGCCAAGAGCCCTGAAGGCTGGCCACTGCCTGCTAATAATGCCAGTCTGCTGTGGGCATGTGAGCACATTTGTGTTTTTAAGTCAGTGAGTATGTATGGGTGTGTATGGTCTGAGCTTACTGGTAGCTGATCTGTTGTACAAGTATATGCGCAAGTGTGAGGATACGTACGAGTGCATGCACAGGTGTGCCCTCTCCTCCTTGAGGGATGAGAGGGCAGCTCTCCCAAGTGTGATAACTTGCTCAAGGCTGTGACTTTGAACAAGGGCGCCTCCCTTGCCATTGAAGGAGGCTCATTCATCATAACACATGCTATACTACAGCAGACAGACAGGCAGACAGATAGACAGATAGTGAGGCAAGCAGGAGCTTATGAGGAAGACATGTCAAGCCTGCAGTGAATGGATCTGCCTGTTTGTGGAGCTGACATGTACATGTTGTCCCAGAGCTACTGGCCTTCACTGGAGAGCTGTCTTTAAAATGACACACATTTAATTCCCTCAACATGAGGACAGTTGACTGGAGAATTAGGCCAGGCACTGTTTAGTTTAGATGCAAGTAAGATAATTGTTGTGTTCCTACATCTGCTAACAAATTAGATTTCCGCAGTTTGAATTATTTTTTTTCAGGGAAGGACATCTTTTCAGCGAAGGAAGAAACCCCATTTTTCCTAAGAAGCCATTAAAACGAGCCAGTCAAGCATGGGCAGTGAATCGAAGATGGGATGCAGAAATGTGACGGACCACTTTCAACATCCCAATGTCCTCCTTTGCAAAGCAAATGGTTTTGTCCTGTGTCTGCAAGGCTTGGAAAACATACAGGAAACCAACCGATTATTAAATCCGCCCGGCTGAGGCTTGGAGAACATTCTCTGATCCTGTTTCCCTCTGGAGATTGATGTATGCAGACTGAGAGCTCCCTTACCACGCTGGCCAGATTTACAGATTTTTTGTGGTAATAAAAAACATCTTCAGTATGGTTTTGCCCTTTATTATGCACACGACTGAGCCAATGACCAAGGCTGTAGGTTGCACTAATAAATGTCAGGGCTTGAAATCAGGTTTTGGACACGCCTCTGTGCTGTATGATAGGACTCATGAAAAAGGTCATAACCAAAAGGTGAGGGAGAAGCAGATCAAACCAGGATTTTAGCTGAGTAATTGCAAAGTTTAGAAGATATTTCTGGCAAAGACCAAAATCAGTGGTGTTAGATCTCTCTGTATCTGTGCTTTATAGATGCTAAAACACTTGGAGGGATGGAGGGAGGGGTGTTTGGACAGAAAAGATGGAGCAAAATCACCATGGTTACTGCTAATCTTCATAATCTTTCTGCTCCTCTCTCTACCTTCAACTCTTTCCTTTCCTTTCCTCGCTGTCTGTCTCTCTTCTGAATCTTTCTCCCCATGCTCGGCCGGCGTAATGTCTGGAGCTCATCGAGCGTTGCCAGTGATTTACGCCATGACACGCTGCCACTGACGGATAGCCGCATTACTGCCAGACGTGTCACGCAAGACAAACGGCGATGGTAGCAGTTACCGGATAGGGTTTGGGTGTGGAGGGGTGTGGAAGGGCAGGGAGTTGTCTTTCAGAGTGGATGGGTATGATGCTGGGGTTGGAGCTTGTACATGTGGTTAGGAAGTTGCAGCTGGTGCAAAAAATAGAGGCTAAATTGGGAAGGAGACCTGTCATCTCTTCCACAGCGCACTGCCGGTTTGGCACCAGTTAGGCTTTTTAATATCAGTGATTAGATTTGAAAACAGCCGGGGAGATGTCACACCGCAGGCAGGCAGAATTTGTTTACGATGCAGTCATCAGAGCATGTTGAAATAACCAGCTTAGATGGTGGGTCTAACCCTCTCTGTGTCACAGAGGGTTTGCATCACTAGAAATCCCCCCCCCTCCCCACAGCCTTCTTTATGTGATGAATGTGCACAATCATCAAAGAATGAGTGTTTTATTACCTGAAATATATGACAGAACCATCCAATTAGAGCACCGTGTATGGACTTTAATGCTGGCTCATTATCAAACAACCACAGTCACTCACACAGTTCCGTTTTGAATTTTGGAAATTAAATCACAGCTGAAATGTTCGCAAACTGAATTAGAAACAGTCCCCTGCACTTCATCACAACACTATGCTAATTTGTCAGTGTTTATCCCAAGAAGGTCATTAAACTGAAAAACTCAAATGCAAATAAGCACTGCTGAAAACTAACATTTTTGTGTGTGTGTGTGTGTGTGTGTGTGTGTGAAACTGCATTGAGTCCCACGTGCAAAAATTTGAATTTTCTCTGCCCTCATCTACTGGGACGCAGAGTTCAGCTACAGAGCAGCAAACTGATAGAAAAGTTGGTGTCTTGCACTTTTAGTTGTCGGCAACACTGAAGGGCCTTGAGCTTTCACTTCTACATGAATGATGCTAAGTGTAATGGCCGCGTTGCACTGTTGCCCTCACTTTCGACTTTAAAATCACAAGATGCTTCCAGCTTGACACCACATGCAGCTCTTCGGGTGCCTGTCTTGACCTCTGACCCCCAACCACACGGCTCCTATCGCACAGTTGGATGTCTTTCTCTGAGCCGCCCACTTACGATGGGCCATTAATCAGATGTGTGAAGTTGGAGGTTGGGGGCTCATCCCCCCTCCATGCAGAATCATCAGATGGATTCCTGCTGAGAGCGTGGCTGGAATTGGCATTGATCTGACTGGCTCATGGGCTCACATGTGTTTACGGACATGAGTGTGGTTCATATTAGTCTCAACATGGCCTGACTGGATTTGGAGGAGACGTCAAGCCGGAATACAGATGAAGCGCAAATGATGAAGGCTTTTGGGCACAAACAAATCATTGCAGTGGAGCTGAGGATTGTTTCAACTCTGACGTGGTACTGAATGGCCATAATTTGCCGGGAGCTAATTTGAGATACCCGCAAGTAGTATCACAAAACAAGCTGAAAAGGCTTAAAATGGATAGATGAAGAAGGGATAAGAGTTGGGAGAATAGATCAGCCTTGTTTCAACTGTTTGTTCCATGAATGACTGGTCTGTGCTCGAGGATTTTATCTGCCACAGCGCCTGCCTCCCATAAAGTCAGCCTGGTGTCGAGCCCGATGTCCCGCCAGCTCAGACCAAGATTGGATTCTTCTTCAAACAAGCATCTCACATAAGACCGAGGTCCTGACATGTTCCCCTCAGCAGATAGACTCGGTCTGTTCATGGTTGAAGAAATGTGGGATAAACGGTAGTGCTGAGAGTGATAAGAGAGCGAGAGCAGGCTTTGTTTCAACACATTTTTCAGATTCGCTGAGCATTAACTTAACTCCTTATGACAAGTAAAGGAAAGTGAGTGACGTCTCCTTATTGGACGAACAGTATAACCTTAAGAGGATGTATTATTTGTCACTGATTGCTGCACATTTTTACTCAGAAAAGCTCCTTTATGGACAAGAAAGCCATTGGCTGTTTGACAAAGTTTGTGGGTTTTCCGTGTGTCTCAACTGTTGATTGTTTGATAAAGCAGCAAAATCTTTTCTTGGCTCGTCCAATGCTGCATGTACTGTCGAGGCTTGGCTCTGTCCCACACGATATTTTGGTCAGAGTCCCTTTCAGATCACTGCGAGCAGGACTGGAGTCTTGCCAAGAAACATCAATATCACACTGGAGCTTTCATAGATTAGTCTCATTGCGCTGGAACTCTGTGGAAAACTGTTGATTACAGTAGCTTCACAGCTGTCACAGCCCTGCATCTGTGCACAGATGACTGTCAAAATGGAAAAATAATGGGAGCAGCTGATAAAGGGGGTAAAAGCTGTCAAATAGGCTCACTAAATTTGGCTCGTCTCTCTGTGTGTGCATGTTGGTTTAAACAGATTATGCTGGAGCCCAGGGCGAGACAAAGTGTTTGTGGATAAGCACAGACTTTCTGGAGATTACATTTACATTTTATGCATGAAGCTGTGGCTTTTATACGCTGGGCTGTTTCTCAAAGATGGTTTGGTATCTCTCTCGAGGACACATGGCTGTTGGGGAACAAAGTGGTAACCTTGGGTGATCCCACACCGCATGATCTACACCCAATGACAGTGCTCAGTGCCAGTGAAGGAGGGAGTGTGCTTTTTATGAAATGAGGGTGGAAGAAGTGTGTTGAATGATTTTCATCCAGGAAACCAGGATTTGCATTCCAGCACTGTCTTGGCTCGTACAGAAAGGTCAACGATGACCCTGATGAAGATCGCAAGCTGAGAAATGTTGATCTCACAATGAATTTGTTTTTAATCAACAAGTGTTATTGGGATTCTGACCTCTTGAGACTAGTCCCCTTGTCTATGCACCATAGAGAAGGGTTAGGTACCCTCATTATACCTTAACCAGATCTGCAATCGCTCCTTAGCTTTAACCGCACTGCAATTTTCTTATACAGATATTGTAGAAAGTGAGAATTTTAAGGCATTTTCCTTTCTCTTGATCGTTTAGCTTATATTACATAAAGGTTCTCAGATAATCTAACCAATAAATAGCTGTATTACACTTGGGTACCACATCGAATTTGGTTCATTGAAAGAACTGAAGCTGTATTATTCTACCTTGTTGTCAAAGATGTTTCCAACACTGTACTGAATGATTTCTGTCTCCACCTGCCATCTGTTATGATAAGAATTCTGATGCTTAAAGATGGATTTTTTCGTGAGCTCCTTTTTCGCCTCTCTCCTCTTTTCTCAACTGCACACACAAGCGGATGATGTAATTAGACTTTAAGCAGACATTTATGTCAGTATGAAGTTTGTCAACAAGTCAAAATATTTCCATTATCACAATATGATTTTTTTAATCATAGTAAAAGTTATATCATACATCACAAACAATATGATGTGACACACCTAATCTCCAACATGCATTTAAATTGTCAGCCGCTGCTGACTCCAGCCTATATGCCTAGAAAGGAAATGTCAAGGCTCTCTCCTTGCCCCCCTCTTCTGTTTCCTTTCAGGTTTGACACTCTGAACAGCCGAGGATTTTCTGAAATGAAGCCCTAATTGGATTGTCATATTTTTACACAAGGGAATACAAGTGAGCGAGAAAAGGGCTTCATGCAGCGGCCTTGTTTGACTCCCTTTTTTCTCCTCAATCCCCTTCTTGGCCCAGTGAGATTTTTTTTTTCCATGCGGCTAGCCGGAGTTTAAGCCCTAATCTCCTCTGCAGTACATGAAAAGAAACCCGCTATCGTTCCTTTGGTTTTCTTCCCCCTCCAGTTCCGAGCAGATCAATTCACTCCCTCATCCCAACACCAAACCCTCTCCACTCGACACAAGGGAGAAGCTACTGTTGCATTTTGAGCACCATGGTGCCATAAGTCATCTTTTACAGCTGCCTGGAGGGCCATATAATCTCTGCCACCGCCCTTCTCTCACAGACACACACACATAGACAAATGGACAGTGGAAGGTCAGGTCAGCAAAGCAAGAGCAAAAGAGAGAGGGGGGTGCTGCCATGATAACAAACACTGGAGTCCTCTGGGACACCGGCCAGCACTGGTATAAATGCTCTGTTAAAGGGACAGGAAGACGTAAGAGAGAGGATAAAAGTGACAGCACTGATTGAGATGTGGCAATTACTGTAAAAGCCTTTGTAGGTCAAAACCTACCTGAATGCGATGTGCAGATACATTTTAAAAAATAGAGATAGTCAAACCAAGCATGAGAATGATTAGACCGATTCAAACTGCAATCGAGCTGAACAGACCCAAATGGAGAGAGCACCAACACTGACAGCAGCATGTACCACCAGTTAACGAGCAGCTGTGGTTGTAGACAGTGCCAGTACTTGTAATTTTACCCTGTACTTTATTATTCATACTTGTTGCCTTGCCTGGAAACTGCAGTTTTCTCTTATAATGATTATGATGCGCCATATGATCACAGCTGATAGCGAGTTTGCTCAGCTCCGTGTAGTTATTTTTGACCCAACCCAAGATCTGCAGCAATACAGCAGGACTTTACCTGATCTGATTGACTGCATATAATTTGGACCCAGCCCGACTTGGGTGGGGCTCAGAACCAGTTAGACCTGTGAAGAATTTACTGGGGCGCAATTCAATGGACAATACTGAAGCTTTGCAACGAGACAGAGGAATGAGACACTTTTTTGTAGTTCTGCAGATGGAAACAGCTGAGAGTTGATGCTCATGTTCCCCATCAGGTGTCATCAGTGGTACCTTTTTCTAAACATGCTATGAGGTAAAAGGGTACACCTATTTTGTCTGAAGAGTACACCTCTCAGGTCATGTGGAGTTGGAGGAGGGTGACCAACATGTTGAGTGGGTGGAGAGCACCTTTGAGGCTACATTTCTGCTCACTGAGAAAGTCCTCACCACATGTTGTGCCTCTTACCTTTTGAGGATTATCACGTATCCCCTCCCAGCAGCAGCACTGTAGGTGGGAGTGTGGTGGGAGGACACGGCATTACAGGGAAGATAGCGGGGTGAATCTCATCCTATGTCAGCGAAAGGAGTCCCAGTAAGACAGACCTGACGGTGACTGCCAGAGGAGGTTCATGGGGGGTGGGTGCTCAAGAATGGAGCGATTACAAGGTCTGGAGTGGACAGAGGTGGGGGGTGTTATGCCTGCCTCTCCACGGGGGCTGTTATCAGACAGCATGGCTGCCAGTGCTGGCAGATTAAGATTAGGCCACATGCTGTAGTGAGAAGGACCATTGCTTGGGGCAGGAGAAATGTGTCCATCTGAAGTGTCCTTGAGCACAATGCCAAATGCTCTTCAGTCTCATTGTCAGTGTCAGAGTTTTGTCGTTTTGCCCCTGACCCCTATGGAGGTTGATGTAGAATTTCATCAAAAAATTCTCAGATGGAAAGCACACCGAAGGCAAGTTTTAAATTTGTTTGCAATTGCTCAGTGTGTGGTAGTATGGCAGTTTATACAGAACAGGACATGTTAAACATGTTTGGTTTTCAAATACTGGAGAACAGTATGGCAATATCAAAAAGCTTTTTAGACTCAGCTATATGTCTTTCATTGTGTGTAGATAAAAACTGAAATTTGTGAAATTGGTTTAGTAGATCCGTTTTGGGGGAAAGCCAAAGGTTGGTGTGCTTTACTGGCCACATGGCTATGCTATGTACTGTACACCAAAAACTAATTATTCCTTGGTCCATGGTTATATTCTTGCTAACTGACAGACAAACAAACTGACAAAGGTGGAGGACAAACAATCTATTATAGATGTATTATATATATATATTTTATATATAGCTTCACTGTTGCTAAACTTAGATTTCGTACATTTTTATTAGCAGCTGGTTACATATAATATGGTGGAGCCACTTTGTAGCAGCAGGTTGATAGTGCATATACATTTTGTGTCTTGTGTGTTTCCGGTGTGTTGGTGGATTTTATGGTCAGAGTTGCAAGAAACAATCAATGACTTCTTGTTTAACCTTTGTTGAAAGCAAGACTATTTGATTTATATTGCACACATTGCAGCATACAGCACATTGAGCACATGTGTTTGCATGCGTTATGACACTATAATAAATAAAATACAAGAGCATTCCATATTGACAAACCATGCACCACCCAAATGACACTGACAAACCTCACACTGTAGTTCGATAAAGCAGCACATTGAGTAGTAATGGTGTGGAACAGAATTTTCAATAAGTGGGTCCCCATTTTGTTTGTATTGTACGCAGACTCAAGGACGTGCACATAGGCACACACAACCTGATAGTAATTTCTGCCGCTAGCTACTCTGCTGATTGACAGTTGGTGGCGGTAATGCACAAAAAGCGGGGTGATGATTAGTAATGCCTAAGGTCAGTGAAGGGGCCTGCATGCTAGTAAAACTAGTAAAATGCATGTAAACAATACATGATATTTAATATTCAAGAAATAATCTGTTAGGCCTCAAGCACAAGCACACACACAATGCATTTTGGTGTGAAACACTGAATAAATATATTTAACTTTTGTTTGTTTACAAGAAAATTCCAAGGCGGCATCTTTACTTAAAGAGAAATACAGTAAAACCACTTAACACTGACATAATTGCAAAATGACTCAGTCTGATCTGAATTGAGGCCAAACGGAGTCAACAGCCTTGATGCAATGCAACATGCAAAGTTAAAAATCAAAGCGACTTGAAGTTCATAGAGGCTAGTGGGACTGCCTTATTGCATGTGCAAATTAAAGAAGCTAATTTAAGCAGGCGCAAATGAGTCCCAGTTCTTCCTTTAAGTTTAGGGACCACTTAGGAGCAGTGAAAGGGAGACCTCACTCTGACTGTGATCAGTGAACAAACCAATATCACATATCTGACAGACCTAAGGGTTTGTGTTAGAGGAGCAAGCCCGCAGAGAGGATGGTTTTCTGTGTCACACTGTGTACAGCAACGGCTGTCAGAACCACAGTGAAGTTACTACTCACTTTCATACGTACAAGAATAGTCTTTTAAGCAAAGCTAGCCTCCCTGAACGCTTCATGGGTCAAACCGCTGGTTTTGTCATTGCAGTAATGTCAGATAAGACATCCGTAACATGTATCTGAGTGTGGCTCATGGGAATCAGGTGAACATGCAGTACTGGCAGTTCAGTGTGAGAGAGATTGTGGTTCTCTAATGTCCACAGGCCACAGACATGAGTTCTGGCGCTGCACACAGACCTAATCAATGTGCTCATGGCTCCCTGCCTGCTGGCTAATGAACAGCTAATGCGCTCCTCTCCTGCTGTTCTGAAAAGCACCCACTTTGAAATTGCCACAGTGATGATTACCTCCTCCATATTGCATGAGTTCGGATGTAAACGAATTTGCTCCACCCCTTGCGCACCCGTCTCTCTTCCCACGCTCGCATGCATGCGATGCTAGCAGTTTTCTTTTTTCTTCCCTCCAGACTTACGGGAACTGTCATGCTGCGCTTGCTGTTGGAGGAGTTTGTGTTTGTAGCAGTATCTCCATTTTGCTGCGCTGTAGCTGTCTCGGACGACATGAGCCCGGAGTATGAGCCTCTGTGTTCAGTGCCTTGAAACAAGCTCTTCGGTTGTTCTGACACTTAAGTCGGTGCTGTTTTCCAGCTGCTGCACTTGTTTTAGCATCACTGCAGACTTAACACTGACTCAGCACATCAGCATCAGCACACTGCTTTTAAATGCTTTTGAATGTCCCCCTGAATAAACATATACAAGCACATTGTTACCCAGTAGGCTAATTAGCTAATTGTTTAACCCCATGCAACTCTGACTGGTGTACTCAGCAATTCCAGTCATTCATTAAGTCTGCCTTTGTGCTTTTCTCCCGCTTTGTAATCCACATTTCCATGTCACTGCCAGCGCTGCAGTAATTGTAGAGCATGATAATTGTTTACATACTGCAGGACACATGAACTGACAATAGCGCAGGGCTTGGAGGCTGTGTCACAGAGGAACAAGTCATTTTTTTGTGGAAGCCAGGTCCTCAGGCGACCTCAGAGGGAAGCAAAGAGTTCATAGGGCTGCACAGCTTATTGGATTGATCACAGATGATGCATTAATGACTGTAGCATGTGATCTTTTCTCTCTTTTGCTCTGCATGTGCTTTGGCTTTATGTAACCGTGGTGGCCTCAGACAACAAAGGCAAAGTTGCAAGGTTTGCTCCCTGAACAAATTGCATGCTTTACTGTTTGTATTGCAGGGTTTGTCGTATCTGCTGTGCTTCTTAGAGCTTATTTATGTCTGCTAGAGGGGAAGGGAGCAGGCATTTTGGCTGATGGGGCTGATGTTTCCTGACTAGATTGTGGGCAGCTCAACCTGTTCTCATTCCCAGAGCATCACATATTTTATATTTTGCCACACCCCTTGGCATCTCATACAAATGGTCAGGCTACTGTCTTTTGGTGCTGAGCAGGTTGTATACTGTTGCTTTATCTGAACTTCTTTTGCAAAACCAGCTGCCTGCTGTGGCTGGAAACAAGGTTAATGAGAGCTGTGAGAGTCAGAACAGTTAAGTTGTGGGCTGTAAAATCCAAACAATTAGCTGAAAGATGCTAAAAACTCCATAGAGCAGAGGGGAACTGCAGAATCAGGTGATAATTCTCTAAGGGTTCATAACTTTGAGTGACTCCTTTCATATTGCTCAAAACCATTTGATCCACTGTTAATATAAGAATATTGCTAAAACAGAAACCGGAATCAGTCTTCATGTAACTGACCTTGGCAGCTCCATTTTGTCATTTTGGGAAATGTACTAATTTGCTTTCTTACCGAGAGTAAGATGGGAGGATTGAGACCACTCTCTTGCCTGTCAAATATACATTTACAACCGAAGGAGATGTTGGCTTAGCATGAAGACGCGAAAGGGCATTTCCCAAAATGTTGAATTATTGCTTTACAATGGGGCGGCTGTGGATGACCTGTTGAACATTTTACTCACAATGTAAACAGTAATCGTAACTATCTTGACTCCATTTCATCATTTTGTCATTTGACTAATCAGGATTTTGGTTCATCCGATAATGCAAATTAAATGTTGATTGGTAATATTCATATTCTAATATTCTTTATTCGGCAGACTGTGTTCTGCAGTCATTTGTTTTGGGAGCTAAAATCACTATACAGGCCAGCGTTAATGATGGTGCAGCCCACTTCAGTATAATAATCCTGCTAATTCAAATGGCAGCACACTGAGTGTTAATCAGTGTTAATGTTTTTCAGCACTCATAACCCAACGTGAGGATGGACCAGTATGAATTTGGGAAAATTAGGCTGAAGGCAGCATGTGTGCCTGGGATCATGGGATTCCTAAATGGTGTTTCCATAGCAACAGTGATTTCCCCACACTGCAGGTGATAATTCTGTGGTGGTCCAGCTGGCCTGGGTTTACCTGTGGTGTGGGGGTTTGGAAGGGGTGGTGAGATTGTTCGCAGTTATTCATTCTTCCATTAATCTTTGTTTATACTCGGTGGTCCAGTGAGGATTAGCAACTCTCATTTACACACAGCAATAAAGGCAGAGATAATGCATATTAAGCAAATAAAAACAAGTTCTATTAAGTAAATAAAAACTAGACATGGAGAAGACGATATCGGGCTATAAAGCGCTTAAGGATGAAAACCAGACATTAATACAAAAGCAGCAAAAATTAAAGATTTAAGCGCAAGTTCAGGCAACGATTAGCGTTTAAAAATGCAGGTCCAATTTAGGTTTAATATGCAATTAAAGCTTTGTACTCATCATCATCATCAGTCGATCTCATTTTAAATACGACTGCAGTTCCAGATGAAGCAAAACATTTAAGGGCTTTTTTGTTTCAAATCAATCAAAATGTGTGATCACACTGTTCTATCATCAACAGCGCTGAAGGTGGAATTCACCTTTCCCGAAACTGTGGGGACGCCTTCTTTGTTTTTATTGACCTGAGAGTGGGAAGAAGCATGTCTATGGATTAGTGTGTTCATTATACTTTGGCTCCGAGCCACAGCAGATAAATTACTTACAAACAAGAACATTTAAGGGACCAGATTTAGACTTGATTGGAGGAAGTGTGCAAGACACCTGAAATACCCCACACAGGGTGAAGTTATTAGACTGCCAATGACTGCCATGAGCAGCTGAGTGATTGGCTCTGGTTCTGAGTAAACAACAATGTAGATTGGCCCAGTGTCTGATTGCAGGTCAGTGGGATTCCCAGCAGGAGGAAATATATTTCCATCAACCCACTGGACAGCTCTCTTCACTGTGTTTAATCCAAACAGGCATATGAATAACAACCTGTAAGTGTCAAATTAGATCTATAGCCCATAGGTAAACTGTGGAAAACGAAGTGATTCCACTTTTCACCATAAAGAAATACATTCTCCTGAAATACACGTCATATCCATATCTAGTTAAAAAAATATATACACGCATGCTTCGTACGTTGTAGTATGATCTATTGTGGCCATTCAGGTCCATTTTTTGGAACATCCAGATTTTATCCACATTGATTTTAGAAAGTCTGGACAGAAAAAAAAAAACATATGCAACACAAATCGGAGTCAAGCCACATTTGGAGGTGGTTTGAAATGTGACTCCATTGGGATTTTTACAGATGTCTCAGTCGTGCATCATTTGCAACATGACACACAACAGTGATGTCAGATTCAGAGGGATGGAGGTGCATCAGAGTGGCTGAGCAGATCCTAGCAGAGCAGCATGGAGGACAACACAGAACAACAGTGTTCTGCACTGTGACTTCACAGTGTGATAATGAGAAATGGAGATGATGCACTGGAAAGTTGTGTCGCCAGTGTGCATAGTTACTGACGCATATGTCGTTACCGCAGCCATCCATGCAGATAGGCTGGTGATGTCTGGACACACAAATCTGATCTGATCAGTTGCTAAAACGGTGCGGACAGTCAGAAATCTGATTGCCTATTGACTGAAGAAGGCCTCAGAGTCTCCAGTTTGTACACGCACAGTTTGTACACGCCCATGCAGTCCTCAGATGAGATCTGAAGTGAAAACACCTGTGGGATTGGACCATGGGTGTGAAGAGCGATGGTAACTTGTTGACAGTTACAATATTAACATGCTGATGTGTTGAAGGTTATGCTCAGTATGTTCTCCATTAGTTTAGGGTGTTAGTTTTTAGACATAAACCAAAATACCTCTGATGGCAATGAAAGCCACTAGGATTTCACATGAATGCTTGTGCCAGAATTCATGGCAATCCTTCCAGTGTTTGTCGAGATACTTCCGGAGCAAAGTGGTGCGATGACTGATGAGGAGTTGAGTGGTTTGTGCTCAGTGTTTGTCACTTCAAGACTACAGCTTGCGAAATCGCAGCCACGTGAGGGCGTTTCACCGCTGAGTTTAGATTTCCAAGGTCAAAAATAAACTTTCATGCTCTACAATGCAGGACTGTTTTTGCGTATTTGTCTTACATTACTCCTGCAGACACCACCAGTCAAACTCCATAAATAGACATTGTGAATCGAAGCTTGGAGTTTCCCTTAGCTGGCTACTTCACAGGCCATCCCTTACACTGTCAGACAGCTGAGAAGAGAGCTAATTTAGATGTTTCCCAACTATTCCTCCTGAGGATGAAGTCCAGCAGTTTTTCAGCCAGCAGACGGTATAAAGTAGGACTCATATAGTGGCTACATCTGTTACCCCCATGTTGCTAGCAGTACACCGTGAGGCACTGTATTGAAAGTTCACATGCTGCCTTTAGGAGTTGCTGAGAGATTCTGCCCATGGATATCCATTCATCATGTCTGCCATGTCTGTCACTGCCTGTTTATTATTGTGGCTTTCTACATCCTGTACGGGGAAAAACGGCTGCATGCACTGTCACTGCACCACTGACTCATTTATCATTCTACTACTACTACTACTACTACTACAACGACGACCAATTACTACTATTGCTGTTATTTGTACCACCCTTGCTGAGGATTTTACTGTTACAACTGCTATTTGTACTGCAGTGATACCTTTAAACATTAGCGTGACATCCTCCCACATCCCACCACAACACATATTCTTGCCTTTTCCTGTCCCAGACCAATTTCCCTGCTGAGTTATGCTGCATAAAAAAGGCTAAAAAGGAGGAAAAACTTTTGAATGAATGAACACGGGCGACAAGGGCAACAATGGCTGTAAACTCTACAGAGAGAGCTGGAGGTGAACTTCATGTGAGCAGTGACCTGCACTGAAAACAACTGAACTGGTTAGAAAGAGTTTTTCACTTAAAATTGATATAATAGTAATTTTAATGGGAATGTTGGGCAGCGACCAGATCAGAGGCAAGTGTTCAGCACAACACATGATTTTATTTCCTGACTGCCAACATGAACAGACCCAGACTGGAACAGACTCGGTCCATCTGGGTTCTGTCTGTTTTGATGCCCAGTCATAACTGTAATAAAGGTGGCATCTGTAATGTCTAGTCTCCCTTTTAGCATAATAGGAATTAAAGCTTGTATTTGCATTCTGTGACCATGCTAGTGTCTCTCTGTCAGACGGTACAGACCGACTTATCTCAACATTTGTTAAATGGATTACCATGAAATGTGATTGAGATGTTCATGGTCCCCAGAGGATGCTGATCTCCTGACTTTTCTCTCTAGCACCACCAGGAGGTTGATGTTTGTGGATTTTAATGACATATCTCAACAACTATTGGATGGACTGCTATAAAATTTGGTGTGCACCTCAGAATGAAATAACCTCGCTGATCCATTAGAATGTTAATTTTTCCAATAATTTGTTTTTTATACCATATACCTCCTAATTACTTTCTGCATCGGCTATACTTTGTGTTTAGTGCTAACACGCTAAATGTTAGCATGCTAACATGCTGAACTCAGAGGGCGAACATTGTAAACATTCTAATTGCTAAACACAAGCATGTTAGCATTGTCATTCTGAGCAGGTTAGCATGCTTACATTAGCATTCACCTCAAAGCACTGTTCTAGATGATTCATTAATACATTGTTTTATAGAGAATAACATCCATTTTCTAAACTACTCATCCTGTTGAGAATAGACATCGGACCGCATCTGAAACGGTTCCCTGGAGAACACACACAGACAGATTTGTTGACCCAATCCAAAAGGGACCGAAGGATATTTAGACCTAAAATGCTGTCAACCAACAATTACTAAGTCAAAAAGAGCAGCAGCAGACCTACAGTAACAGCACTGGACGCTACTGACTGAATTTAAACCGTGAAGACCTCTTGTTGTGGGTAATGGGTAGGCTGGAGCCAATTCCCAGCATGCATTTAGAGAGATTCAGGATACACCCTGGACACTTTGCCAATAATAAACATTATTATGTGATAGTAACTATAACTGGAGACACTATCCACACTCTGCTATTGAGAATTGTTTAAATGAAGCTAACTTTGGCTTACTTTTACTCATGCCAGCAGCAGTAACAAAAAGAGAAAAGTCAATTACAATAATTTAAGGTCATGAAATGATGCAAGTCTGTAAAAGTAAGGTTTACGAAGGCTGTGGAGAAAAAACAATCAGCCTTGCTCATTTCCTTCAGTGAGAACAGCTACTTTAAGATGCTCTTCAGAGGAGCTGTTTCCATCTGGGACTGCAGCGGTTTTCAGTGTGTGAAGTCAAGAGTTCATGCTGCGCCCAACCTGCCTCGACTAGTTTTGTCTCCTGACCAGTAACGGCAGCGATCTCTCGTCACCTGCCCATCAAAGCCGCTCACTTCCTCCCCTCTCCTCCATGTGATTCGCTGTCGAGCAGAGCGATGACGGCTCCTCGCCTTCTAATTGGTCATTTTCCTGCCAACATCCCGGAATGGCTGACTTCATCGTTTGGCACGTCCCGATGTGACTTCTCCTATTCCACTTGTGGTCACTTCTGAGACCGACCACATCTCTGCAACTTTGATCTTTCTTTTTTTCATTTTTGTTGTTGTTTTTTTCCCACCAATCCAAAGACTTCAAATTGCTTTTCTGGTCTCACTTTTTTCAAGCACAGAGCTCGGAAATGCTCCAGGAGCAGAGCCACACTGTCAGCACGTCTATGTTTGAGTGCGAACTTACTGCAGCACAGAGAGGACAGCCCTTTGTCGTGTGTTCTGAGTAAAGTCTGTTTCAAAACTCCATTTTTCTTTTCAGTCATTCTTTCCCTGAAGTGCCAACATTTAGTTTTCATTTTGCACTCTTAGTTACTTTGCTGGAGGAAGTTCAAATGTGTTCAGGACAAATGGAAGACGGATCTCTCCGTATTTGAATCATTCTCGGATGTGAACGTGGTTCAGTAGTATTTGCATGTTTAGAGCAGACGGCAGCCCTTCCCACCTTGATGAGAAAGTTGAATAGGTCCCATATTTCTTCCTGTATTGCCTCAGAAAAAACACGTCAGGGGGGAAGCTGGAAATTAATGGTTTCTGCGATTCTACATGCTGTTGACTTTCGTCGTTGGTCGTGAGGAAGGAATCGTTTCACTCCTTTGCCAGTTTCATTGTCACTGATTTAAAAGGTGAAATTTAGATGTGGGAGGCTTCTGTTTGAATTTACGTCCAGTGAAAGCTCTGTTTGTGGCCTCCATTTTATGGCACCTCTTGGGTTTATTCGGCGCAGCTGTGCTTATCGCTATAATCAGCTTGTAAACCTTCAGATGCTTTGGCAGCTTTGGCAATATCTGAATCCTCAGGTTGATTTACTGACAAATGTCAAATGCCTTCAGTCATTATTGAATGTAATTAAATTAAAACAGCTAAATGGATAAATCAAGTGTGTGGTAACGATTATCTTTGTGCTTGTGCAGCCATGTGTGTAGAGGTACGCATACTCTTTACATTAGGGCATGTGTTCTTACAGCTTTTCTTGTGTTATGTCCTCACAACAGTGTTAATCCATGAAAAATATGACCATCCCCCACCGATTTCACCTAATTTCCAACACACCTATTCATTTCACAGGTATTATCTGGTCAGATTTCCAATTAGGCCACGTTCTCTCATCCTTTCTTGAAACTCAGAGTTTACAAATTGAGATGTTTTCCCCTCACCGCAGGTCAGCGTTAGAATCAATAAGCGGCGCCTTGCTCTGTGACTGGCGCAGCAACAGGCATTGTATTCACTTTGGTTTGATGTACTGTACAAGGATGTTGCTCTCTGGATGCTTCTGATGGTCCTTTTGTTGTTGGCAGAGGACGAGCCCCTTTGCAGCAAAGGGCTGACGCCGGCGCATGCAATATGTATGAAGCTGTCGGACAATGGAGAAGGAAGTGAACACACAGTGCGTTTTGAATACAAATGCTCAGGGAGAGTATCGGCGTGATGTGGAGCACTTAGCAGACCACCCAAGGCTATTGGAGGTGTTTCCTGGTGACCAGCTGATTGTGCTAAATGATGTGCTCTCTATGATCATGAGCACCAGCAGTGTTAATAGAATTGATAGTGTCTACTGGGATGTAAGCGTGGGCTTTTAAATGAGGTTATTTTTTTCACAATACACAAAGGCCTCTAATGAGTTAAAAATTCTATATGTGTCGTCAGAGTTTGTCAATGGCAGGTAGCAGGAATTACTGGCTTCCAACCAATTTATTATCCTAGGTGGAAAGAAAGGAAAATCTGTTAGTGGGTCAGAAGAGAAATATGAGGGGTAACAAGATGTTTAACAGGATTGGAAAAAAAGAAGAAAATAATGTGCCTGACATTCGTTTTCTCTAATTGTTTCTGTTTTTTTGAAAATTGGGTAGTTTTACATCTGGGTAAAATTGCTTTATTTGCTTATAGACATAAGCAGCGTGTGGCAAGTGATCACAAGTAGATGTTCCTCTTTCATCGGGTCACAAGAGAAAAAGGTCAGGAACCATGATTGCTGATTTTTGAGAGGTTCTCCAGTGTGTTTATTGCTTACTCATAAACTCATGTTTATATTGCAATAACCAAGTAGCAGAAAATTAGGAATTTTGAACATCTAAAATTTACAAAAACAGGGCAAACTTCATCCACCGATGAAGATCATTTTCAATGATTGAAAGCACCAGAACAGCTGTTCAGTGGACAGTTATGGAAAAAATTAAAGTCCGAATTACACCTATGTAGGTATCATGATTCATTTTGTAATGACTCATTGCAGTCAGATGGTACACTCAATGTATAAAGCTGGAGTTCTCTAATATTTCCATGCCAACATCTCATGGATTGGTATACTTGAACCCAATGTGTAACTATAAAAATCAGAAGCTACTGTATCTGAGTAAGTTTCAACTGAAAAATACTTGTAGTTGGATTTGATTGAAAGGTAGACAGATAGTGCTGAAAGCCCTTCGACGCACAGGGACGTCCCTCGTTCATTGCGCTCATTTTAAATAATTGAAATGATAATGATCGCCTCTTGTTGCTGGGCGTCTCTGTTACTGTCGTGAAAGCAGTGAGATGTATCAACAATGATGTGGGTCAGAAACCTTGAATTTAAACCTTTTCATTTTATTCCCGTCTTGATGAATTTCCTCATGGAGGACTGCTGCATACATCTCTTAAACTCTCCAAGCTCTGCAGTCACTAAAGGACTGTGAACACAACATTACGTTGTACCTGTGGGCTGTTGGGGACTGCGCTATATTGGACTACAACGGTGTGTGTACACAAGTGTGTGTGCATGATAAACAATAATCTGTCAGTGATGTCACAGTCTTTACTCTCCACTGTGATTTCATGTAAAGCAATTTGATCTTGTTTAAACTTGAATTTTTTGTGGTTAACACATTTGTCACATATAAGATTCATCAGCCGTATATGTGGACGTGTTCATTCCTTCCAAACTGCTTAACAATTTTCTTGGAGGAATGAAACCTTTGTTTTTTTCTCCACCTAGCTTCAGTTCCTTGGTAGCAGCTTGCTTACTGCTGCACTGTATGATCTAATTGGACATCAGGCCTCCAGGGTGAGTGTGGAGCCAGCAGGACCCAGAGACGGAGACATGACCCAGAACCAAAAGGGACCGCTGATAGACATATTTGTGTGTCTGTGTGTGGGTCCTTAACAAAAGGTTGCATAGATTCTTTCCATTCACACAGGCCTCAGCTCTTCTGATACTGTTAAGGGACTGACTATTTTTCTCTTCTTCCTCTCACTTGTCCTACATACCACCAGCACCGTCGTCGTCACCACTTCAGTTTATTGCTTTGTCTGCTTGGCTGAACCATCCCCCAACAAATCAAGCAGGCGCCCCCCCCCCCCAGGCAAGTGCAGAGGTCAAACAATGCAGAACCTCCTGTTATTTTATAAGGGAGGTGGAGGGACACTGGGCGCACTGTGACGCTACGCAAGTGACTGGGATGTGATAACATCTGCCGAGATGCCTCCAGCTGTTTGACACTGTAGAGCAATACTTTGAGATGGGAAATTTCACACGATGAGATTAATTTTATTGATCCCTGAGGTAAGACTGGGTCATTTCAGCAGCAAATGATGAATGGTGAGCTTGAGAGTACAGAGTTGAGACGTAATGAAGAATTTAAAGGCTGATATTTCCACATTCAGCAATTAGGTTTAGAATTCTTTTGCTTTCTGTTTTTAAATCTTGCCCTGCCCCTTGCAACAATGCCTGTCTAGCTTTTAATGAGGTAGCTACTTTCTTCAGGTGGAAGTTTCTCTGCTTTATTTTCATGTTTAATCTCACTTTAATGGGAGTTTTTAATATTGTCTAATCAATTAATGTAGGTAATTTTGTCATCACAAACTATTTGTCTAACTTGGTGTCTGAATGAACAGCCTGCTGCTTTAGAGCATATGAGCATCAAGTTGTTACTGCACGTATCAGAAAAGAGTCAGTCAGCCACGCCAGCGTCTCTATGAGGCTGTATGCAGGCACATTGGTGCTTTGAGCTGAATGCTAACACGGCATGCTAATCTGTTCACAATGGCAATGCTGGCATGCTGATGTGTAGCAGGTCTATCTTGTTCACAATCTTTACTTAGTGTTTCATCTGAGGCTGAATGTCAGCAGGTTGAAGGTAGGCCTGTATTGGACAGGTTGAAAATCTGACCTGCAGGTGGCGCTAGAGGAAAAGTCACTGTCACTTGGGGTTGTGGACATCTGTACCAAATTTCATGCAATCCAGCCACTCTAAAGATATTTCATGAAAAGCCAGATGGATTGACTGACCAGTATAGACCAGCATACCAACCCCATTTCCATTATGGAAATTCTGCCTGAAAGCAGTGAATAAACAGTGCAACATACATTAATGAATAAGAGGATGTTGGAAAAGTTGAAAAATGGTGAAGTGACACCAAAAAACCCCCCGTTTCCGATCACAGCAGTGTATCAAAGCATGATACACGTTTTAGATCTCATCATCTGTGTATATGGGTCAACACTACTGAGACCTCTCTCACTTTACATAGACCTTTGCGGATGTGCATGTGCTCTCACCTCTCATCATTGTGTGCCTGCGTCTAGGTTGATCTAATTAAGCCAGCCCGTCCTCCTGTGTCCACTGCAGATGCAGTGGACACAGATGCAGGGCAGATGCAGGGCTTTGGCTTCGTGAAGGACTGCTGGCTGAAATGTCACACCCTTGGAGAAATACACCAGTTTTATTGAGGCTGGAACACACACACGGCTCCATGTTCAGCCTGTTATCTTTATAGCCTCCTGCATTCATGCCTTGCTGTCTCTCTACGCAGGGTGGTGGTGCAGAGGGGGAAACAGTGCAGCCTGACTGGGACACGCACAGCTCCAATATGCTCCTGTTGGCAAACCGTGCAAAAACTGTCGCCTTTGTCCCCTCTAATTCCCTTATCTCGTGGGCAAGGTGTTGGTGTTGTTCCCTCTCAGCGCGGCTGGCAGCAGCAGCAGTGATCTCTGCTTATCTGAATTGTGAGTTAATAACCAGCAGGCCGATTTTCTCTCAGCTCTGTCCACTATTGTCTTAATCCTCGCCAGGACCAACGAATTTCAGGAACAGCAAGAGCACTAAACCATGATTCACAAAGTATTCTATGTGTCATGTTTTATAGATCAAGATATTCATATACCCCACGGTACTATAGAAGTGGAGGTGGACACAATAACAGAAACACTACAACACAACACAATAGCCTTCATAATTTCGAAGTGTGTGTAAGGCAGGGACTCCCTCCTTCTTTGTATCCTTGTAAGTTGTTGCCTTGACAACTGGCTTATGTAGAAGGTGATGGTTAGATATTAAAGGTAGCACATAATTACTGCACCCTTAATTGACTTAATATGATTCTGTCATATTAGCCGCTCTCTGTGGCATTGGTGGCAAACATTGCAAATTAACATATTGTGGCGAGAAGAAGTCTCAGAAATCATGACTGCACAAGAAACCTGCAACACAGTCTCAACACTGACTGCAAGGCAAACACTGTGATACATGTAGAAAGGCTGCAGTGTGGTGTAGTGAGCTATTGTGTAGTACAGTGTTGTGTAGCTAACCCTGACCTCTGTATCTCTCTGAGAGATGGGCTTTGATAGCAAGAACACATGTTTTCTGAGGAGATCAGAGCCCGTACTTATCAAGAGCAGGAAATCACTCCTAACCGGCCAAAAATCCTCAGTGACATATTTTTGGTCCGAGTTTTTTGGACCAGAAGGAAGAGTGTTTTATCAGCTTTCTTAACTTGGGAAATCACTCCTATCTGAGCTGATATGTCCTAACCTGTCAGCAGTTGCCAGGAGATAACATGCAGGCAGACATTCGGCAAGAGGAGAGATGTTTTGGGAGCACTTAATGACAGCTTATTGAGAAATTGTTTTGACAAGATGCAGAGGCGAACGCACGCCGTCCCTGCCAAAACCGGTGTCCTCACAACGGTACACTTTTCTCTTTCAACTCCTAATAAAGATAATGTGCATGATGAGGATCCACAGTGAGTGTTACTGAAACCTCTCAACACAATCATGTCACCTGTTTAACTGTCATGACGGATTAATTACTGATGTTAATACACCTTAACTGATACAGTCTAATATAGGATGTCTGATCCTATTATTGTTATTTTTATATTCATTTCAAACAATAGAAGGGGCTGTAATATTTGAGCAATATGTTCATATTACATTGCTTGAAAGTGGTGTCATATTTTTGCATATATAATCTTGGTACGTCGTTACCTCTGTTATTTGCTTATATGCATAAACCTACAGAAATTTTCTGCATTGAATTTACTTCTGTCTAATATTTGAAACCACAACTGCCATAAAACTAAATCATGCCTTCATAATTTCTGGAGCTGTGAGTGTTGTAAAACCTGGTAAAACTATGCCTAATTTTTACCCTGAGGTCAGCTTTCAGCATGATTCTGACACAAATATTGGCCCGGGAGATCAATATAATACTGTGCATACTAGTTTTACTATATCACTATACTATGTACTCACATGCCCATATGTCCATTGAAAGAGATTCTGGTGTCTGTAATGGTTCCTGCTGTCCTCCTGACTCATCGTACTGGCTGTAGAAATCCCCTCCTAAGGCAATTTCACAGTTGGTGACAAAAAGTCCTTATTTTGTATAAGAAATAATTCCAAAGTTGAACCAAAGCTAATATAAGGTGGAGCAGTCTGAGTTAGGCAAACCAGCTGGGAATCTTCCACAGTGCAGTCGTCAGTAACAATCATATTAGTATCAAAGTCCTGCTGCCCTCAGTCGCAGCTCAGCAGGGAAACTGTCTGCTGAGGCACAGAGAGAATTTCATCCTATGAACATTAAAGTTCTGACGTGATTTGCCTCAGACAGACTACCACAGCCTTCAGAATGCATTTTTACACAAAGCCCCATCACTTACATTGAAATTGCTTTATGAAGGAGGGAGCAATTACAGCAATAACCCTTTCAATGGACATATGAGAATGTCAGTACTGTTTTAAGATGGGCTTAAAAATTTTGGACATATCCTCTAAAAGCAAAACATTGTCCAAAATTAGTGTTTTTGTTTTTTTCCCCTGTTTAAAAAAAGAAAGGAAGCAAGTGAGAAAATGTGTTGAGGGAGAAAAATATGGGAGATAGAGACAAAATGAAGTCATCCTACCTGATGGGAAAGTGAAGTCACCCTCTGCACATGGAAGATAGGCTACAGTAGAAGCATGCATGTGTGTGTGTGTGTGTGTGTGTGTGTAGGCGCTTCCTGTGTGCATGCACCTACTCGAGAAAACGTGAGGAAATGGTGAAGTCATCCAACTTCTCCAGTCAAGCATGAACACTGCTTGCCTGCAGATGCAGTGCACCAACTGAGCTCCCACCTCAGCCCCCCTCCTCCTCCTCCTCCTCCTCCTCCTCCTCCTCTGCAACACAATAGTGTCTGATCAGACAAATCAGCCCAGTTTCGCTCTAACTTTGGCTTTTGTGGTCTTTTGCATTTTCATTTGAGATCACAGATGTTTTGAGTCGACGTTTTTTGTATTTGCATTTTTATTTTTGCTGGACTTTTCTAAATTCTTCATCTCAAATTTGTACTCTCAGTAATTGTTATATTATCCATCTGTAGCTGTAAAATCCACAAACAGGACATGTGCTGTGACTGGATGGACTTTCCTCTATTATTGGCTTGCACATACGTAATGCAAAGGCTGACTAAACTAACACCTATAAATTGAACAATGCAGCAGTAACATAAATTTTCTGCATGTATTCTGGTTTTTCTTCATTGCTTCATAATCTCTTAATTCTAATCCTCTTAATTGCCCAGTGCTGTTTGACTCCTCAGTGCATCCTCAGATCTCCAGATAGCATCTTGTACACCCTTTTGTTTCTCAGGCTGTTTTCAGACCTATAGTTGGTCTGATCTGTGTGGGTGAGTCTGTAAACTTGTGCTTTTGCAGCACTAAAAGTCAGGTGAAAACATTGGCTCTGCTCGATTATATATATCTGGGGCGGGAATGGCAAAGTCAACGCATGGACAAGGTCCTATATTGAATATGCCCAAATATCAAGAAGGCAACATACTTGGCAGCTGATCCAGGTCAGGCCTCTTTTCATTCGCAGCTTCTCGCAGTTGATTTCACTCATCCTCGTCGCTGTAGTGATAGCACACCTGACTGCGCCCGCTATTTAGCCCCAACCTGCAGAGTGTGACATGTAGTTTAATCAGCTTGAGGTCAGATCACGTTCCCTCCCACCACAAACAAACTGCTCCAGAGTTTGTTTGTGACCACTCCCTCTAAAGGATGGTTGCTGTGGTCTGCACACGAATTTGATTGCAGTGTTCACATCTGCCCAAATGAATCGTACCGAGAGGGAAAACAAACCAGACTAAACAACACAGGCCTAAAAAAATGCCCTTACTGATGATTCCAGCTCCACTCAAGCTGCTCCTCAGCTGACCAGGACTGTCATGGTTTGTCCAGCATGCTCTTTGTATTGCTCTATGCAGTTAAAGTTGGCCGAGATAGACCCTAACAGTTACATTTACATTCTTTCAGTGCTTGAAAACAGGATTTTCCCTTTGTGTTCACATCAGTGAGAACCACCAGCTTTGAACAGCCTTTCTGAGCAGCACAGTTAATCTAAAACAACACCTTACCTTGGTGGCTGTTAATTAACCTGAGCTGCCTGTCTGAATATGAAGTATGAATATTCCGTGTCAAAAAGCAGTGAAGCTGCCACAGGCTTGAACCGCCTTCTCCTGCTGTCTAGAAAACCCTGAATGGTCATTTCTCTGTAGATAATACAATATGTTGCTGCGCTCCTCGCTTTCCTTGCTGCAGGCGTTTTCTATCACAGCTGGTTGCTCAGACGCTTCCCTTCCTGCTTGTTTGAATGTTGGCTGGCCAATTCTGACCCTGCAGCCATCCTTCCTGTCCTCTTCCTCCCATCATCCTCTGGCTGGTCAGTCTGGACAGAGGAAACGAGGGCTGTCTCATTATCGCCTCAGCTTCCTCCTGGATCTCTTCCAAACTGGAGCCGCTTTGGTTTGTCTGAACTCAAGCTGGAAACAGTCAGCTGTCACCTCTCCGGCTGCATCTGGCTCCCTCTGGCTCCCCGCTTTAACATCCCGTCATCCTCTTTATGGTCTTATCCCTCTTTCGGTTTGCATCTTCTTCTATGTTAATGTCCAATTTATCAGTTTTCTTGTTTGCTTGAGTTACTGAGCTTCAGGAAAGTCCACTGAGAGCCGCAGTTTTTTTTATGCAGCAGTGCCCTACTTCACATTCACACCCTATCACGCATTCACTTTTGGAGCTGCCCAGTATAATCACAGTCTTTTACTGCTGGCCACTGGGAGCTGCCCAGTACTGACCAGTTGGAGTGTCACTGCCTTAAACCTTCTGCTTACAAAGGCTGCTGCCACCCTTTGAGTGTCTGTCAGATTCACTCACCTCTCCCTGATTCTGTTTTCAGTGTCTGAACGTTTTTCGCCCTTTCGTCTCTCTCATGTTGCATCTGTCTGTGCTGTTTTTCCCCTTTTTTCTTTATTTTCCTCTCCCTCTGCCTGGCTGTTCCTCACAGTCTCTATCTTCCCCTCTCTCTCTGTCAGTCTGTATAACCTTCTCATCTCTCCCCTACCCTTTTTGTCTCCAAAACCTTCCTTTTTAATTGGCTTTGTTTTTCTTTTGGCCTGTCTGGCTTTCTCTGTCTCTGTCTGGGTTTTCCTTCCTGCCTCAGCCTCCCTTCCTCTCGTTGCAAGTCAGATGTGTCCTTTTAAACCGTGTTATCCCTGTGTGCCCATATGCTGGCCATCGACCAGAACACTACAAAGGAAGATGCTTTCCGTCTCCTTGATCCTGGATCGAAGCACATCATTAAAGCATTAAAATCCCGGATGATGAGCTTTACAGTGATTATGACAGTCATGTGGACAGCTCGATAACTTCAAAGTAAATACACACATATGGGCTGAATGATTGATGAAAGTCATTAGTAAGTCATTAAAATCATGATTATTCTTTATAAAAGAATGTCCAGCATGGTGATGATGGTCCACATAGTTGGCCTATTAGTCAAGATACTTTTTTCCAAAGAAGATCAAATTTTTCTGTCAACTATTTTAAAATCCTGATATGATTATGTTGAGGTCCTCCTGTATGAAAGGACCAGTCAAACTTTTCGCATTGTTGGAAATTACCAGTTTAAGTTAGCCATTAGCAAGATAGCTGCAGGTACATCGTCTGGCTTTAGCTGCTTGAGCTAATGTTAGCTTTCGCAGACAGAGGATGAGCAGATTTGTATCTTTGATTCCTGAAAGTAATGATCTGATAACAGATAATAACAGATTCATATAATACCTGAGAGTTTCTGAAGTAAGCCTCACTGTTTTCCAGCTATGTCACGCTCACGGTCTATTTTAGCACTAGTCTGACCTGTTTGGCCCTTTTTGACTGGACCATAAACAGGTAAAAAAGCTGAATTTGCATGACCCCCCCCCCCACTTCAGGGCAGCTAATTTGTATTAGGCAGCATTTTTCTGAAACAGGCTGGTGAATTAGAGCATACGTGCTGAGTCGATCATTGAATCATTGAATGAACTCTGACCAAACAGTCTGATATGATCTGCTTTTAGCAGACAGCTAAATTAATTGAGGTGGTGGCTCATGTTACTGAATAGTAAACAAAACCTCACTGCTGTTCTTGTTTAACTGTGCTTGGCTGCTAACCAGAGCTGTATTTATCCTGTGAATGCAGCGGTGGTTCCTCCAAAGTGAGTGGAAGACAGTTACTGTGAGAGGTGTATCAGTTTCATCTGTCATCACAGGCTGTGAGGTGTGAGAACAAAGATGGCATCAAATCCATTTCTCCTTGAGTTTCTCCTCCTTGCTCTTGTTTTTCTGTCTCCCTCACTTATTCTCTCCATGCCTCCAAGTTGGCATCCATCTCTTTTGTCACACTTTCATCATCTCTTATCCTCTCTGTTTCTGCTCCTGACACTTACTTTTCTCTCCCTCTCTTATTCATTTCTCTGACTCGCTCCCTCAGGCCCAAAACTGTGTTGGTAGCTATGTGCATGAAGACAAAAGCGTGTGCTGCATCCCTAACTGCAGCCAACAGCCACCTCGCACCAACAAAGCTTATCTGCTTCTTTGGCCGTCCTTGGAGAATAAGTGAATTGACGATTATATTTTGCCTGGGAGAATGTTTTCCCCTCTCTCCGGTATGGAGGGCAGTTGAGCCGGTGATTGTCCTTGGTGATTTGCCGCCTGTGAAGGAAGGAGATGTGCGAGGTCAGACGTGTTCAAGGACGACTCTGGACTCCAGCTGCTAGCAGGGGAGGGGACTGTAAACACAGTTGTATCAAATAAAAATGTGAAAAAACCCAACAGCTCTCAATTTTCAAAATAAGATAACAGAAATGCTTTTGAAACTGTAAAAAATGTCAGTGATTCGAGGAAATATGAAACATGATGAAAACAGTTTAAGAAAAGAAATATCTAGCCAGCATTTTGAGAAATTGCACGTGATGAGGCGAAAAGTATGTTTTTTCCTGTTTGCTTTCCTGTTTGGCACTCACTTTTTGTCCGAATGAGCATGCACAGAGAAGCTGAATGAAGAGGTACATCGTGCTCCTCTACAGGCTTGAATGGTGGTTTCAGAAAGAGTGAGTGTGTGTGAGAGTGTATTGAGCGGGGCCAGCAGTACATCACAGCCTGGCTAATGGAACACTGCGCTCCTGAAGGGTCCTCAGCTCTGTCTCGTCCATCAGACCCCCTTCATCCCTCTACAGAGAACTCTGGGTAGACTCTGACACCTGAGCACACCTGTACAACTTATGTCTTTGTGTTTGTGCCAGTGAAGTGGTCTGCTTCTTGGTCATTAACCTTGTTAAAACCCCCAGAAAACTCTGAAGTTTTTCTCCACAACATTAAGTATTCATGTCTAAACAAGCAACAATAAAAGTTAAAGTTTATTTGGGCAAAAAACATCCTCACTTACTGAGTTTAACACAGAAAAACTCAACAAATGTCACCAGTATGTGGAACCCTGTCTCCTAGAAATGAGGTTAATGCAGTACTAATTAGGGCACTGTACTGGGAAACATAATTGGTGCTTTTTTAATTTACAGGTCAATAAAGTTTACATAAAACCACAACCATGAGTCTAAACAAAAGCATAAAAATAGCTGATTATCCTTTAACTGCTCGGACTGGACAACACTTTACTGATGCATTCAGGATCATGATTTTGCTACTTGCCACCCAGGTCAAAAAGTACTATACTTGAGTGTATTAGAAATATAACTTAAGCATGGAAAAGTCATGATGAGTACACTTTTGCTTTTTGTGCTTAATTTAAAGTATGTTTGACATATACTTTTCAAAAATGTACTTCTAAACAAATGTCATTAAATTTTACTTGTATTAAGATGAATGTACTAATTCTACAATGATATGGTATTTCAAAGTACTTAAAAAAAACTGTATTTAAGTGTATTCTAAATTGTACTGAAGTATACTTTTAAAAAGTGTACTAAATTACAAATACTTTTAATAATAATAAAGCGCATATGTGAGGAGTATGCTTATTTCTAAGACCTTTGTACTACACTATGAGCATTCTTAATTAAAGCATACTTTAATTTTTAGTATATTTCCAACACATTGGTGATATAATACAATTGTACTGCAAGTGTGTTTTTAATGCTCATGAATCAGGACTTTCACTGGTGTTCTTCAGTCCACTTAAACTTTGTAAAACGTTTTACCAACTATTTACACTTAAATTATACTCAAGTGGTACTCAAGGACTATTCAAATACACTGGACGGCGACAACAATAGCACAAAATATACTTCAAAAAGTAGAATTTAAGTTGAATATTTCTTCACCTGGTAGATATGTTAATTAACATTGTGTCTGTATTATGTTGGTGATAAATGTAATTCAGGCGCCATTATGATGCAGATAAACAGCATGCAGACACAATTTCTATGAGACAGGATTGCTGTGTGGTTGAGAAATGATCAGATTTAACTGACAAGCAAACAACCCCGCAACTGCCATCACGACTCTGCATCCAAAGCTTCTTGACTCACTTCAAACCCCGCTGAGCCAAGGTGATGTACAACATGCCATCGATCCCACTGGGTCACCTCTGTGGTTTCAGCCTGCACCATTGAACACTGTAGTGTTTGTATGTCTACCAGCTTTATATTGTCACCACGTGATGAGGACATCTGCATGCAGATCAGTAGATCCCTCTAAGCCTCCATTGATTACCAATGGAGCGCAGCACTGTAACAGCTTTAAAATCTGATCACTGGCATCTGATGGTGTTTGTTCACAGGATTGCCTCTGTTTGCTATAATTGCCAATTATGCAGAAAAATGACAGCATTACATGGAGATTGCTACTGATTTCAGCATCATTGCTGCAAGTGTGTTTAGATAATGTGTTCAGCCAGCAGTTGAGGGTATTGATACAAAGTGATTTGCTGTTCTTCACAGATGTAGACAGTCTTCTGTTTACCTAGTAAAGACTCACAGTAGCCATTATTGATTTATGATGCACCTGTGTCTTTTTCTTGAAGGTTACAATGAAATTAAGTAATAATGTTATAAACAGAGCTGCAGTTAACTAAATTTTTAGATAGAGATTCCTAAATCAAGACCTAGATATATACAGACTGGGACAATTTCATATAAAATAAACTCTCTATGCTCCTCACATCAACCTGAAAGCATTAATCAGCCATTTATTTTTCTACCTTAGAGCATTTTCATGATTTTGTCAGATATTTGAGGGGAGAAATGAAAAGAGATGAAGAATATCATGCAACAAAGCTCCTTGGCTGGGGACGCTGTGGTTTACACTGCAGTCCATATTGCGGTTCATGGCTGACTCCAGTGCCAACAGTTCACCCCAGTTGGCACAAATTTTAATGACAGAATGATGGTTTAGTTGTTTTTTTATGTGCCATAACTGTGCTACAGCTCCTGAACTGCTGAACTGATTTGATCAACATTCTAATGGAATTCAATATACAAAGGTATGAAACAGAGGAAAGCTGCAAATCATCACATTAGGTGCTCAAGACGCGTCATGTGTGGCATTTGTGCTTAAGCTACCAAATGGCTACCAAAATTCTTATTTTGTCTGTCATTCAACTAACAAATGAACAGATTGGTCAACTATTCATTTAAGTGCTAATTTCAATAAAGCAATCAACAAACCAGTGTAGTGATACAAATCTGTGTAAAAATGAATATTTAAAGAAATGTCTGCACTGATGAATGGCTACCTGCAACACTCTGTGAGGGTGCACCTTAACCAAAAAAGATCACAGAGTCTTGTGCAGCATCTTTGCCTGATACCAAACAAAATCGTTAACTCATTACACTCCTGTCCATCCTGTCTGATCCTTCCATTAGACAGAACAGAGGCTACTAACCCAGGACAGATAAAAGGATCAGTTTAAAACTTTCCAAAAATCTACAAGGTGAAGTAAAAGTATAACATCAGTTCAACAGAGAAAAGGACTGACACCTACAAACCACCTCTCCATCAGAATATTTATCACCTCTGCTGTGGGCTAATCCTGGTGGGTCACATTTGGGCACACAATGAAACGTAACCATGCAGAACTGTTGGGGTTCCAAAGCGACCGGCTTGCACCTTTCTCTCCGCCGCGAGCGACAGGTGATAGATCTCGCTCAAAGTCAACAGATTGCAGCAGGTGTGCGGCTGCGGATGGATGAGCGTTTATGGGCTCATAGCTGATTAGCTGGGGAGAGGAGCAGACAGAGGGCATTGGGGGGTGTTTCACAGGAAGTCATGTTCATGTCCTTCAGTGTGTGTGAGAATAGGTGAGGTGTATTTAAACAAAAGTGAAACCATTTTTTTTTTACAGATTTTAAGTTTAATTTTGACAAAATAATCTTGATCATTAGGTCACTGTGGAGCACATGAAGGCACACTGGCGCCACACTGCCTTGGTGAAAGCTCTTGGTTCAGCTAGTTGATGAATGGGCTCACCAGCCCTTCATCTCTCCCCTCAGGTTCACAGGTAATCAATCTGGATGATGGAGGCACCGGTATTTTGGTGTATTGTTATTCAGCTAATGTTTCACATGTTTTCAAGGTACATTTAGTTGGATTTGTGTGCTGATTCATTTATTTCCATGCGAGTTACATTCATGTTTTGCTTGATTTGTAACTGACTGGAGCTGTTATGCTTGTGTGACTGAGGTTACTAACAGACTAAGTTATCTAATCTGTGATAATACCCTAACTGAATTATTTTATGTCTTACAATCTAGACTTTTTGATGTGGTGATTAGGCATTAGGTAGATTAGCCACAGCAGGGCACCAGACAAATGAGATTAAAATGAAATGAAATTTATGTCATTTTTTTGTTTTTTTATAGCTACAGTTTAGTTTCAAGCCTATCAATGCTGTAAAGTATGCAAACAATCGTCCTTGGACACTATTTACAGACCATCAGCAAATAAACTAATGCGCACATTTCAACAATGTTGAGTTTTAGTGTGCTTCTGTATACGTCTCCCACAGGCTTCAATAGAACTGGCACTAACGTCTGACACCATTACACATCATTATCATCTTTATCAGTAGATGAAATGATCCCAGTTGCCGTGGAGGCCAGGAGATGTGGTTGAAGCCCAGCAAATGCTGGTAAATTGACCTTGAGTCAAGGTTATTTTGTCAAACTGCTAGTTCCAAGTTTAAGAATAAAGAATTTTGTAGGTTTATTTTTTCAGAATTTTCGGTTTTCACACTAGGTCTGAGTATTCTGATTATCTGTCTTTAATATTTAAATATTGCTTGAAAAGCAGGTGAATGACTTTCCCCTGCGTTGACTCAAGTGTTCTGTTCTTTTACTTTTCCCTCTCTTCTCCTGGCTGTCACAGCTGCTATCTCTCACTTCACTTTGCCCTTTCCTGCCCAGCCTATCACACTTTAACAGCCTCTCTACGTGCTCCCTGAACCTGTCTACCTCCACGCTTTCCTTCACACTGTGTCGCTATAAGATTCTCATTCACGTCACAGCCACAGCGACCTTGGATTCATGGCTGCACAATACAGTTAATCGCCTATAAATTACCTGCATGGTAATAAGGCAAGTGTGAATGGTGACTGAGGATGCTTTTCTCACTTTGAAGTGCTGCTTTCTTCTACTTTTACTCAGTTATTCACAGTCACATCAAGGGGATGCTCAGTACAACTGCAGTTTTCTACCTGACCAGTACTGGAGTGAAATGCATCAATGCCTTGCACAGTGAAGCCACAGTAATCATCCAGATGTGTCCAGCTGGAATGAGGCTTTCCAACCACTGCCCTTCCTCTCACTGGCCTGTCTTTGGAGCTCTGTCTTGGTTTGTTGGTCTGAAAACACCAGTTTTGTTGAGTTTTAGGAGGCTGCACATTCAGGAGCATGTCTTTGCTGTCTCTAGGCAACAGCAAAGACAGCTGCTGTCAGTCTCTTGAGCTTGCATAAGTTATGCCATTAGCTGTGTTGCTGATAACTAAATACGAACTTTGCTCACAATCCTTTGCAGTTGTGACACAGCAAGCTGGTTGTGTGGAAACAATTATGAGCAACTGCTTCCTTCATTATCATTGTTTACAGACAGAGGAAAAGGCCGCCTCTGGTTTCATCTGATTGGACAACAGAGACTTATGATATGGTGATTTTTCTGGCGTCAAGTCAAGGGCTTAAGTGCTAATGTGGGTAATGGAAATAGGTCTGGGATCCTGATGGTCAACAGCATGAGTTGTTTACATGCTCCATGGTACTGCACAGTTTAGGGATGCGTGAGACTTGAGACAACACGGACGTTACATCTTCACCTGACATGGACCAAAATGAATGCTTAAAAGGTCGGTTCATTATTAAGTTTTGACTTGCCAGGTATATCTAACATCCCCCACACTGACCCCAACAGCTATAGCTGCAGGTGAGTGGTAAATTAGGGCAAATGTTAAGTGCATGTTGGTTGTAATGTCAGCTCCTTGTCAAGGCTTTGGTTTTGGCAAGTTAGCCTTGGCTTAGACTAATTAGCAACTGCTAATACCGCTTACAGACATGTCATAATTTGGGTTTGTTGCAGTTCACATGCCATTTTACTATGTATCTGCTCTCACTCAGCTTAACACTTACTGTTTATATTGCCTGATCATCTTCCACCTTTTTCTTATTTATTCTGTTTGGTGTATGTCTTGCAGTATGTGTTGTTTGCTGTTTGATGCCTTATTATTGTTCCCTATACATGTAAACAACAGAGATATCCCATTACTTTCCTTCATGCTGTACTGAAAGCAATTTCCCTCGTCATATTGAAGTACAGATTGTGTTCCACCCTGTTCCTCAGCAGACGTGTTTTCGGCTTTGTTGGCATGACAAGATGACATGCAAAAGTAAAATCAATTGCCTGTCTTTTCAGCAACTCGCTATTCAGCTGAGGATGTTTCCTTTTCTTCACGATGGGTCCAGTTCAAAAGAGAAATTATACAGTCTCAAACTGTGTGCTGTGTATATTAGACTTTGACTATTGACAAAATCCAGATATCACTCACAAGACATGACAGTCATCTGTGTTGGATGTGAGGCAAATTCAACAATCCTATATCAACATCTGGATGTTTTAAAGGAGCAAAATGGTCTTTTTATTCACAATGTAATTCCATTATCATTCTTTTCAGCCTTCTTTAATATAACCCTCTGGCTCCATGTATGACACATTGTTGTTGTACAACCAGCCTAATTAGAAAAGGAGGGAACCTGTCAAATAAAATTTCCATTCAAGAGAAGAGTAATAACACATACAAGTCCACTGGTTCCCACTGAAGCCATAACACAGAAATGTAGTTTGATTTTTAAAAAGGGTAATTTCTTGAAGCAGCTGGGCACAGTAATTTGGCATGGTTTAGATAGTTCAGTGTGTGGTGTGTTCTTGAATTGGGGACTATTTTCAGCTGCAGATGAATACATATTTACTGAGCACCTGAACAGTTTGTAGTCTCTTCTTGGTAATAAGGAAGCATTTCACCCAGAAATGTGTCTCATTGATGTGCTTTAATAGTTTTTAGCGATGCTTGCCTGATAGCTCAAGGGATGGAAGTGTTGGTTGGTTGGTCAGACCCAAGAATTATTGGATGGATTTCCATTAAAATTTGCACAGACATTTACGCTCCCCACCGGATGAATCCTACTAACCCTGGTGACTGTCTGGCTTTTTCCTCTGGAGCCACCATGAGGTCGACATTTGTGGAATTGGACTGATTGCTATCAACATTCATGTTCTCCTTTTCATCACCATCATCAGCTTTATTGTGTCGTAGTGAAACTGAAGACGTGTTTTCTTAAATGTCAGCAGAGTATTTCCTACCTGCTGTCACATGTAAGCAGTCAGGGTTGGTGACTCAGACACTTAACTGACTCCTGAGAGGACACCTTTGTTTATTACAGATGTCCCTTCACTGCATTGCTTTCTCTCAGCCAGCATGTTCTCGTCTCTGCCAGCCAGTCGTGTTGTGTCAAGGTGAATTGATCATATGTGATGGTGAGCTGCACAATTATTTTCCCATTTTGCTGTGGTTATTGATTTTTTTTCCTCTGTACAGCCGAGTCAAGTCAAAATGGATTATCCATCAGATTAAGTCCAAAAAAGTCTGTGGGAGTCATTCAAACAGATGAGGGGTACGCACTTCTTGTTCCTCCCGAGTTCCTTTATTCGATCTTCCTCCTCCTCCGAAGAGCAGAGAGCCTAAAATAATTTAAGATACCAGTATGGTGCCTCTGGATACGTCATGGTATCCATCATCATCATGGTCTAATCACCACCTGTAGTTTGCCGTCAGTCAACAGGGGACTCAACATAGAGACTGCCAGAGGCAAACTTCAAACATGAAAGCCCAATCTAGAGTATCCTCTCTGAATATCATTAAATATCATTGATCGAACCGTAGATTATCAGTTTGGGAAATCATGCATATATGCAACACCCTCTGGATTCTTAAAGAGCTGGATGAGATGATGAGATGGTAATAGAATTCTCTTGAAATCCAACTCACATTTTACAGAAGTGCTGATCAAAACCGCCGTCAATCAAACATTGTGGGCGGTACTGAGACGTCTTCCTTGTTTGACTGTCTGCTGGTGAAGTTTGAGTGATGGCAGATGATTGTGTAGAGTTTATGAAGATCTGAATTCATAACAGCAGGTGCCGCATCATTTTCCTCACAAAATAAACAAGTTAATATATCATCAGTAATAACTGTGCCAATGACACACTGTGATGCATCTTATAAACGGCCCAATATATAATATTGTATTCCATTGCTTAAATAAGCTAAAGACAATCAGTAGTGAGCTACAGGATGTCTTTGATTGACAGGACTGCATACGACTAAACTACAACGACTAAATTTTGGTGGGATGAGTCTCTCACTGA
>JBBMOE010000028.1:3530259-3581822 GCA_037975065.1 Chaetodon trifasciatus | reverse complement strand
AGCATCCATATGCCTCTGTGGAAAGCCATCCATTGTCACCTGGTTTTGACAAGGAGGCGGCGGAGAATTCGCATTAGCGGTGAGTTTGGCCATCAAGTGGTATTTCAGACTGGATGTGCTGCGATGATAACTCACACCAACAATACACACATATAAGTTTGGTCTTGTCAGTCGACCCATCTGGCAACTTATTGAATCTAAACTTTCCATTCAGAATCTTGTTCACATCCATTTCGGCGTTTCGCGCTTGACATCCACACAAACCGGTAGCCTACTCTTTTACAGCTAGCGAACAGGCAAGACCAAACCTGTGCGTGGGGCGTGCCTATTGTTTTGTTTCCGGTTTACAATCGGATCCTGTAGTTTTTCTTATGTTACTAGCGGTGGCCACAGCTTATAAAAAACTTCAAGTGCACTAGGTCACAAAGAACGTTAATCTCACTATAAAAAAAAATGGCGTTAAAATTGATTTGCGTTAACGCGTTAATAACGCGATATTTTTGACAGCACTAATATGTGTGTGTGTGTGTGTGTGTGTATATATATATATATGTTTCTTTTTCTCTTCTAATTTTATTCTGTCTCTATTCTTGTAAGGAGCACCTGCAACAAAAACAATTTCCCCTCGGGATCAATAAAGGAATTCTGATTCTGATTCTAAATGATCACAATTGTATACATCAATGCAGAAAAGTGTACTCACAGCACAGAGAACAATTAGCTTTTTGTCCAGTCCTGTGGAACAGCAGCATTGATCCATTTTAAACACGTATAGACACTTATTCCCTCAGAGTATCTGCTAATTCACTAACGCTCTCTCTTCAGCATTTGAACTTTGAGTAAATGTCAAAACCTAGGATGAAATAATGCATATGCATTATATGTTTTTCCAAATCTTTATTTCTCACTGATGTTGTGAAATGTATAGATTACAGAGTAGCAAAATAGATATTTCTCTATGAAAATCAAAAGTCATTTTAAAGTTTTATAAAACATATTTTTGTGCATGGAAAAGCAAAGGCAGGCTGCCTCTGCCACTTCCATTGTTTTCAGTGTAAACACAAGGGAACTAATACAGCAGCTGAGTTTAAGGGTGTTTGAGTTCCCTGAATGATTCACTTCTTCACCAGCAGAGAACACACAGATCAGTGCAGAGAAATGCCACTGGAGCAACATCATCTTCAAAGTCTGATCATCTGCTCTGGGACAATAAACAATGTATATGCCGGAAGCAAAACTTGCCATATTAATGGTGTCATATTTCCAGCGATTTCCTCCATTTTAAGACACAATCCGCTCTCTTTAGCTGTGTGATGAGATTATACTAGTTGGATAGCAGCAGCCTGTGGTACAGGCTGGTAGGTTTGGCAGAGTTGCACCCTACTGCTGCTGATTCAAAATGCAAATCACTGACATTGCTGGGCTGAGTCTTTATGATAATCATATTTAAAAACAAAACAAATAAATTAGATGTGTTTTAGAACCAAGTGAAAGAGGAAAATGTGTGCAGAGGATATTTCAACATCCACATTGCTCCCTACACAGTATGACGCATTACTGCTGGTGTATTTCTGGTATTCTTCCTGATTAAGCATGAAACTGCCCTAATGACCTGACATGTTTGTCAGCTGCAGCCAGTACACAGCACAGCTGTCCTCGGGCTTTAGCTTGCACTGCAGACTGTGTTGCTGAATGCGCTTTGCTGTCTCGCTCCATCCCACTTCCTTCTGGGCGAGTCCGAGATGCCCGGGATCTACCACTGCTGACCTCTACATAATGGGCAGTATTTGTCTGCAAAACTTGAACTTGCCTGACTTGAGTGCAAGTTGTCTTAACCACCCCTCCAGACAGGGTCCGCTTGACTCCCAGCAGGGTGCTGCATTTTGTGGAAGAGTCCCAGGAATGTGTGGGGGCTCTGTGGAGTGGGCAGGGCTGGGCAGATGGCCTGGATAGAAATGGGAATGGACAGAATCATTACACAGCACTTTATGCTTCACTTTCATTTCCAGTTGTGCCCTCTGACTATCCTCTCAAGGGCAAAATGAAGCTTACAGTATAGACACCCCTTCTCAGCCACCTCCAAGCCGGTGCTGAGATCAATGGCTGTCAATCTGGATGCCAGTCGTCAAGCGATGATGTTTGCTCCCTCAGCAGGAATACAAAGGGTGTTCCTGAGTAAAGCAGTTTCAGACTCCCTCCCCCAGCCTCAGCAAGGAACATCACAGCATGTGTACAGTAAGAGGCTATGATGGGTAGTCCTTATACTGGGACCAAAGTACTGCACAAGTTGATTTCCACCAAAGGTCTCCAGAATGAGCTGATGTCTTAGCACTAGACAAGGCAGACATGCTACTAGATTGTCATCAACAATTTAGCAAAAAAGAAAAACAGACATTAAATTGTCAATTTGTTGCTGAAAACTATGACTATAACAGATTTATGGGATAAAGTCATCCATGAACTGGAACATTGATGTAACTTGGCCATCCTTTATGTTACTGTTGGTAGGAATGATGACAGAATTATTATGGACTGAAGTCATGGGGTTTGTGACATTGCTGCCTTCATCAAGGTGACTTTTAATGTCTCATGGCTTCATTCAGATGTGAATCCACGGATACAGTTTCACATCGATTCCATCATGTTCCATCCAGTGGACAAGCACTGATTGACAGAACATCAGTTGGGACCTCTTTTAGCTCACATGCTCAATGCACAGTGTGTTGCTGCATATTCATTTATTCATTCGTAGTCATTTATTCATCCTTGCAGTTGGCATGACTGACTATTTAAGATACATGGGGAGAACAAGGCAGTCAGGTTATTACTGTGGTTTTACAAGGGTTTTTAATGGCGAGGTGAACATAGTTTTTATAGATGGAAGGATCTCCTCCACAACTTAAAATGACTGTTTCATCTGTTTCACTGTGTTTCATGATTTATTCCACCAATTTTATATTCTTTGTGCACAAGAGGTGATGATTGAGCAAATCAGTTACTATTACGGTGATACAGGGTTAGAAAGTGGTACATGAGACACATAAGCTCTCTCTCTCTCTCTCTCTCTCTCTCTCTCTTTGAGTGTCTAATCTTGCTGCTGCAGCCTTTACGTTAATCTGACAGCATTCAGTTCAGACTTGTGTCATGTGTGAAAGTGGCACTGAAATGGTACAGGTCCTCGTACCTCGTCAGATTTCCAATTGTAGCTTTTATTTAAAAAATGATCGGGGTGCCTACTCCGACATGAGACCACCATGTTCAGCTGGCATCAGCTTAACATAAAGGGGTTAAAGGGTCTTAAATCTCTCACTTCATGTTTGCTAATGTTTGCTGCATTAATGTTATCAGACATTTTAGCTGCTCCTTTCATGCTAATCTAGGCCAGGATAACTGTACGCTTCAAACGTGATGGCAACTGTGGAATCAGATGCCTAGAGGGCATAAAGTAAAAAATACATGAATGAGACTAAAATTTCACTGACCAAAACTAGACTTAAATGCCCTTAATTTTTGTTGACTTAAGCAGGCATTCAAACATCTAAAACTAAACCACTAAAACACTCATCTAGCATTGGATGTACTGTAGTTTCACTTACATTTGTCAACAGTAGAAAGTTGGTCCACAGTCAACTGTTAACAGTACAGTTCCCAGGACATACTTTCTGGACAGAGATGATTTTTTTCCCCAACCATTGTTCAATCCTGTGAGCACCACAAACAAACATCTGTTAGCCCTCAATTGTAATCGGGTGGTGACAGCATTCACAATCATGTAAACCTGAGCAAGTGACACCAAAACAATCTGCATGGGTTGTAAGATGACTAAGACACTGCAAGACAGCAGCTGTTGCCATACTCAACACTGTACGCTAAGTGTTAAGGGATGCCCCCTCTAATGATCAGACCATCGCCACCCTTTTTTTCCCAATTATCCTTGACAGTGTTTTATCCCCTGCCTACAGGATATGTGTTTATAGATTTGTCAAATAAAGCAGCCCGAGGGCGATGTCCATTAGGACAAAACCACCTGGGCCTGATAATGAAAGACCTGATGGAAGGTCTTAATGTGCCCTTCAGGAGCATCGAAAAAGGAGCATAACATGTTGTCAGACTGTCTAGAGGAAGGAGGAATGGTAATACTTATCATAACACTAATGTTAGTGTTTTAATAAATCACCATCTAATGAAAGATGATTACATTTTCGCTCAAGCTGTTCAGCACCAGCGACATTGGAAAAGGTTAATGATCAGATATTTGTTTGGTGATATTGTTTCACCCTCACAAACGCTAAAAAAACCCGTCTTCTATAGTTTGCCCATGAGTGCCGATATTGATGCTCACATCCATTAATTTGCTCATTTGGAGGCCATTACTGTTGATTCCATTTGTCAGAATGCGGGTGTGTGCATTTCAGTGATTTGCATGGCTGTCTGTCAGAGTAATTAAACCCCAACAAGAGGTGGAGCATCTGATTGATTTCTTTAGCCTCTTTTGTGTGGAGAACGACTCAAATGGAATTCACAGTGACATCAGTAAAGCTCACATGTGGGCAGTCAACACACACACACACACACACACACACACACACACACACACACACACACACACACACACACACACACACACACACACAAAGCAGCTGCTCTCAGACCAGTCAGGAGGCTGTCACACTGTTGAGCCATTAGCAGCTTGAGCTGATGGATTCTTCAAATCTCGGACAAAGACAAGGAAATGTGCTCAAATGTGTGGAAAAATGAGAAAGCTTTACCACCAACCACCACCTAAACGAGGCTGTAGCTGCACACGTCCACTATACTTTCTTTTTATGTTCTACAAGCCTTCTATGGTGTCTGCTTGGTTTGATTTTTGGTAGAATTTGAAGTGGTGCAAGGCAGTCACCAGGGACCCAATTACTCTTTCAAAGATTGCCTGGTTTCATCTATTTTTTATGGGAGGTACGGCATAGAGGGGTTTTCTCATACCAAAGCCCCTCTGTTGTCCTCCCAGACCATCCATTCAGACACAGCCTTGCTCAGTATCAAGAGTGCCACTTTTCTTGAGACTGGTAATAATAATGACACTCCTGTGGTCGTGTAGAGCATGGCGCTGATATTACCAAGGCTTACCTTTCCTTCCTGTTTTATGCTAACTGTATGATATTGTTGCTGATGTTTGAATTTTTAGATTATATTTGGCTTTGGGAGTGCTGGTTGTCAAACAATTGAATCTTTTTCTGCTGTTGCTCTCAACGTTGCTTTGAAAAGGAGTATGGGACTGTTAAGATAAAAAGAACTTTGGGTCCTACACTTCCCATAATCCAGCTGATAACATCTTTAATGAGACCCTCCCTATAGCCCATGTCTTTGTGTTAAAGACTTGTAGTCTTCAAGGTCAATCCAAATTAAAGGTACCTTCTGGAGTTTTTGGCCACTAGTAGTGCTAAAGAGTAATGTTATAAGAGTTTTTTTTTTTTTTTTTTTGTAGTTTTTAGGTGTGTGCGCAGAGAGGCAATATTTTCAGATGGTTATAAGCTGTTCCACTGACTGTTTGTGGCAATAAGGTGCTGCGAAATGTAGCAATGTGCCAACAAAGGCAAAGGAAGAAAGGGACTGCTGGCTGGTAAAAATGAATGTTAACAAAATAAGTTTCAAATTCATCCAAAAATCTGCTCTGTAAATGCTCTATGATTAAAGGAAATTATTAGGCCTCACTGATATACACAGTGCATTTTGGTGAGAAACACTGAATGTAAACAGAACTCTGCTTGTTTACAAAAAAAAGAAAAATCCTCCCTACGGTGCCTTTAACCCTGATGACGTCAGTACGATTATCTTGATCTTGAGGTGTAAAATCACTCAAGTGACCCTTTTATTTATGAAGTAAGACAAAAGACATAATAAGCGACATGTAAACAAATAAAATTCCCTCGTTCTTGCTTCTTAGATGTAAAGATTTGCTTTGTCTTCTGTTTGATATCATTGTAAATTCTATATCATTGGCTTTGGGATTGGCACAAGCATTTTGGAGAATCACTGTGGTCTCTTGGAAAATGTGATGGGTTAGATGAGACTAAATGATTCATTAATTGAATAAAAATTTAAATGATAACGCAAATCATTAGTTGCAGCTCTAAATGGAAATATCATCATACATTCTACATATCAGGATATTATTTCCCTATCCTATTATTGCGGGACATTCTCCAGCCTTTAGGAAATAAGTGTATTGGGTGTGTAATACTTGACTTACTGTATACTACACTGAAACACGGCACACCAGCAGCACCATGCAGCAAAGTGGAAACTAATGCTTAGTGAGGGAGGGGGAAATAAACACGTGTCAGCAAAATGTTAATGTTGTTCCTCATTACTGCTGTGCCGTTGGAAATGGCACATGAAATAAACCATCTCCTTCTATTGTCACCGCATTATGGCTGAAGCACCATGTTGCAGAGAACAGAGGGGGGTGGTTGCTGGGGAATGGGGTGTGGTGTTGAATTATGGGAATGATCCAGTGGTACCATAGGTGTGCTCAAGGCTCATGTCCCTCTGCTATATATTTCTGCCTCTTTCATCACAGTGCACACTGTGTGCACCTCATACATGTAAAGCAGATTTTTGATGGAGAGGGGCACAAAGAAGAGAAGAGTGTCAGAAGGGAAGATGGGTGGAGGTAGACATGGATGCAAGAGGGCAGTGAAATGGAAAGATTGTTTTCATTAATCTCTATTTATTCAGGGAACGCTGGACGAGCGCTCGTGCTCTTTCTCTGCTTCATCCTGTTTTGTATTCACATTTGCACCCATTTTCACCTGGGACCTGCCCAGTTTTTCGCCGCCTGGCCACTGAGCAGCTCACGAGAGCAACTGGAGGTTAAGTGCTTTGCACAGGGGCACCTTGACAACAGTAATTAAGGCAGCAAGTAGTTTATTATTCACTTCCCCTGCCCAGATTTTCCAGTAATGTTTATGCCACAAAGCAGCTTGTCTAAACTGTAGATGAGTGCCACCTCAGGACTCAGAATGTGTATACATCAAAAACAGTTGGAGCAGTTTATTTGACCTCAGCAGTGTTTTCTCTTCAAAGGATTTTTTTTCAACAGCCTGTTTTTTATTTTTATCGTTCTGGCCATCTTTTTTTATGGTTATGCTGACATTTTACTGACCAACTTAATTACTGGAACATTAGCAGTCAGATGATTACAAAACCTACATTTTAGCCATGTTATCTAATGGTTATTCCGAGCTGACAGGAGGAGTGAATGCACCAGGCAATCCATTTTTGCAAAGAAAAACTGTGTGTGTGCCCAGCAGAACTGTTTCTTGCTGTATGCGAACAATGCAGTCGCATTAGGACCCCAAAGCCATCAGGGGCCGGGTTTTTTTTTTACATTAAAGTGGCTGATCTTTCTCAGTAGCTAAGCAGCCTTATGTTTTCTAAACACATAAAACCCAGCTCTTCTATCATTGCTTTGTCTTAATAATAAGGAGCAAATCAAGTGCAAAGACATCATTAGACTATGACAATGAATGATGTATTGTTGACTCACCTTGATGAAAGTTATGGTTAGACTATCAGCTGCAAGTCACTGAGGAGGAGAGCAGTGGTAGAGGTAGATAAATGCTCACAGAGCAAAAGTAAGACATTCTTTATATTTATTTAACTTGGTATAGTTCAGGCTGTAAGCCAACAAAAAGTGACAATTTTGAAATTTGGTGTAAGGGACTTGGTATATTGTGATGTAAAAAAAGATTTTAAAAATAGTAACACATTTTGAATTTCAGCAGGATTACAGTATGAAGAAAATTTAATAATACTTATTTTCTCATTTATGCACATTTGGCAAATGGTGTAACACAGATACTGTTTTCAGAGTTTGTTGAGGTAGGGGAGCCCCAGTGTTTCCCATTTACTCTCATTGTCTGTTGGTTTAAATTGCTTTGAGGAGAAAAAAAGAGTTTTTCATCGATCTAGCCACTTCTCCTCTTGAACTGCACTGGTGATTGATGCACCTAAATGACTTGGAGGGTTTGGAATCACCACAGTTTTACAAAATAGCTGCCCCCAAAACATTTTGTACAAGGCCTCCAGAAAGTTAGAAACAACCCTAAGCCATTACAAGTACAAGCTGTACCAAATTTAATGACGCCTTTCGAACATTGTGGCACCAAAGAATGTGTGACAATGACAAAAGAATGGCATTTTGTTAAGAAAAAGGCATCAACAGGAACTAAAGTATGATTTAGTGTTCATTTGATTTTTTTTTTTTTTTTTTCATTTAGTCTTAGTCCTGAGATGAGTCAAACTTAAACTTTGGCAGAACATTAGTCATTAATATCTGCATTTGTACACTGAAACAGGGCTCACAGGGAGTAACATTTGCCCATTTTTTCCAGCTTCTCATTGCATGAACAGGTCTGCCAAAGCACTCTGCCAATGTAGAAACAAGTGTTTCGTGTCAAATACTCACTTCCCTCCACTGCCTCAGCCTGCCTAAATGGAGAGAGCCGTCAGGATGGACTGCACACAGCAAATTTCAACATTTGTTTACTGATGTGATGCTGTGGAACAGTAATTTAGACTTCATCTACTGTTAGGCTCATGGAGGTAGCGAGGCTTGGAGGAGCGTATGAGGTGGAGGAGGGGTGGAAAGCGGTCAGTGCGAGAGTAAGAGTGTTGGGGTTCAAGGTTGTGGTTCTGAATTACTGAGGAGGGGCTTGGCAGCGGTTAGAATAATGTCTCAAACAAAGGTCACAGCACATATCTGCCTGCTCTTAATGGGACTGAAGGTGTGTAATTGGGATGTTAATGGAGAGGATAATGATCCTGTGCGACCCCCGTTGCCACCCTAGGCCCCCACCACACACCAGGCCTCTTGAGTACTGCTGCTACCATCCTTTCTGTTAACAGACACGGAAAAGTGAGACCATTATTACATGCAGAGTTAACAGGACCCCAAGCATATCATTATGGTGTGATTGTAGAGAGTTATTACTGTTTGCAGGAGTGCAGCTGACAAGGCTCCTGGCCCGTGCTTTCAGACCGCCAATTTACATTTCTGGTCAGCACTGGCCGCCCGCTCCCACTGGCACTGTTCTCAATTCCACGCTCTGTTGCTCATAGATTTCCAGAGAAGTATTGACAAATGAAAGCTTCTTGCCAAAATGCAATGTATCCATTTTGGAAGAGGATGTTCTTTTCGCTCAGTTTTTAAAGACAAATGGTACCCTTTGAAATGTTCATATTTTCTGAGGTAAGGGTTTAATATACCTGATAACTTGAATGATATTAAAGCCAGCAATCATTTTCTCTGTGAATAGCCACATTTTTTAACCATTTTGGAATGAGAACTGCAATATTGATCACTGTATCTCCAGTCAGTGAGATAGAGAGATTCAGCCTTTTGTTCTTTTCTGTCCAAAAACTGAAGCCAGACATCTAATGAAACATTTAATTTCAGCTGTCTTCACCTTAACATCAACACATCGTGTTCTACCTAAAGTCCTGCATTTTTTGAAAGGCTGCGTTCTCATCTAGACACTGTTAGTTTTGAATAAAGCTGGCAGGTTTGCTTCCTTATTTGGCAGGGGATGATCCATAAATACTTGGATCCAGCAGCCACTGTGGCCTGCAGTTTCCTGGCATGATATTAGCGTTGTCCTCAAAGCTTGACCAACACAGTGGGTTGTTGTTGGATGTTATTTTTTCTAATTTAAATGGCAGGTTAATTTGTACAAATTCAGATTAAAGGCATAGTCACAGCAAGCTTGTATGGAGTAGATTATTGGCAGTGTTGCAGTACAAATGCAGTTTAGAAGGAAATGATTCAGTATGGTTCAACTGAGCTAGGTGGTTGAATCATTATACATTTCATGTACCAAATGTTCATATGTTTTCTGAATGCCCATACCCAAAGACAAGACAAAAAGCCTGCTTTTGTCCCTTTCCAGCTATGCACACCTGACCACTATGCAAAGCCCCTACCAGTTCCGCTGTTAGAAAGAGGATGTCAGACACTGTTAGATGATCCAAGAAGCATTCAGTTTGAAGCACACTGAGGCCTCAAGAATGTAATCCCAATCAAATGCATGAAACAACCGCTAATGCCCTCTAGAACACCCCTATCCGTGTCTTACAAATCACTGTTGAAAAATAAATCTGTTTTATGATATGACAAAGCTCTGGTTAAGGTTTGGTTTGGTTTAGGCACAAAAACCACTTGTTTAGGGTTAGGGAAAGATTGTGGTTTGGGTTGAAATAAATACTTTGTTAAGGTTATGGAAACATTGTGGTTTGGATTGAAATGACTGCTTTGTTAAGGTTAGAGGACTTTCGTGGCCATGGTTACAATAATAAACACGTGGTTAAGGTTACAGAACAATCATGGTCATCCTTTAGAGGAGCAAATGTTGACTGTCAATAGAAAATGGGAAGTAAACATAAGTTTCCCATGTTGGAGTCCAAGGTTTTGTTATCCCATCCATCGATCACGACCTCCTCTGTCTGCAGACTTTGTTGCTCGACCCCTCACCTACATAACATTCATCATATGACATATTCTTAGTGTTGTTTCTAAGGCAATTGAACATAATGAAGAAACTTTAATAAACCACATGCTAACGAGTCAAACTCGAAATATAAAAGACTCTAGAAACTGATTACTATACATATTTTAAATTGTTAATACCGATGCATTGAGCCTCTCTCCAGTCAGTCATCTCATTCTTTACTGGGAGCACTGGCACCTCCATCCACAACATGAGAGGCAGTGTGCCACACACTGCTCCGTTCACCCCCTCCGAGACCTGCTCCGCATGACGGCATGCCACTATTTTTAAACATGCCGTCATCGGGATCGCTCACGTGCGCACAACACCCCCTCCTCAGTCACCGATTCTGTGAATCGCAGCCCCACCCCTCTAAACTCAGCGGGGAGTCTGACTGCGCTGGCATCGGCAAACCAACTCTCCATGAATATTGAAAGAGCTCTTCAGCATGCAGCGTGTGCGTTGCTGGGTTTGTCTAGAGATTTAGAGTGTAGTGAGAAATGGCTTCCATTCTGCTGGTGGAGCAGTTAACACGACAACATACACCTGACAGGGCTGCTTTAATTGCTAAATCTATAAGGCGCTGTGAACATTATGCAGAGGTGAAAGGAAATTTCTCGGTCTCATGTGTGAGTCACCTCAAGGCATTGGCATATGTTGAATGTATCAGAGTGTGTGAGGCGACAATGAGCTGTGTGTGTTTAAAGAATTCTGTGAATGAATGTGAAACAGTTTTACATCTGAAAGGTGTTAATGCACATTCCCAAGCTTTAATCTCCTGCACTGCCATAGTTTTGTCATTGTTAGCCATCTTTCATTTCTTGAATATTCAAGTGCAATTGCTGAATATTTGCTCAATGCACAAGGCAGATGATTCAGAAACAGTCAAAATGTGGCCCTCGTTTCAGCTGCTTGAAAGTTAAAAGAAATGGCATAATGAAAAATGGTTATTTGATTCTCTGATTTGAAGCATGAACACACACGGGGCAGCTAATGCAGTGGTTTGGGTGTGTAGGCTAATCCAGGATTAAACAGTGAAGACCAGCTGCTAACTGAAAGGCAAATAAATTCTTGCGGTGGTGGAAAGTTTAGAGAACTGTGGCAAGTAAGCAAGCATCTTTTCATTAGTTTTGTCTGGCTCAACAGATGTGGATTCCTTGTTGCTTATTCTTCTTCTCTCCACATCTCAAAGCCCGCCATCTATTTGAGAAACAATAATAATTACTCAAGCTAACAAGCTATGCTAATGATAGATTAGCAGATTTTCTTGGTTCATTATGTAAATTGTTTTAAAGATCTTGAGAAAATTTGCTGGGAAAAAAGGGTTATTCTTACATTTTTTACTGGTACAGTTTGTGTGGTGTGTTCCTGTGCTTTCATCCCACCACATGGTTAGTTCAAGTTAAAAACTATAGGCTACCCATGAGGAATCCTCATATTCCAAAGAGTGTTTTGTTAGAGTCCTACGCTTAAAAGGTCGTTTTGTGGCCGTAGCCTATATTTTAGTGCATGAAAACTGATACCAAATGAACACTGTTAGCACGCTAGCACGTCATTTGAAACAGTCTGTAAAGCTCTTAGAGCTGTACATCTCTGCTTGTGTTGGATGTTTTTTAGCTCAGAAGACAAACAAATGCGCAGAGAAAGCTTGACATTTTCAGAAATATGTTTATTCCCTTTCTAGTTGAGAGTTATATGAGAAGGTTGATAGCACTCTAATGTTTGTGGTGTATGGGGCTACGAGCCGATTAACTTACAGTAGGTCAGCATAAAGACTGAAAGCAGGGGGAATAGTTCCAGGAGGTAGCTACCCATAAAACCACATTTTGTCATATTTAGATACATTTCTGTTTGTGTACAGAGTAAGCAAACAAGATATGTGTTGCATTCTGAGGTTTAGAGGTGTTGGTACAACTATTTTTGTAGAGAGAGACGGGCTAACTGTTTCAGCCTGCTTCCTTCCTTCTTTGTGCATGCCAATTACCTTCTGGCTAAAGTTTTACATTTAGCACACAGACTTGGGAGCAGTATCAAAAGTCTGTGTTGCATGCATGTTGCTCTTTGGCAAAAAGCAAAAATACCTCCTAAGCATTGAACATTTGTGGTGTATAGTAGACGAATTTGATGAACGAGCAGAGCATTGGAAAGGATTTTATGTTTTCTCCAAGGTAATAGCAGCGGGAGAAGGGAAAAAAAGTTGTGACTATAGAAAAGCAATCTGCCTCCTGGTGTAGTATAAGCTTGAATGAAGGGCTTCCAGTCATAATATGTGATATAGTTGTTGGTCTTAAAGCAGCTGATTTACGTTTTGTATGTTGAGCCTCAGAAGCTGCTCATCTCAGAGCTGCTGCTTGTTTTGTTGTTACTTAATTCATTCTGTTGCAGCGCCTGGGGAGATCTGTCTCCACTTTGAAATTCTTTTTAGTAACCAAACTGCGTAAACTACAAGAGGTATTTTCTGAGATGCAGCAAAGACATAACACGATACCCGTTGGAAGAGGCAATTTTCTGCAATTATTTGTTTATTTAAAGTCATTAAAAGTTGAAACGAATTCCTGAAGTACACATTGTAAAACCACCCAACGTAAAATCATCTCTGTGTATTCTGATACACACACGCACACACACACACACACACACACACACACACACACACACACACCTTACGACAGCTGATTCCTTTCATGGCAGGTGTGTAGGAGCTTGTAATGATGCCCTGGGAGGCTGGCTGGTTTTACGAGTGAACCCTGGCACTGAGCACACACTGCGCCAGGCATCACACCTCTGTTTCAGACTGGACCTTATTAATTCACACACAGTGACTCCATGCCTTCCTCTCTCACCCATCGAATGGCCCTGACACAGCTGGTGCACTGGTGAGCTGTAGCCTTGTCCACCTCACAAGAAGAGAGCTGCATGTTCAGATATCAGAGCTTGTGGAAAGTTTACACAGAACACATGAGCCAAAAATGATGGATACCACTGCTTTAGAGTACTTCATATGTGTAAATACAGGATTTGTAACTCACTTGTCCCTAACAGAACCTGGCCATGCTTGTACCATAAATCCTTGTTTCCCCTTGAAAATGGAATCCTTGTGTTACTTACTTGTGGCCTATGGATGGTGAAGTTAGTCTAATAGCATGGTGGTAGTGTCTACTGGTTCTTTGGCAAGGCGAAATGTACAGAAGTGAAGATTCTAAAGCAATTTAAAGTGACTACACACTACATATGTGAGCATCAATGTAGGAAATATACAAAATGTCAAATCACCACAAATCTCAGAGCAATTGAAAAACAAACTACGGTGATTGTGATTTCTGCCTGCAGTGCTGTGTTTGATGCCTTTGCCTTCCCGTACTGTGATTATCCTCTCTTCCAATCCTCGTCTCTCTCCCTCCCCTGTTAGAAACTCATCTCTCCTTGGTTTTCAGCCTTCTGACCACATGCCTTTGTTGTCTTTTTCCATCTCCTCTGTGAGTCAGATTTAAAAGGCCCAGCAGCTGCATCTGACGGGAACACTCCTCCTCCTCCCCCTCCGACCTGAACGTAATGGTTCTCCCCCCTTCTTCGTCCCTCCTCACCTTCACCTCGACACCGACCTGCCTCCCCCAACATCAAAGCTGTGTGCAATGGGTGGCCTCTCATAATTCAATTCAATATCAGCCCTGATCCAGCACATCAACAAGTTCACAGCTTCTGAAAGTCATTGATTCAACTCTTGAAACGCTCCTTTTTTCCCTCCCCTCCTTCCCTTTCCTACCGCAGGTTAAGGGGAATTTGATCTCTTGCTCTCTGTTGAAAAGAACGATGTCTTGGATGCGAAAATTGCCGGAGAAATTACATTTTGTGTTGTATCATGTGGGCAGGTGGGGTTGGTGGTTACAGTACAATACACAGAAAGTGATAAACTAGTTTCAATCAAAGGCAAAGCCGTGAAAATGAAATTACTTTTCTGGATATTTGCTTTAATCTCATCCCGCATGAACATGTTCATGGGGTGTCTTTGTCAAACACACCAGCAGCCGTGAGCTTGAAGTCTGCATCTGGTGTTAGTTTTTCTGCATTTGCATGGTGTTGGCATGTAATTTGAGATACATGACCGTGCATGGCAATTTAATTAGATAGGTTTTTTTTTTATGTGCATTCATCCCTCGTTGGAATTTAATTTGCACCAAACAACCCCTGGGCTGTTCATTTTGCATGACAGGCAGACTGACACACATTAGGTGCCATTCCATGTAATGCAGAGATACACGTCTGGCATCACCATTTTACAGCGGCATCCCGATTTAATTTATGATCACTGTACTGTCAAGTTGCATTTTTTTTTTAAACGCAAGCATTAAATTCTGATTTTTTTTAGTGCTTCAGCTGTCACCAGGTGCTGTTTTTTGTGGTTATTGTGTACAGTCCCCAATAATTTGTATCTCAAGCTGCTGCTCATTCTCTCAGCTCAGTGTTTCTTGTTATTAAGCCGGGCTCAAGCAGCCTTTGATGAGTTTAATGCAACATACAACAGCTGCCTATTTTGTTTCACCTACAGATATTTTTGGCTCATTGACTAGGGTCTCCCATGGGAGCCAGAGATGTTTTGCTTGGGAATATTGATTTCTCTCTGGTAGGTTAGGCTCCAGCTCCTGCTGCTTTATTATGCAAGTGATGCCATATGGAAAACATCAGAATCTGTCTTGCCTTATGTCAGCAGTGTAGGCTTTCTGGCACTCTGATTTGATAATTGAATGATGTTGTTCGATGAACTCCAGAGATCCATTTAATATGATGAAATTTCTCCTTGGAAATCAAAACAAAATTGAACTAACAGCAAGACTGGAGGCTACAGCTACACTAAATGCTACTTTAAGATGCTCACAGTGAGTGTTAAAAACCTGATGTTTAGCAGGAAATGTTTGCCACTGTAGTTTTCTTGTTTGCATGTTACAAATAAAAAGAAACACAGCTGAGTCTGTTGGAAATGTCAGTAGCTCTGCAATACCAAATTCCAAAGGACTGGACAAATATAGATTTTGACATGGGCTGTATGACAAGTTTACTGCCAACAAAATTATTAGACTTTATCCTGTTATACTGTATGTCATCCAATAGCTGGTGAGGTGTGCACCAACAATCCATCAAATAATTGTTGAGCGATATCACTCTGGACCACAGTGGTGGACAGACACACCAACTCCCTTAAATGCAAAGTGGAAAAGGGCATGTAAAAGACATGGATGGCCACTCACCTCTTCATTTTTGGCGGAATTTCTGGGTTCAAACACACTAATCTGGCCTCCTTCACTCAGGAGCCAGCACCCAGTTTTCCCTCATCAGGCCTGACTGTCATGAAACATTTCATACAGCTTCCATGCAATACACTGTCCTGTATTGATTGGCTCTTGTGTCTTGCGTGACAGCCAATGTGGTAATGCTCCACAATCTCCCAAGACAAGTGGCTCTCTGTGTTGATGATAAAGGATGTCAAAGGGCTTTGGGGTCCAAATTGAAATGGATCCATGTGTAGTGCATGTCAGAATCATGCAATTGATGTGATGTGGCAGTTATTGCTTGATGTTGCTTTGAGGCACGATGCACAGCCAAGTACACATGTACAATTTTATTGTTGTGGTGCAGGACTGAAGAAGATGTGCCTATAGTGGTATTGTAGTGTATAGACTGGTTAAATGCTAGAGGAAGGTTTTCAACAGTAGCTACCTCTGTAAGCTCTCAGTGTATTTGTGATAAGAAAGGGATTCCATGAGCTGGTCGTTGTAGCTAAATGAGCTTTCAGCAGGGTGATTGATTGCTTTGAAGAAGCTCATTTTGCAATTACAGCAACCGCAGTGTGCTTTAATCCTGCCTGTCACAAAGCTAAGGCATTCACCATTTGACAGGAAATATTGATTTGAAATAGTTTTATCACAATCTGGCCAGTAAATTACAAGTTACCAATAAAAACAGAAACCAATTCAATTGCAAACACAAGGCATGCCTAAATAGATTTTAATTGAATATCTACATGTGTAACCTCTGAGCAGAGGAGAGTATCAGTCCCGAGAAGCTTTTTGTTCGCAAATACACAGAAGAGAATTAAAGTAAATGGTTAATGGACTGTTTTTATTTGGCATTTTCGCCGATGGGGAGCAATTTGGGGCTCAGTAGCTTGCCTCTACTATTGGACATGTAGATTGCCGAGGCCAGGTATCAACCACCGACCTTCTGATAAGTGGACAACTGCTCTACCTCCTGAGCCACAACTACATGTGTGACAGGTCTGTATGTTCAGCAGCAGAAACATATAAAGCCTGAATGACTGGGAGACAGGCCAATAAGATCTTCTCCTCCAGAAGGTATTTAAGATGTGTCTTAAATTATTCATAATAGCGCTAATCCCGTTGATGTAGCTTTTATTAGCTTGTCTTATTTATTGGTGTTTCTCTGTGACTCCAGGGGAGAACTGGAGAAGGCCCATCTGTATTATGTCTATGATGGGTTGTGTGTAATTAGTTTTTTGTCAAGATTTTGTCTTCTCTGACTTTACCCCATATTCCAACGCCAGACTCATTAACTAGCTGTTTGATTCCGCCCTGTCATTAAGGCAGGTTTTCAGATACATGGCTCAGTTTGGTTTTACAGGAAATTGCTTGTTGTCTCCCCCCCATTGCGTTATGATGCATTCAGCGAAAGATCTTTGGTATGTAACCCAATCCAGCTTTCATTACCAGTTAACTGTAAAAGCGATCTCTTTAATGCACAGGCAGTTTTCCATTTTCCTCTTCATTAACTAAAGGGAGTGCATAATCTGGCTCATAATTTAATCTCTTTGCTAATGTTTTACACTGGCATTGAAGGAATTAGCACAAACGATGTGATTTTCTCTGCCTCAGTGTCGCATCATGTTAACCTTGCATTCCCCTGGACAATTGCACACCAAGGGAGCCAATTTACCTCATGCGTATTCATTTATTCACAAGGATACTTGACAATATTCTCCTTGCCTAATGGTGGTATGGAGGCCATTGAAGATGGAAGGTACGGGATACAGGTCTCACTGGGAATTAGCCTTCCTGTAGCAGACTGGCCGATCAACCATTTAATACGTTCTAGTCATCCCCACTGTTACTGAACATCTCCCTTCCCCTATAAATCACTTCCCCAATCCCATATTTTCCTCTATTATGATGTTGTGTTGCAAAAGAATAAATGAACACAAATTACCTCTCTTTCCTCACTGGACAGTGCCTGTTAATCCCCATTTTCTTTGCATTCTTGCACTTCTTTATCCTCATTCTCCACCCTGGATTCTTTAATCCTGTCATTGACCATGTTGTCGGCACACAATGCTTGTGATTCTTGCACTCCTTCCTGCTGCTCTCATCGATGCATCGTCTAGTTGCACTCACTGTAAGTAAGTAAATCAGGATAGTGCTGGCTCAAATGTAAGCCAGTTTAGTGTATTTTGTCTTGCTGTGTAGCATTGTATCTTCAACAGAAAGGCATATGAAAGAAACCACTCCAGCACCGTCGCCTAGCAGCTCCAGCTCACACTGCATTCACAAACAGCCAGTGGAAATCCTCTGAGCAGTCATTTAATGTGTGCTGCCAGGCACAGGCGTGCATTCAGGGTCTTGTATTATGCAGTTTTGATGGCTTAATTTTCAAATATACTGTATCTCTTAACACTAACTAACAATTTAAAATTTAAACCTACAGCTTCAGTCAGCAAAAGTCTAAATCAACTTCAAAACACCCCACTGAAAAGACAGTTTCAGACCGCCTTGGAAGTTTTGGCTTAAACACACTGGATCTGAAACAGAATCAGTATTTCTTTGCTTAGCAGGTATAATCAGGTTTGCTGTGTTTACCATTATATTCTTGTGTTTTAGCATCACTACCATTTCTTAATTAGCAGTAAAAACACAGTACAACTAAGGCTGATGGTAAAGTATTGAGTTTTGCAGGTATTTGATCAGAAACTGAAGTATTGAACAAATAAAGATTTTGACGTGAGATCTCTCTCCAAGGTCATTCAAATTAATTCCATTAATATCTGAACCTAATTTTGTGCCAGTCCGTCTATTAGATATTAAATAATTTTTCTGAGTACATGAAAAACTGACCAGTTGGTGGTGCGAGATGAAATGTTAGGGATCACCAAAATCAGGAGAGGGGATTCTCTGGAGACCAATAGCATCTGTACAAAATTCCATGGCAATCCACCCAAAGATGGAAAGGTAATAGTGTATTGTAGGTTTACGATTGAAATGAAATCATAATACCTGATTCATTTGACAATGTGAAACAGTAACCCACTGAACAACCCTCCGCCACCATACTGTTGACAGTAAGAGGAGTAATCCATTGTCCTCAAGACGCTAATTCTATTGTGCGCCCCTGACCTCGACCTGAAAGTATGCTCACCAATGTCATCAAGATGAATCGAGACAAAATGAGATGTAACAATACAGGGTGGGAGGCTGGGTGGGTTGATGGAGGACAGGGGGTTGGGATGGTTTGTCTCAGTCGTCAATCTCTCCCTCCGAGCTTGCTGCTCATGCCTGCCCATTATCAGGGTGGCTGGCCTTCATCATGCAAGATATCTCTACATGATGTGCTTATTAATGTGCTTGGTTATCGTGCCATTCTGCCTGTCTGCAGACTGTCTTCATTATGTCAGTAGAGCAGTGGTGAATCCTGCACAGGTCTGGAAAGTCACATGTAAAAGTATGGAAAACTAATTTGGAGATTTACATGTTGGAGACAATAACCCTAACCCTAAACCCTAAACCCTAACCCTAAGTTTAGAGTATGAAAGAAATGTGTACACCTGATACACAAACCCATGAGAAAATAAAATAAGGAAATCTATTAAAAAGTGTAGGAGGCCTCTGTGGCATGGAGATCCACTCAGGCGGCCAGGATGTTGAGGCAAGCTGTCACTCTTAGCTGCAGTTCCCCCAGAGAGCCTTCCTGGATGTTCATGCTTGCCCAGGAACAGCTGGGGCCTGGGTGAAGCATGTTAATGGTGCTTAATTAACAACACCAGAGGTTAGTCATGTCCCAGCCATGTTCTCATTCAGAAAGGATGAATGGACTACAGCGGCGGGTGACGACTTTCTCTGCGACCCTTGTTGTACAGCGATAACTCCCAAGAGGCCATTCTGTCCTGTCACTATGATGCTGATTAAGAAAGAGCACCCTTAGTTACTGAGAGTGTACTTGTCGGGCACTGAGTATTGTTGAGGATCAAGCACATGGAAGCAAATGAATAAACAATATGCATGTCTTTCGAAAGAAGAAAGCCATGCTATGAATGAAGTCATGGGGGTAATTTCATGTCAGATTGAATGGATAAAAGCCAAATTTCAAAGGATTCTGTTATCATTTCTCAAGTTTCTCTGGTTTCAATCCTCCCATACTCCAGAGAGGGATCCCTGTGACAAGCCTGTGGTTTGTGTATCGTGTTTTGAATACTAAATGACACAAGTACACCCACTGGCACACACATTCACATTTGCATGGCATCTGTATCATCTGTCAAATCTAATACAGACGTTAACCTGGCAATTGTTAGAGGATGAAATCTGTCCTTGGCAGCTTTTCCGCCCTGATGAGTGTTAATGGAAGGCTGTGAAGATGCCTGTACCTGTGATTTTCCAGGCAGTATACTATACTCTGTTTATCTAGATTGCTGTGTTAAATTGCCTGGAGTTATGATCCTACCTGTTTTATGCCACAGCCATATGGGCGTTTTGGCTTCACTACTCACATATCTCCACCAGCTAAAGATTCATAGGGAAATGTACAGTATATCGAGTATATTATTACACCATTTTACACATATCTGTTCTGGTGTTAAGATTTCATTAGTGTACTAAGAGCTGCCTTTGCTTGTCTGGTGTTAGGGTTTGTTAACTGTTTTGTTTTGGTAAAGTCCATTAAGCCCTTTTGAAGCTTGCATGGCATCTCTTTCTTTCTTCCTTTTTGTAATTTGTAAAATGTCATTTCTTACAGAGAAATTAAACTTTTTGCTGTCAAGGTTAGTTTTTGAACAGCCCCTCTCCCTGGAGATGACAGGTTTCAGTGTCAAACACACCTCAGCAGGGTGGACATTCAGTCATTTTCTTCACAGCTTTCAAGAGCAGCCTTCACTACACCACTTGGCTGCCAAAATAACTGCCTCAACACTGCACTTTAAACCTGTATTAATCATTGTCTACTTAAGAGCAAAAGAACTCTGAAACAAGCTGTGCACAGCCCTGCTTGTTTTAACAGTTATTAAGACTAATAAGCATATAGTTGCCTATTTATACATCCAGCAAATGTGCAGTAACAGTACTTTTAGTTGGAGTTGTATTTGTTTGTATTGTACACCTAATGAATGTAAGTGTAATATTCCGTCATTTAGCTATTGTTTTTGGAGAAAAATATTAATATAACTTTAGCTGCTAAGTATTCGAACTTTCTGTCTGCCATTTAGTGCCATGCAGGTCACATGAAGCTAGTTTATCATAGCTTTTAGCTGGCAGCATGGCTCTGGGGTTGGCAGTGTCAGTGGTACAGACACCCGTGGTCCCAAGAAGAAGACTTGTATGACCTTTGGTGACTCCACTTTTTCTCTAGCACCATTATCAGCTCAAATTTTAAATTCTCCCAAACTTTGCTTTCTGACCAACTACCTACAGACTAATGGTATTGCCACCAACCTCAGCTGTACTTTGTATTTAGTACTATTTGGCTCAAAGCATCGGCTTGCAGAGCCTCAGAGAGCTGCTGGAATGTCTGTAAGCTGGCTGCTGCTGGAAACAAGGTTGATGAAAGCAGTGAAGTGAACTATACTGTAAATGTGCTGTGAACATTTAGCTGAAAGAGACGCTCGTCGCACTGCAGCGTTGGGTGATAACTCTTTGTGGGTTCTTCTGTTGCATTTCACATTGTCATGTAATCTATTGTTAATACAAAACTCATTAGTGGATCTTCAATGTGGGATTTTGGATCAATTTCTTGTTTAGGCAATTTGCAAATTAGGGTTGGGCAATATGTTGCTCTATACTGTGAGATTTGTCAACAGTCACAGATTTTCCCATGTGGTTTATACTGTGCTGACTATCCCTTTAATAATTCATGATTATCATTAATGATTATATCTTTAAGTTTCTTAGGCCATTGTGAGTAATACCACAATTCAACCGCTTTATGGCAACACTGGATTTTTCTATCATTATGACAGTATTCAATTGGTTTGATTAAGAGGTTTTTTTCAATTATCAGATTATTATAGATATAAGACTCAGCAGCACGAAAAAAACATATCCCAATATATATTAGAGCATTTTATCCACATTGGGCACCCCAAATGTGAATACATAAAAAACTTTTGAAGTAAAAGAAGAAATTAGCCTTGTTTACATTCAGGAAATAATATCTTGTCCCTCCTTCGAGAGCTGTATATAAAACGAGTTGTTGGCCCTCTTATTGGCGGCTTGCCCAGGAAGCCCTTACATTTAATTGGCCTCCCGTTTGTTTTGAGCTGCACCCACCCATTACGGTCCCTCATAAACAGGGTCGTATAAAACCAAACTGCACCTGCGCATCGAGGGAGAGAGAGCGACAGGCAGAGTGAGAACTGCTCTGCTGCTCATGTCATTAATCGGCCTGCAGAAAGGACCCCACATATTTCTTTTAGTTATGGAAACCCTTATCTTTGAACACACACCTCAGCTCACCCATAACCGATTTCAATTTGCCGTCTTTCTACATGTCCTCCATCATGGCCACTAAAGCAGGAAGCCAGGGGGATGGCCAATTGTGATAATGAAGGAAAAGGTCACTTCCAGCAACAAGCTGTTAATTGGATTTGGCTCTGTTCACGCTGATCAAGCTCTGTCTGTCAGGCATGTTGCAGTGTGAGGGATCACCTGTAGCGTTTACTGTCAAGAAGAAAATTAATATAGTTTTCGAAGAGCCATACCTGTGGCTTTGCATTGTAGCGCTAATTAACTACAACGTACATACTCTTCACAGTACTGCTTGTTGATGTTCACATGCTTGACTGTCCCCTCAGTTTGATTTTGTGACAGCATGTCTCATGAATTCAATCCTTTTTGACATCTGAGCAGAGCCGCTACCATGGAGACTATTACCTGTTGTTTATGATCAGTATCTCACCTGAATGTGACACATTTTTTCTCTCTAGACAGTCCTCACCTTTTTAAGCTGTTTTTGTTTTTTGCCTCCCAGGAGGAACAGGAATGCTTGCATGTCAGACAGTACATCATGAGCGCTCCCATCAAACCTGTGCTTAACTCGCCTGCAACCCTTAATGCATCATGTTGTTTTTAATATCAAGCCATATAACATTTTCAAGAGGAGGTATCATGTCTTTTTCAAATATTGTAAATCTGCACGGAACTCTTCCAGTGAGGCATATCTAGTCTCTCGACGGCTTTAACCTTGCAAGCTGTTGTTTTTGTGTCCCAGAATAGAGGACGACTCACATGTCACACATCATGGCTGTTCCCGTCAAACCCCTGCTCGGCTCTTAAGTGCCTTTCAAGCTTTCTCTCCCTGGTATTCCCATCGTTATTGACAGACCTCAAACGGTCTCCTTAAAGACTCAACTGGATTGTTTTCTACCAGATTCTCAAGTGTGGTGGTGTTTCAGTAAAAAAACCCCAAAACTTTAAAGTGGCTCTGTGTGTCTGGGAGACCAAGAGGCACATTCTGAACAGTTCATCTCTCTGACACTCTGTGTAAACTTGGCCTTGGCATCTTGGGAATTACTGCATTGGAGGGGAATGAAAGTGGCCTTAGAACTGGAGATTGAAATTCTGATTCTCTCTTTTCACCACTGTTTTGGGGGATGGAGGTGTATAATCCTCACAGGTAATTGATTTTCGGGAACAGTGCAGAGGTAGGATGCTGCACCTTGGTGGGTAATACGAGGGATAAGAACAATTTCCACAGCCAAGGAGAGTTGACTCAGAGTTTATTGGGGTTTTTTTCAGATGGGGGAAACTTTCCACAAAACTGTTTTTGTGCTTAAAGTTGCTTTAATGCCCTGCTGCATCGGGTAAACCTTCGGTCACACTATGGTACAATTCCAGTGGGATTGTTTGGGGGACTGCTGTGAGCTGCAGGAGGTAACAGTCGACATAAAAGTGGATGTGGAGGAACAAATCACTTCTAGAATCTGCAGTATAAGACATTCTGTCCATGTATGAGGAATTTAAACTGCTGTCCCCTGATGGCCACCCTGTTTTTTATTCTACCCAGATTGAGAGACTCAGCTGTGACTAAACTGAGGTGATTATCACATTTGTATTTTTTTTTTTTAGCTAAAATCCAGGTGAAATTGTAACAAATCCGTTTTCGTCTACTCTCTTTTCAGGATCTTTCTAGCACTTCTGACTATGATGACTACTTATCCGTGGTCAGTGGAGGAACAGTGAAGGAGCCAGAGGAATCCTGGTTTGATGTAGGTTCAACCGCTTTTCACCTCTTTTTAATCTCCCTTGCTTGCCTTGACTCTGTGGCCTGACCCTTGACTCTTTGTTCTGCTTGAGGTTTTTCAGGCACATTTCTGTTGCTGGTGGGATTCAGATTTGAGGTGTGACCTTGTGCCTGTTGACAAAGATCACTATTTAAACCCCTCAGGTGCATGATCTGTGCAGATCTGTTCACATGTCAGCTGATGTAACTGATCTGATGGTGTATTTCAAAACTAAGTCTAGTTTTTGTTGTTTCATTGCATGAAATCTGTGCTGTGGTCGAGTGTAAAGATTTGAATTAGCCACTGCAAATCTAAAATGTGCCAGCCAGCTAATGATCTAACTGTTTGACTTCATGCTTGGTTGGATGCATGGAAATAAAAACAGTGGGGAAAAAATGTTGCTTCCACTTTGCTGCCTCTGATTTTGAGTGCACTCTATCATCATTTTCAGCCAGAGCAGGTGCAACCCAATAAGCTAATCAACATATTTTGGTAGCAGATCATAGAAAGCAGCTCCAGGGGTGGTTATTTTAGTATTTTGTTTGTACTATACACCACACAAAAAGACATATTACAAATACTTTTGCAAACCATTACATATGTACTGCAAACCCTGTTTAAGAAAAAGGGCTTTTTGCCCTGGGTTGCACCTCTCAGGTCGTGCTTTATCCTGCGGTGGTGCAGCATCACCAATCTGCCACTGCTAACATAAGAGGCAATATGTCTATGTAGACTAAGACGTTGTGCATATTAAGTTAACTCTGGTACCAACTTTCATAGAGGAGATACAGGAGCTTTCAGACAGAGAGCAGGTACTGCCCACCTGGAAATGTCGGTGTCAGCGGCAATCACTCGCTGTTTGGAAGTGTCTTTAGGCTGATTGTTTACAATTGCTCAAGGGATGAAAATTTCAATTACTTGACACTGTATGCAAAGCTGAGTTAAAGCATGCTACAGAAGTAACATACAGTCGACAGCAGAGCTGAAATGTTGAGTCGATGCTTCTGGTTTATGTAATTGTTCAAAGAATATCTTTGAACTTTTGGTTGGACAAAACAACCAATGTGAAGACATCACCAGGGGCTCTGGGAAACTGTGTGAGACATTTTTCACTATTTTCTGACATTGAATAGAGTAAACACATCAATTATTTATGAGGAAATTAATCAGCAGACTGTGTTCACATCAGTAACATTTGTGTAAAAACAGAACAGGCTGAATTCTGGCTTTTCAACCGTAACTCAATAATTTAACTTATTTAACTGAATGAATTTCACATTTGGCTATTTGTGACCATTTCTATAGTCAAGGTTTGAAAATGGCACTCCCGTAATATAATTTTGCTGCTTTAATTTCCACTTAAAATGCATCCGAAGTGACTTAAAGCACAAATATGTGATTAGTTGTAATTGATGGTGCATACATACATTTGTAATTACATTTTTCTCTTTTTACTTCCGTTGGTTTTATTATTTATTTTACCCTAATCTACTCCACTCCACTCTACTATACTGCAGTAGACTGGAGGTACTTTGAAGATACTGTGTTTGCTGCCACACTTCACTCCTCTCCTTCCATCATGGTGTTCCTACTGGTGCCTCCACACGCTGCCTCTGCGCTCTTTGTTCCACTTCATTGGGGTGTGTGCTCATGTGTGCCAGTGTGCGCTCCTCTGTATGTGTGTGTGTGTGTGTGTGTGTGTGTGGATGCGAATGCTCACCAAGAGAGCATTTTGAGGATGGGTTGGATCTCTGTGTTTGCTCCCCCACCCGGTCTTCCCTGTGCGACGGGAGCAAGTGTGTGTGTCTGTCAGTGGCTGTGTTTGATGTTGAGTGTAAGCCTGCATGGCATGTGTATGTCTGTGTGTGTGTGTGTATGTGTGTGTGTGTGTGTGTGTGTGTGTGTCTCTGTATGTGGTGTGCAAATGAAGAAAGGGGAAGTGTGTAAGTGAATCTGCGCAGGATTGCGGTGTGTGAGTGGGAGTATGCACCGGTGAATGTGTGTAAAATAGGGAACAAGATAGAGAGAAAAAACACACTCATATGCTGTCTTTTCACATATGCATGTTTGTTGCATGCCTCTGTAGGTGTGTGTAGTGTAACCCCCCCACCCCCCTTTACACACATACACACAACTCCAGGGACTAACATGTTCATTATTCTTCCTAAAAGAACCATTAAAATTTCATCAGTGCAATGCAATCTGTAGCAGGGCGGGGGGTAGGAGTGTGTGTGTGTGTGTGTGTGTGTGAGAGAGAGAGAGAGAGAGAGAGAGAGAGACTCAGCAGTGTGAGGGGAGGGAGCTTGCATCCTCCTCTCATTCACCACTGCCTGCCTTCATGCCTCTCTCCTCCTCCTCCTTTTCTTTTTCTTTATCACCTTCTTCTTCTCTGGTGGCTCCACTCCCTCGCTGAGAACACGCCGATGCGCAGATTACGACTTCTCCCATGATGTGAGCCGCCTGCACCCCTCCCCTCCGACTCCCATCCATCCCACCTCATTCTACTACTACTACTACTACTACTACTACTACTACAACACCTCCTCTCTCTCACACACAGGCGCTGGAGGAGGCTCTCCTCAGGCTGCAGGAGGACAGAGTTAGCATTCAGGAGGAAAAGAGGTTAACAAGGTGCAATTCTCAGGGAGGATTTTTGTCTCCCAGCTGCAAGTCTTTGGATATGTGATGTACGGAGCGCTGGATGGGTCACATTTGCAAGATTATGAGCTGGATCCTGATTGGAATATCTTTTTGAGTGGAATCCTCCTTTAAACTAGTGCATGGCTGGAAATTTAAAGGTGAGCCATGCTTCTGATTCCTGTTGCCGCCTCGTTCTTCAGTGTCTAACTTGTTGATTAGCCCGGAGAGAAACCACGTGCGTGGTGCGTTTCCGTCACACATAAGTTTCTGGAGTTTTCTGTCTCGACCCTTCCTCCTTTTTTCTTTAATTAGACTGATCCTGCGTGTTGTGCTGGTGTTTCTCGTAAAGGAGCGGGGCTCATTAGTACTGTGCTTTATCCGCATTGATCAGAAACGCGGGGAAATTAGTAGCTGCCTTTAAAGACCGCAGGAAGTGAGCAAGCGGCGGCTTTCCTTCACAAACCCCCACAATCCCCCAACTATCCCCCAATCCGTATGTCACTTTGTTTAGCCAGCATGAACGTGAGATGCTGTCTCTCAGGTAGATCTGATGGTGCTAATTGTGTTCTAATTGGGTTTCCGCTCAGCCGTGGAGGTTTTTGGTTCCTGAGCCACCGAGAGTCACACATGAAAGAGTCTGTGGGGTGAAGTGTGCATGCATGCATGCATGTGTGTGAAAGTAGGGTGGAGTGTGTGTATGAATGAGAAGGAGCGACAGTGTTAAGCTGAGAGCTGTCGTGAGTGTGCGGATGTCTGACCAACCCTGCGATTGTCTGTAGGGGAGAGAGAGTGTCTAGAGCCTTTATGGGTATGTGTGTGTTGTTTGTGTGTGTGTGTGTGTGTGTGTGTGTTCTCAGGCCCATCTGTGGAGGTCTTGTGTGATGGATGGTGACTGATGGAGGGTGTGAGGTGTGTGAAGGCGGAGGAGGATGAAGAGGAGCGGCAGTGGAGTGGGGGGAGGGTGTTGGGAGGAGACAAGGAAACTGGTCTCCAATCTGTGTGTGTGTTTGTGTGTGTGTGGGTCTATGTAGTGGAGCAGTACATCACAGACTGGCTAATGGAATGCTGGAGACTTGAAGGGTCCTCTCCTGCTTCTCCTCCATAACCACACCTCACCCCACCCTCCACACGTGATTGTGGGCAGAGTGTGACACACCGGAGGGCATTCTGTCAGTGTTAAGATTCTGCATGTGCACCACACAGGTCTCAGACTGAGCTCTATGAGATGTAGTGTTTCTGCATAGACAGACTCAATCTAACACTACTAGTTAGGTATAATCTTTAAGATTTCAGTCCTGCTGCGTTTTAAAGCACCTGTGTTACTGGTGGCACTTGCAAGTGCGTTTTGAAAATGCAGATCCCAGAATTGTGTTTAAATGACACATGTATTGAACAGCAGGCTGCCTTTTGTTAGCCTTGCTAGCTTGTCTACTTACACTGTAAATTCATCAGTGAAGAAGCGCATAACACAACCGTCCTTGAATAATTAGTAAAACCCCTGACAGAAAAGAGAAAAACACAGTAAACCTTCTTAATCTACTCGCGCATTTCTTTATTCTTTCATCTCCATTAAATTTTGAAAAAGCATGAGTGTGATTAAAATGTAATGAAGGGCTCCATTTCGGATGTGGTTCGATGTTAGCTCAAAACCCAGATTTTCAAACCTCTGGCCCAATCCTTCTTATACCTTGTTTCTCCTTCACCTTTGTTTTCTTACACATACAGCAATGTGGAAAACAATTAGGTAATGTTCAAAGGCTCCTCATTTTTAGCCAGTGCCGAACGTCAATGTGACAAACTGCAGTAGCCTACAGCAAGGCCAGAGGGTGTGTCTTTATTAGAGAAAGCTTAACCAGCTGTGTCATGTCAGTTTAAGGAGAATCACTTGAATCTGCAAACAGAGTGTCTTCTTTTAATTAGATAAAATTACAGTCATATTGTAGAACATGCATGGTTTCCTGTGAATCCCCCGTGCATGTGGAGGCAATTAGAGTCCTGTGCAGGAATGGACTCTTCCAGTAACACTGAATACTACTCTGCACAGACTAACTATTGAATGTAAATGCTGTGGCTATTGCTGAAAAAAATGAATGTAATAACAGTCATAAGGATTATAACCTTAAAATAAATCTATCAAAGTGGAAAAAAATATGTATCAATTTTCCTTCTCTAGTTTTTTGGGGCTAATGAGATGTTTCACCACCATCAACTTACTGTTAGAAAGCCAGCATTTTCTACAAAAAAAATTGGTTGAAAAGTTAAGAGATCATCAAAGTTGATAAGTCAGCCAATAACAGTGAGGACTTTTCACTACAAACCACAAATGTCGACCTCAGGGAGGAGTTAGATGATCAGCAATCTTTGCAAACACAGCAGAAAAACAGGCAGATATTTTCAATTTTTTCAATCAATTTTTTAATTATTTCTTTGTAGTGCACATTGTAGCACAAACAGAATGCAGTTTTGCTCCCCTCTATACTGAGCAGCATATGAAAATCACATTAAATTTAGACTTTGCAAAGTTGACAAAAACACTAAAAGCTGTTTTCCATCTGTAATTCAAAAACTATTTAATATGAATGTCAATATTCACATGAAGTTAAGGAGTTGTGGCGTGATGAGGTAAATGAAACTAGCCATGTAATTATGATGCCGTTCCTCTGACTGGAATTCACAACAGATGTGAGACATCATGAGTTGCATAATCGCTACTGAGGCATCCGTTGGTTCAGTCCACAAAGACCCGAACCTCCATTACAACATCGTTGTTACTATTATAGCACTTATGTCCCCCTCAGCATGAATTGTAAACATTTTGGTGATAATAGCATTCTATATAGCACCATCATCAGGTCTTATTTACTTGTTGTAGTTGGATGTAGCCTCAGCTGAGTTTAGTGCTAATTTACAAGTATTAGCATGGAGCACTAACACACCAAACTAAGATGGTGGTACAGTAAATGTTATATGTGCTAAACATCACCCTGTTAGCATTGAGATTGTGAGCTTCTTATGTGTTTTGTTTTGTTTTTTTTTATATACTAATTTTTGGAAATTTACCCACTAATCACTGTGGCTGTGAATGCAACACATGTAATAATATAACTGTAAACAATACTATTCAAAACATTACTAAAACAAAACCTCACAAGCTACATGTAATATTTAAGATGTGACAGGCAAACAGCGCCACAGGTTAATGGTAAATGCATTCATATTGTTTCAATTTCTCAACCACAGTGAGCGTTTATGTTGGTAACAGCCTACATGTAGTGATGAACACCATCTCCACACTGCTAACAAGAACCAACAGTGGACTTAATGTCTGGTTTCTTTTGTTAACTTCCTGCTGTGGCTTCTTCATGGCTCCAGAGCATGTGATGGATTTACCAAATTGAACAGTCACTGCTGCTTCCGGCCGTTGCTTACACACACAGATGCCATATAGCAACACATGAACTGTGAGGGATCTGTGCTCTTTCAGGTAATAGAGTCACACACAGATATGGAGGATTTATTCACGGATCATGTGAAGACTGGAAATGATGTTGTGCTTGAACAATCCAGAATATCTCAATATGTGCGTTTACTTAATTTCACTCATTTCCGTCCCTCCATCGTTGCCGCTGGCCTGTGAAAACACCCCTGATCATATTAGCGGAATTAGAACAGATTTTCCCAACCACTGCCTTCATCGCCCCCACCTCTCCACCCCTCTCCTCCCGCCCCCAACGCTCCCCACCCTGTTGTGAATATAAAAAGATGATGCATTCAGCAATCAATGGTTGTAACACTGTTGTGCTGTTATCCCTCATTTCTGCTGAGGCCTCAGTGTGATTTAGTGAGGCTCCTGAGGCCCAGTACCCCGCACCGCTGGGGGAGGGGCAATCTGTGGGATTGTGAGCGTTTGTTTTCTGCATGCGTTTGAATGTATGTTTGTTTTCATACAGCGTGTGTGTTCTGCATGTTCGCAATACCAGGCATGGGAATAACAGCAAGCGTGTGCATCTACATGAAATAAAATGCTTGAGTGTGTGTGCGTGTGTGCACAGTGTGCCATCTACCTCCAAATCCCATCCAACCCACATCCACCATCCAACCCTGTGGGAACTGGGGTGAATGCATCAAAAATGTGATTTTGCCTCTTGTTGTTTAGCCTGACAATCTTTTCTTATTTAACGTGGCGAGGCACTCCCCTCAACGCCGCTTTGACACGGCGGCATTTTAAACTGAGTGAAATTGAGTTGCGTCCCTGCACCGGCTATATATCACTTAGGCAATTACAACCTTCTTGGATCTATTGGTAATAAAAGAGAGGTTTATGAAGTGCAGGCATGCCAGACTGGGGGAAAATGCTAACAGTGGAGAGGTGTTTGGTGTAGAGGGGCGAGGCGCGGTGATCTGAAGGAGGAGCTGTTTGATTTGTGTCGTATTTTGCCGTGCGGCACTGGAACACATCTCATTTTGACCCCTTAACCCCTGTTGGGTTTGTACTGGTTGATTGTATCGTGTGTGTGTGTGTGTGTGTGGGTGTGTTCAGTAGGCCCACATGGCAAATTAGCTAACAGACTCTTGTGTATAATAAATCAAACAATCCCAAATGCCATCATGTGTAATTGAGATTTCACAGCCCTGATCTCATCTCTCTCCATCACTCCATCCTCAGCTTTAAAAACCTAAAAAAATAAAGATGTAACCCCCCCCTCCCACCACACCTCGCCTCCACCCTCTCCTATGATCCACCACAGCCATAATGAGATTTGATGTTAATCCCAACACAATATCACAAGATTACGTGCCTCCACAGTGCTCCGCGCAGGCACCGCCGACGGTGGAGAATGGGTTTGGCGCGTGCAGACAAGGCTTGGCTGGGTGAAAGCACATGAATGTAATCTAAGTGTAATTGGGTGGTAATGTGTGTGGATGTGTGCGTGGCTGATTTGTGGGGCCTTGTCAGAAGAGCCCAGGGAGAGAGAGCGGGGACGACGCGACACAGAGTGAGAGACTCTGGAGGTGCATCAGAAGAAGAGAGTGATAGAGCGAGGGCGACAGATTGCCTGGAGAGGGCAAAGGGAGGGATGGAGAAAGATTATTTATCTCCAAACTGATGTCAGATTCTTGTAGCAAAGGTGGATTGGTCAGAGAATGTGATTAATGGATGGAGAGAGAGGGGAGGCATTTTGGATTTCTGGACCGAGAGGGTCACGTGAAGAAGTTGAGTGGATTGCACTCTGCTCTCTGATAATGAATTTCAGTTAAGAGAGAAATGTGTTGAGGTCAGATGTAGATTGATTTCAAAATCGATGTGTTGAGGTCAAATGTAGATTGATTTAGAAATTAGGAGTTATTCAGGAGTGTTAAGAGATGGACGAGTTTTGGGCAGAGTGCATTTAAAGAATTAAAAGGAGTGTAGAATCGGCTGCTTCGTTTTGCAAAATTCAGCCTGTTTTCCAAAATGGATTGAAACGAAAATGGTTTAGTATGATTTACAGCCAAAACCAGAACTCAGTTGTCTGGCTCTGCTTGTAGAAGGGCAGGCTGCTGTAAGAGCTGGACTTGATGTGTCACTTGACAAGTTGAAAGCATAGAGGGCCACAAGGGGGTGTGCATTTCACAATTTAGTTGCCACAAATAATTGGTTGGCCTGCTGACATCTCTTTTCATTTTGAGTGTCTTCTGTAAGGTGACTTCCTTGAAACCACAGTGTGCCAAATCTCTTCCAAGAATCGAAGAGCTTAGAGAGTTCTTTGACATCACTGTATGATGTCAGATGAGCGTAGAAAAGCAATTGGTTTCTTAAGGTGGTTTATGATCAGACATTTGGATTGCAGAAGCAAGTGGTACAAAAGTGCTCAGAGGCATGTTCCTCACTAACGAGGAATGATGAAAAGAGCTAGGTCTGCTCAGTGCTTGCTGGAATGAATGTAACAATAAAGTGGGTTATTGTCTACAGGACACTTCTTTCCCCCTTATGTTCACTGTCTATAGACCTGCTCACACCCAGAAGCAGCACAGCAAAGTTCATCTGCATGTCCTCACAAAATGGGTGGTGAGAGGTTTTGACCTGGTCTTAAAATGTGGTCTGTATCCGGACACGTTATCTGGATAAGGAAAAAACATGTTAACAAGTGCATTGTGATTGGAACGTGATCGGATTTGCCTGAAAGCATCTGGAGGTAGTCTGGCTCGCACGGTGTTCGGATCTGTAGACATAATCGGTACAATGTGCTAGCATTTTTCCTAAATGGAGGTTGCTGTTTAAATTTGGAGAGTGAGAAAACAAGAAGACTGAAAGAGACAGCTCAAATTACGTATTATACGTCAATACTGTGCCGTGAAATCACCAAAAGATTCATTGTTCAACAGAGCTGGGGGGGGGGGGGGGGGGTCAGTTGCAGTTGATCTGCACAGATGAGTGCAACACACACCGTCTGCATAGTGGTCTACATACTGGTACTGCAACACACCAGGAGAAAACTGACACAATATTTTTTAAACAAATAAAGAAATAAATGATTACATTTCACGAATTTACAAGAAGGGACAAGTATTAAAGGATTTCTCCTTGACAGCATTTCACAAAGTTTCCTCTGACTCAGCAACTTACAAAACTGTCGTTTGTGTGTGTGGGGATGATTTGCCGCCACCTCAGATTACTCACGCAGGTTTTGCACTGGAGGACAGAGACGTGATCTCAATGAGGGTAACGAGAACACATTAAAAACACCAGGTGTAAACATGAAGGCAAGATTGGATCTTTATTATCCTGTTAACATATCCGGATACAGATCCCGCTTTGATACCAGGTATAAATGGGGTCTTGGTGATTCACACAGCTAGTCAGTGAGATTCTGTAGCTGGCATGCTAACATACTAGCCAGCCAGGACAGTCAGCAAGGCATCTGTATAGGAGAGTGTGAGTCCCCTCAAAGGTCACCACTGACAAGACTGCTATTTGTGACTGGTGCAAACTGTCGCCATCAAAATTGAAATCAGCGCAACACATTTGAGCAGACATGCTTTGCCTCAGCCAGCCAGTAACTGATAGTGGCAGTTACACTGATATGAATTTATTTTGAAGCTTAACTTTGCCATTTTTAAACACTGGTGTGACTGGACCTTTATGAGGCAGACAAGCCATAAACTAAAGGATAACAAAATAAAATGTAGCCCAGTCTAAAAAAAATACTTCATTTTAGACACAAATATGTAAATAAATAGAGACGTGTGAGTAATCCAGGTGTTAAAAAGCATATCTTTAAAAACCAGTTAAATTAGATGTGTGTTAGATTAAAAAATGCAATAAGCAGATAAATCAATCTTTGTCACTGTTGATAAAGTTTGCTGAAATTTGAATAGTTTGTTTGTACTGAACATATGAGAAATGTGGTCAGCTCACAGTCTTTGAGTTTACAGCTCAGACGAACTCGGAACGAGATGTAAGAAGCTTTATTATGAATAAGTGAGAAAATTGTCATGTACACTAAGAGAAGTTTGTAATGGATGAGTTAGATAAGGTCAAAGATGATTGCAATTTCTGAGAACACGTTTTTGAGTGTTTAAAATTTAAAATGCTCTTTATTTTTTCCACTTGTTATAATTGTGTTCACAGTTACTAAATTGGATTTAAAGTACATTGTGTGTATCATATTTACATTTCATCAGGATGTATTGTGAGTTTAAACAGGAGGTAGTAATTGATATTAAATTCTTAGTAGAATTAAAATTATGTGTAAATACATCTTCCTGCTAAGTGCAGGCACTGCCATATTCTAAAGTTTGTGTTAAAACGGCAAAAGCTGACAATGTCATTTGTTGCATGCAGGTTAGCCATAGGTAAAAGTACCCAGGCCCTGCCTATAGTATTACAGCCCTGTGTTATGGAGTAATAACTCTCAGGCTACATGGGACTGGTGTTACAATAAACATAAACCATATTTGCTGGCTTTCAGCTCTGTTATTAGTTAGCTTTAGCTCGCTAGCAGAAGGTGTTGCTTTGCACGTCTGTAATCCACTGGTTATTAGCAGGCTAAGAATTATGATTTTCCTTTCTCTTACCTTTCATCGTCACATCAGTTTAATATTTTATTTTGTTCAATACAGGAATTGTGCTTCCAGTATGAGAGTTCAAATTTCAAGGGGGCCCGACCGCAGGTGCTGTTTTAGCTGTGAGGGTCACGATATCGTCCCCGAATCATTTTGCTGTCACTGCCACACACTGTGCCATCTCTGAAAACAATAAACAGCAACGTGCCAGGAAAATGTCAGGCTCAGGCAAGTGTGTGTGGAACAAAACAAACAGCCTAAAACTGACACTGCAGCATGCATTCCTCGAGCTCTAATGAGCCGCGGCTTCTAGTGTCAGTATTCACCTTCACAATAGTCATTACCCTGTTAAAGAGAGCCAGGATACCTGCATACACACACACACACAGTTACACACAGTCAAGCTACCGCCCTTTCTCAGCGGTTACCGTGACAACAGAAAAAGCCAGGGTTGCACTCTGTGTAGATTGATGCTTCAATGCCAATTAAACACATTGCTAAAACACATTGCTACCTGCATCGTCTGTCACTCCAGTAATTCTTGCTCTGTAAATCAGGGAGAAATTTGCATGAGAGCCGTCAGGATTTGGGGTTTGTGTTGCTTTCGCTCAGTTGCTCATGTATTTTAACTGTATCAACACACCACGGTTTTCCTTTTATGATGCATTTCCAGCCGCTTTTGTCGCTTGCATGCTGTTGTCACTTAGTTTTTACACTCAGGCAGTTTAGCTCCCTCGGCTTTCGCTTCCTCTCACCTGTGTTACTCTCCGTTTTCTCTGTCGCTCTCTGCCCCTTACTAGTCTGAATTCTCCTCTGCTCATCTTGCTATACTGCAGACAGTGATATGAGGCTGATGAGCGATCAAAGGTGTTGCTGATGTTCGGCGGTGTGGCTGCTTACCTGTGCCTGTCGTGATACTCAGGAGCTCTAGCCGTAGGCTTTTCTGCACCTTATTTGCCAAATTGGTTCTGCAGGGATTGGTGCGACTTAAGGCTTCTTTGAGCTGCACCATTAAAGCCCAATAGGCATGAGAGAACACCTGGAGTAGATTTGAACTTGAGTGTTGGTATCTGAAACAAAGGAAATATCTAGAACTCATATGGGAGAATAGTGTTGGAACTTAATTATGTATTACTGCATGTTGTGTGCAGCACACACTGTAATGTTTCTGATCTTTATGGCTGGTTAGCTTCCCTCTTTGTACTTAATGGCCTTCCCAATGCTTAAAATGGCTGCTTAAAGTAATATAACAGAGGGAAGCATTTTGTTGGTCAGCTAGTGCTGCATGTTCTCTGTATAGTTGTTCACTTTGGCTGATGCAGCAAATGTAGAAATGTAAACACACTACTCTCATTTGGAGCTGAACTGTCCAGAGCCTGGAAAGTAATGTAGAAGACACCCATCAGACATTTGTCCTTCATTAGGACTGCATGCAAACCTACACACTATCTATACTCTATGGCAACTGCAGGCCTGTTTATGTTAATATGACACTACATATTTTGAACATCATTAATATTAGCTGTAACATCTGTTTTCTTTGTTCTCACATATGTTTCCCATTGCTCTGCTGCGCTGTAAATATGCTGCAGTATAGTTATTAGTATTTCATGAAGCTTCCAGTTATTTCCCAATTCATTTGTGTAGAAATGTTTTCTATATATTTTGTTTGCTGCTTGTCTCATTGGACCGTAATAGTTCTGCCAGTCAACCTGTTGCCTATACTTTCATTTATGCTAACTACTTCAGTTATTTTGGATAACTATTACAAGTGCAGAATATTAAATAGTAGACATAAGAAACAAATCAGCATATATTAAAATAAACTCTAGTTTCTGCTCCTTGCAATTTGTGAAAGTTTATTTTAACTGTACTGTGGCTTTTACAAGGGAACTGCCAAGTGGTCAGTTCAGTCCCCTAAATGCTATAAAGCTAGCAGTGGATCCCTATTGCATTTATTAGATTTATCAGTATTATTAATGGTCCATTGGGGAGCACTGAAGTATGGCAAGGCTATTACAAATGTCCTAATTGCTGAGAATATTCCCATTACTCTGTTTCTCTTGAGTCATCACCATACAGTGGACACTGGCTTAGTGCAGCCATGCAGATATTGTATGTATATGAGAGTTCACACTCTATACTGTGAAAATATCATAAATGTTTAAAAGCAACAACAAACAGTACTTGAGGTTTTATTGTTCTTTATATTTATTTTTCATTGTAGGAATGAAGCTGCACTATACTGCTGCTGAGCTGCTTTACTATTGAGAGATGTGTACACAAATTACAGCACATGTCGTGCTACATTTGCCAATTAAAAACAGTGTGACATGCCAAGATGTGGCAAATTGTATCAACATGTAAATTATTTTAAGCGACCATATCAGATGTGTTTTGATTGGCTGTGATTCTCGCTGTCGCTGATAAAATGAGGTTTATGGCATTATAGTATTTTAATGTGATGGTGGGGCGTTCTTTATGTTTCACCTCTGACCTATTGAGGTGATAATTTACGGCGCATGCACCCCCAACCCTTCTGCTCCCTGAGGAAATCAAGTTGGATCTATGGCCATCATTTACATCTCCTCAAATTAAAGCGGCAGCGTGTAGTTACGGCCCAGGCCTCATGAATCAAACTTTATTGACCACTTGGAGAGTTACAGACACCCGTTGAATACCAAATGCCGGTGAAAGGCCACTGGGTGCGGGGAAATGTCGACCAGCTTGCAGAGATTGAAGGTGGGATCAACACACCCAGCTGTGATGAAACTGTCGGGGCTGCTGCTCATAAATATGGAGATTTTGCTTCCAATAAGATTCTTTACAACCAAAGGGGATTAAAGGACACATTAATATTCTCTTAAACAATAAATACAAGAACATGTTTGTCAAAGATACTGAAAGCATCCTGTTTTATTGTATTTACAATCTTTTCAGAAGGTTTACTTGGACATTTTGTCTTTTGAGCCTGAATGAATGGTTCCGGTCCCCTGCCGCTGAGTTTTATTTGCACAGCCAAAGTTACGACACACAGCCATAAAAATGACTCTTGACCAAATTGTTGTGAGCTTTGTAGAACTTATGTTAATTGCAATCAGCAACAAAAAAGTTAATGCTGTTTCTCCTCAATCTTCAGAGTGAACTGTGCATCTGAAAAACACATCCCATTTGTCAGCTGTCACAAATCAAGTCTGCATATTTGTCTTTAAATCAGTCTAAAATGCCTGTTGTGAGACTGAGAGGAAAAGACAGACAGGAATATTCCTGAATCTGCTACAATTAATTGCTTTAACTTAATTGTTACTATAGCCTACTTATACCATTATTTGAAACTGCAGGCACACATATTTTCATTTTGCCATAACCTATCATCTCTTGAGAAGCTGTAGGAGGCTAACTGTAAAATTTTCCACTTAAAACAACAGCTGCCACTTGTAATTTACACAGCTGTAGCTAATTAATTTTAATTTTGTCAGTTGGCCTCAGCATTAGAAAAACTCTTGGCTGGTTATGTGCTTAGCTGCTGATGCTCGGTCAAAGGTCATGGTTTTGTTGAGGTTGAAACATCACCAATTTAAAGTTTGATGAGTTGGTTGTTTCTCTTTGCCTTTTTGTTCAAAAACACTAAAATAATGGTGAGTCTTTTTCTTCATAAATGATTTATTTGCTTGCTTGAAGTCAATGTTGTTGAGTTGTCAAGTAAAAAACAGAGTTGTTGGAATTTCTCTTGAACTTTTACGGACATTCTATTATTTTGTTTTAGGTTTGTCACCTCAAAAGCAGAGTTAGGACCTCCGTGAAGCAGTCTGTCAGCATTTGAAGCTAGCCTTAGCTTGTAGCAACTATGGTACAGAGCTAGCAGCTATCAGTTGGAAGTCAGTTAAGGAAATTGCAACACTGATTTGCATCATTGATGCTTAGAGAGAGGCAGAGAGACAGTCGGAGAGGAACTGAGGTGGACGGACAGTTGGAAGACAGTAGTGGTCATTGTATTGTCATAAATTGCTTTCAGTTTGTCAGATGTCCACCATTTCATAGTTTGACAACAGACTCTGTGTTTCATGTCCTATTCATTGTTTTTTTGACAAATCAGAGGGTAAGTGTTGGAAATCTAAATATTGTCAGCGAATATTTGTTGGAGACCCTGTTGAAGTGTTTTTTTCCTTCCGCAAACAGTACAAGATGTAGTGTAGTCATTCTTTTTTTTTTTTCTGCAGTCCATCCTTACTTCCTTGAAAAGAATGCTCTGTACCTGCTGTTGCTTGTCAGGAAAAGCAGATGGAGGGTGACCTCTGACTCCAGTGGCCTACATTTGAGGCCATCTTGTCACTCGATGACAGCAAGTGCCAGCTAGTCTCTTTCTTGCAGCAAGCAGAAAATAGGCTATGCCATGCTATTCCCTGTGAGGTTCCATTGTTTCTTTTGTAATATTCAAGAAGAAAAAAGGGGAAATTAGCACTCATGCAGTATGCATGAGTTTAGAAAACCCCCCATGAAATTCCATTGCTGAGGGAGATGGGGAAGTCTAGAAGCAATACAGCTGTGCTTTTTTAGCATTTTTTTGGGATGCATTGTTATTGCCTGCGCCAAAATTTGCGGTGTTTCTAGTCTTAAGAGAGCACTGGCTTCATTATCTTCATCACCTATTGCTGCCAACATTCCCCATGCACTGCTTGTTGTTTGAGGCTACTACATAACGTAGTGGGACGACGTCCCCATGGTGCTTGAAAGGAGTGCTTTTCACAGCTTATTGCTAGCAGCTAACACTCTGGGTTTCAGTGGAAGTCTCACTGGGCTCCAACGCTCCATTCATCATGTCCCCTAAGAACTGATTCTGAGCTGGCAGCACTTGACATGATTGCCCTTAAGTAACTGACAGGGTTGCAGCGTTACATGGCACTCTGGAGCTGGGTGAGTGTTTAGTCGCACAGAAAACTGTTAAGATCTGGCCGGTGTTCAGAGAGCAGACAGAGTCAGGTTGCCTAATGACCTGCTGGTGGTTGGCTTGGGAGGCGGTTTTCTGTGATGACTTCTCACACTGTGTGTTAGGGATTATTGGAGCGTTTGATTGGCCAACTTCTGTGGATGGATAGTGGCTGAATTGCAGGGCAGAGTATTGATTTTAGTGACAGTACAATTGTGTTTTGGTGAGGGGAAACTATATATGGCACTGCATACTGTATTTGTGCCAGTGTGGCGTGATTGGTCTGTTTTGCCCTCAGAACAAAATGCAGTATCAGTTTGCAGTAGCTGCAGTACATTATACACCCTTTTAAGTACGAGCTGAGAGGCTGATGCGGCCTCACCACCTGGTTTTCTTCAAGATTTAATTTGCTTTTACTATCTGCAAGGAAGTGAAATTTCTTGCTCTTCGGCCTCCTCTTCACTCCATTGTTTTGTCTGTGTTGTAAAGCATTCAAGAGATTTTTTTTACCAAAGCCAGCCTCATGGCATATAGTGAATATGTTCATTCTAAACCATGGAACCACTACTCTCATGTCTGTCTGTTGAATTGAAGCTGTTAATCTTCCAGTAATTATACTGTGATCGTAACTTTGATTAAAAATGGATAAATAAATGCATAAAGCATAAGGCTGTATTTTACTGAAGTGAAACCCAATGATAAGGATTTACTGCAAAATATTGCAGTACCATTTACCCAGTCTGTTCATATAGAATTGGTCCTACATAGACCACTGGGTAAAGTATGACAGACACTGGCATGTTTGGAGCCTCATTCACAAAACTTCCCACATAAGGACAGTATAATACATTTTGAATGGCAGATGTTGTGTTATGCAGGATGTAAATAAACCAAACTGACAAGCTGAACCCTCATAGAGTCCACTGAGGGGGCAGCCATGGATCCTGTGGTCTTTCCATGCTTGGACCTTTCCCAGGGTGTGAGTTTACCCGACCTCAGCATGACTCAGTCCTTCCCCAGCTATATTTTGGTGGAAAATAGGTTTGAAGACAAGAAAAAGACAACAATCAAACACAATCTCTCATCGTAGAACAAACAGCATGTAGTAGAAGCTTCTCCTTGGCTCTCCCCCTCTCTGAGCACCATGGCAACATTCACTTTGATATGCAGATACCCCTTCCATTTGTACAGTGCAGCACTGAGGGGAATATTGACTTTTTGGAGAGGCAGAGAGATTTTCATTAATTGTGAAGCTCAAACTATACATCTTCTTTTTGTGGCTCTTTGTGCATTTGAATGATAGCATGTCGTATCTTTCTTCTCTCCCCAGATGTGGAGGGAAGCCTCTGTGCTGGAGCCAGGAAGCTAGCACAACTGTTATCTTCATGCAAAACTACACAACCTGCAGGCAGAGCGTCCTCATCAGTGTTCTCTTCGCCCTGGTCATCATAATGGTGCTCTGTCGGTAGCCTTTTGCTACCTTTTTGCCATTCGTCCGGTTCCCCAAAACCCTCTGCTGATACTGCTCAGAGACATTTTTTACTTTAACCACAAAAACCACCACCTGCCATGGATTGCCTGTGTCCGGGTGAAGGCGTGAGCCGGACACAGGCCCTCGTCGGCAAACTGTAGCCACCTGGATTGTCTTTGACTTATTTCCTGTGATTTTTCTGGAGTTATTCTTTATTTGGACCAGGGATGGATGTACCGGAAGCCAGCAAGCATGGCAAGAAGTCGACAAGTCAAAAGCTGGAGGACCAGAAGAAGGTTGGCAAAAGTTTACTGCATGTTGTTTTTACCTTTCTGCTATGAAATGCTCTTCTTTTATCTTCTCCTGCTGCATGTGTGTGTGTGTGTGTGTGTGTGTGTGCGCGCGCGCTACTCTTTCAAAAGCTATCAGCTATGGCTTTTGGTGTTTTCCAGTTGTATGTACGTAGAAGCCAAGGGATGAAAGTTTGTTTATTGCCTGTTTTGCTGTTCTTTTTACAAAAAGGAGAACACGTTGGTCCAATTGTTACTGTTGTCTGAATTCCCAGTTGCTCCTTTGCTCCATATATCCTAATAGCTATTTATAAAGACAAGGGGGGGGGGGGGGGGTGTCTGCTCCCCCTCAGCGTCTCCAGTCTTTCATCTCGGCTCATGTGGCGTGGCTGTGGGCAGGGCCCGCCCCAACTCCCCCCCATGGGAATACATATTTACTCTGTGTTTGAGATGCTTTTTATGTTAAGTACTCTGGGAATAGGAAGAGGATAATACCCGTAAAAACGAGACAAATAATTTTTCTGTAAAGCGATATCGTGCACTAATGGTCAGCCATTCCACGATGGAGGGCAGAGCTTGGACAGATAATGGTCAGCTTAGCGGAAGGTTGTTTTGAGTCTGGCTCTGAATGCAGTGTTATGACCTCGGCGGGGTCAGATTCTTGTGTGGCGGCGGTGGCTGGATCGATGGAGGAGAGCAGCATTAGCCTCTGCCTCTCTGGTCATTGAAAAGTCTATTTAGCAGAGCACATAGCCACACATGAACACATGCTTTCTGTACACTTAGTGGCATCCAATGCAGAAATGCCTGTTAATGCATGTAGGTAGTTTTTATTAGATTAGAGGAACAAGGACACAAACCATAAGAACCATTTCTGTTCCTGTATGGTCACCTGCACATAGACTGAGACATACACACCTACTAAAATGCATACACAGACTGAAATGCAGAGAGACACAAACATAGGACACCTCTCTCTCTCTCTCTCTCTCTCTCTCTCTCTCTGTCTCTCTCTATCTCTCTCTCTCTCTCGCTCTCTCTGCCTCTGACCTGATTCCTCTAATGAAGTGCTTTTGATAAGCGTAATGATTGTCCAGGCGAAGCTCAGGGAACATCTGAGAGCAGTGAACGTGCAGTAATACATCAGGTTTGACATTTGTAGCACTATTAAGATCTCATAAAAAAGATGATTGCACTTTATTATTTTTTTTTCTCCTTTTAGACCTAAGTGCCATGTGGGAATGCACTTTTTATTTTTTGTGCTCTTTAAAGCCACACAGATGCGTTGCTGCTTGTGCTGCCAAGCAACAACATTTAATGCCCTTTTAGCAAAGGCACCGAGGAGGAAGGTGTGTTCCTGCCTTTGAATTTGTGATCAGATTTGGATGAATGCAATGCTAACAGACCTAACATAGATCTGATAAAGAAAAATATCCATGTGACCACTCCAAAAATCAAAAGGTAATTCACCCTTAATTTAAACATGCCCACTGTTCAGTGTTCAGCCTCTTTCTAAACATCACATAAGTATATACAAGGCCATGATTTGAGCATCATGTTCTTTGTCAGGCCTTCAAAATGGAGGCAAAATCTCCCTTGAAGCTGAGATTGGAACTGAGCAAAGAGTGACATCAAATATTCATCTGGTAAGGGAATTGATTTGGCTCACTTTGGCTACCATTTTGGTTTGAAGATGTGTGTCATGCCAAAAGATAAGCGCTCCCTCTCCGTCTGAACTGTAACCTTCAGCTACAAGACAAATGTTTTGGAGCAAAAAGAGCTTCTTGGAAGGGTTTTGATAGTCCTGGTGATTTTTCTGTGGTTACGCTGGAATGTGTGCTGTAATTGCCTGACTTGATGGGTTATGTTATGTCCCCAAAGTCTCATTCTGACTCCATTCTTTTAGCCCTGATACTTGAAACCAGCCCAAAAGAGGTGCTGTACTTACAGCAAACATTTGCACAGATGTAGAGAGTGTAATTTCTCTTTCCAGTGATTTATGTGACCCGGTTGTCACCTTTCACTTTGTTCTGAATGGAGGGGCCTGGGGTTAGACGAGGAGATCAATACCACTCCGTACTCTGTATGGTAAATATAGCACAGCACGCCTGATGGGAGTCCACATGCAAATACATCAAGTTCAGGAAGGCTTTCACATCGCAGAAATGTTGTAAACATGCAGTCAGATCTGTGCAGCGTTTCTAATCTATCCCTGTGATTACCTACAGGGAGATCACTTGTTGGATCTTTGTGCCAACTATCCAAAAGTTAAAAAACCAAAAGTTATAAATTCAAGCAAAAGAAATCCATGTTTGGCCAGCGCGCCTCCTTCCATCGCCCTGGGACTCTTTATCTTCCCCTCCCTCCCACTCTCTCCTCCTCTTTCCCTCCCACGCCTCTCTCTCTTTTCCTCCACCTCCTATTCTCTGTCTTTTTCCCAGATGGATGCTACTTCTCATTTACACGTTCATCCCCGTGAATGAACAAGCAGTGATTACGGCTGGACTGCTCACCTGACCCTGAGGGAAAATTTGCTCGTAGCGATTGGTTGCGGATGGTCAGGCAGGGGTGGCAGCTGTGTTGCTAAGGCATCTCCAGGAAGTATTCTCATCAGCCAATCACCTGAAAGCTTTTTCTGTGCTCTGGCAAAACCTTTAATGGGGATTATCTTAACAATTTCACCCAGTACATCCCAACAAATGTCTTGTTTTGCATATGCATGGTTTTCATGCGTTAGCCATGCATTAAAGCTGGCCCACTGGGAGAGAGCTCTCACTAAATTTTGTAAGAATTAACTGACTTTCCCCCCTTATGGGCCTTTCTTATGTGATGGACTGTTCTCAAGCTCCAGCGGGCTTGCTGGTGAAAGATGAGTGAATAATTTAATACCGGATTGGTTTGTATTACGGGGATTTGAAGCCTACCATCGTATCATTGCACTGATGTCAGAACAGAGGATGCACTGGCAGTTGGTGAAAACATGCAGCATATGTTGACTAAATAATTTACCTCGCACGTTCATATGCAGATGTACCCCACACTGTGCAGAACTGTGAAAGGCCATGCTCTTCAACCTATAGATCACCATGGAAGCATGCAATAAATGTTGAACTAAATAAATCAGTAGGACTGAATTTAGCAAGAAAGACAGCTTAAAGCGGTAGTGCACACTTAAATGTGTTTTTTTGAGTTGTGAGCTAAATAAGGAAATTGTATTGTGATGAAACTAGTACTGTCAAACGATTAAAATATTTAATCGCAATTAATCTCATGAATGTCATAGTTAACTCGCGATTAATCGCAAAATAATTGCACATTTTTATCTATTCTAAATGTCCCTTGACTTATAATTTTAATACTCTTATCAACATGGAAAAGTGGATAGGCTTGCTTTGTGCAAATGTTTTTTATTGAAAACAACAACATGTAGTGTTTTATTTCACACTAACATTCTCACTTTGAGCAGTCATTCACATTTGAAGCAGAATCTCACACAATTTAACACTGTCAATAAACAGATGACAAAAAATAAATACTTGGTTAAAAAAAGTCCCTTCAACAACCCTTTCTAAGGGATCAAAACAGGGTGATACAAGATAAAGTTACAAAGTGCACATCATTGTAAACTAGGACTCAGCCTATAGTGCAGTTAAACCATGGCTTAAACTTTCCTTTCTTAAGTTTCCTTTGAACATAATAGCATCTATACGCCTCTGTTGAAAGCCATCCATTGTCGCCTGGTTTTGACAAGGAGGCGGCGGAGAATTTGCATTAGCGGTGAGTTTGGCCATCAAGTGGTATTTCAGACTGGATGTGCTGCAGTGATAACTCAGTTCACACCAACAATACACACATATAAGTTTGGTCTTGTCAGTCCAGACCCATCTGGCAACTTTTTGAAACAAACTTTCCATTCAGAATCTTGTTCGCATCCATTTCGGCGTTTCGCGCTTGACATCTACACAAACCGGTAGCCTACTCTTTCACAGCTAGCGAGCAGGCAAACCAAACACGTGCGTGGGGCGTGCCTATTGTTTTGTTTCCGGTTTACAATCGGATCCTGTAGTTTTTCTTATGTTACTAACAGTCGCCGCAGCTTATAAAAACCTGCAAGTGCACTAGGTCACAAAGAACGTTAATCTTGCGATAAAAAAATGACGCCGTTAAAATTGATTTGCGTTAACGTGTTAATAACTCGATATTTTTGACAGCACTAGATGAAACACATCGATGTTAGCATTAATGTTGACATGTACCAAATGGGAAAAAAAAAGGTGTCTCCTTACCTCCTGCTTCGCACGTAACCACAAGGCCATACCTCCTACAGGTAGTTGTCCTGTGCAGTCCTCTGCTGCGTCTTTAAATATGCTGGAGGGACGGAAGTAGTTATTCTTTAATGTTGTTTTGTCCACCTGTCCTTTTGTCTTCATTTTTGATGGAAAATACTTTTAAATATGTGTACCAATTTTGTTGTCGCATAACTGCAAAGCAATGTCCGTTTCAGACAACAGCATGGTGCAGGTTATGAAGAGTGGAAAGCTCCCTGTTTTTCGGTAGTTGCCTGCATTTTACATATATCATTAGCATATTTTATTATTTCTGTCTGTTAAAATGTGTGTATTCAGGTTGAATTGGGAAGCACACTGTTTGTGTCAGTCTGAGTGATTGGAGTGTTCCAAGACATAAAGTGCAGAGGTCTCTTAAAATGTCCGTGTTCCATTCAATGGATCTCAGAATCCTATATGGACGTTGCTGAGCATACTTGGTAACGTGATACAGTAGACCTTTATTTCAACTTAGAGGAATCAATGGTTTTTACTTTAGCACAGCGATCAGACAAAATTGTCAGCACCGTGTACTCGATGCAGCAACATGTATGGTGTAATGAACACTGTAGCCTCTTGGGGCTGCTGACAGAGCTTCCAACTTTGAGACCTGTTAGATAAAATCTTGCTTAGTGTAGCAGAACATCCGTGTTTTCCATAGATGACAGAAGCCACAGAAAGATTCTTGCTAGATTGACACTTCTTCATACAAATCTTTCTACATGTCAGTACTATTGGTAGGAGTGTGGTGACATCCAAAGAGAACTCCTCCACCTCAACCCTCATACTCCCTCTCTCTCTCTCTCTCTCTCTCTCTCTCACACACACACACACACACGCACACACACACACACACACACACACACACACACACACACACACATACACACACACATACACACACACACACACACACACACACACAAACTTGGCTCGAGATGGTACATCAGCAGCTCATTCCATGAGGAATTAGTGGGTTTAGACCACTGAATAAAGTTGGAGGGAAAACATGTCAAAACAGGACAGCGTCACAAGCGTGGCATTCACGGAAACAAGCCTCAGAGGCAAAGCGATGAGAGTGGTGATGTCCAGGTCAGACAGAGATTGAGGGAGAGAAAGATAAAGAACAAGATTAGGCACAGAGAGAGACTGAGATGCCATACAAGACTGACGCCTGAGAGACGAAGGGCATGAGCAAAAGTGGAAAAACTGAGTCAGGAATGAGAATGAGAGTCCAGGCAGGAAGAAAAGTGAACCCCATGACACTGCAGGGAGGCCGGCGAGCTGCTCCATCTGCACCCCACATTGCTACAGCTACAATGATACTGCCTGTGCACCGGATGAAGCTATCTGGAACCTGAATCAGCTGGGTGGGGAAGTCACATGTCCTCATTTGCCCTTATCATAATTGTATTATCGCTTCAGAAGCACTGAATCTGTTCTGACATCCTTGCAGACTTTCTGATATTCGCTCACTTGCACAAAGCAGTTCTTAAAGCTGTATAGAGATACAGGCTTGTCTTCGTGGTGCTCTGTTTTAGACTCTAATAGAATAATTTTAGTCTCGAGACCAACAGCACATCTTTAATGTCCTTTTGGAGACATAACGGCTCTATGTGAGTTCATGGAAGGTATTAGATTGTATAATTCCCACAGATACATCTACATCTGAGTTGACAGTAATATTTTTACAATTGAAAAGAAATGTATACTGTTTACTTTTAATTTTGATTTTCTACATAATTTGGTGAAAATGACTTGAACTTGGGTAACTTGCTACTTACCACAAATTTCTCTGGTGGCTGTATTACAACTGACAAGTTGCCTCTCGTTGAAATATGAATAAACAGACTGGGAATTAAAGACAAATATGTCTAAATATGTAAAACAAAGGTTCCATAATTTAGTTTAAACATGTTAAACCATGTTAATTTCCCAAAGTTACCAAATTTACTTCAAGTCGACAGAAATTAAATAGAAATTTGCATATTTTAGAGGTTAGAATACTAATACACAGTATAAGTAGATGCAGAATCTGCTGTTTGTTCCTAAAGCACACCCTCGAGCTGATTTTCATATGACTGTATTGTATTCCATTGGTGGCATTTTGGGGTATAATTAAAGAGTCTGTTGCTCAGAAAACCAGAAACACACTCAACATGTCTGTCACAAATCTTGTATCAGAAGGAATTTATTACCAAGAGAGTATGTCCTGGCTCATGTTTTTTCAATTTGCAGGTAAAACCCCAAATCGAGGTATACACAGTATATGCCCAAAACATTGTTTTGCTGCTACAATTGTCCAAGCTCCTCCTACTGCTTCATAAGTAAACATGATTGTTGAATCGTTTCAAAATCTTGTTGCTATTATGTATTGCTGATGTGTCACACACATTGCAGTTCCTAAAATTTTATATTGTTGACCAAACCTGCAAATGAATTTGTTGACTGTAGGAGGCTCGCACAGCTCGCCTTGATGTGTGTGATTTTGCGCGAGCCTTCATGTTCTTGAATTTCTACACAAAGAGTGATTAGCGAAAAGTTGACCGATACAGCCACAATAGATAGATTTATGGGAAATACCCCAGTTTGGAATATACAGTAATTTGCCTTGAACAAGACACACTCCCTCTGAGGGCTGCCTTACTCCATCCAGGTAACTTACACAACTGGGTCATGCCAAGTAGTACCGAATGGTAATCTCAGAAATCCTGGCATACCATCAAGAGTGTGATTCCCCCAGGTGTAGTTAATGGCATGCTCTCCTTATCATGTGCCACATGCTACTGAGATGAGATTGCCACTCCCTCAAGACTCAAGTTTCCACATTGATTGTACAGGCGCCACAGTCAAATAGCATTCTATCTATTAAGACCCTGTCTTAAATCAGGCAGCTTTTGGACGTGGTTACAGTCAGATGGGGAATTCAGATGGATTGCCCTCACCTACAGGCAGCATGCTGTGTGCATGTGTATATCGTGGACAAACCACAGCTGAAATCCTTTGTACACGAGGTCTTTCGCAGTCCTACATCCTGAAATATTACCTTGTCGTAAAAGCCGACGAGGCCACAAACAGGGTGCAAGGTGTTCAAATGGAATCCCATCATCCCTGCAAGAGGAGCAACAACCTGTGAATAAGGGATCTGCTTTGTAACCGATAGTGTTAGCTATATAAATGGTAATCATCTCATGCCTTGAGACCTGCGCTGTGTCTCTGACTGTAGTCAGAGTGCAGAGTGTGGCCTGCGATGCAGACAATCATGAAGCAAAGGTGATGTGACGGCGTCGGACAGTTCGCAAATAACAAATAAAATCAGAACTTTGCAAAATACAGCATTTGGTTGATACTTTTATTCAAAACTTGCCTTAAAAGTACCTTTGATGTATCTGTTTTCTCCAGCACCAGCAGGAACAGTGGCAGTGTTGGAGCTACAGAGGGAAACACTTGACATCACAACGAATTTTGTCTTGAAGTGTCTTTGCAGTGTGCTCCACTTTGTTCTACTGCGTAATGATTCGATTTTGCATGGAGTTGGTATTGTTCTCAGCCTGTGCGCTGGGTTTAGTTTGCATATGTTTCATACATTATGCATGGTCAATGCACAGTGTGTTGACATGTAATGATGTACCCCTTGAGTGCGTGGTGGGATCTCACCAAGACGCAGGCTGTCAGTGATGACAATGCCCGTGTGAGTGCACCTGTATACATGCAAAAGTGTTTGGATTGCATCCAAATGGATTTGCTTAGATCTCGTCTGTAGCTGTGAGGGTTAACATGGCACACATGGAGGCAGGTGAGGTGTGTCTGCATCAACATTAAGGCTGTATAACACCTCCCCCCCTCCACACACACACACACCTTTAATGTCAGATAACAGGATTATCACAACAGTCGGGGTCCTAAGAGGGGCCACAGTGCCACAGGGTTGTGAGACACAGGCACTCATTCATGACTGATGCAGGCTTGTACCTGCTACATGAGGGAACACAGTATCAGAATTAAATTTATTCCACCGGTGTCCTGTGCATCAGGTTGTACAGGTTATGTCCTCTGGGTGCTACTTGCAAGTGCTTGAATTCAACAGCAAAATAACCAGGGACTGAATTATCCCCACTGCGGTGAGCTTGTTTAATTTGCGCATGGATGCAATGAGGGAACATCTAGCTGCTTTGTATTCTGCGGCGAGCGTTTTGCTCTTTCTCTGGTCTTATTAAACATTGTTTGTCTGTGTGATGTGTTATTTTGTCATACACTACAATAAGAACTGAATCAAATGAACCGGTTGCTTGTCTTCCAAATGTGATCATCGTGACAGAAATCCATTTAATTGAGGATCACACGTGTTTAAGGAGACAGAACTGAGAGACAAGCGATGATACATACAGATAATCTGTGAGGTGTGACTTCCTCCTCTGCTCTGCTGAATGAACACTTATCTTTGGAAACAGTGTATGTCTTACCCACATATTAAACTAGCAGGTCTTTTTGCTATTCCTTCCAACTTATTGCATCTTGCCCAGGGAGTGTCAAGTAATGGATTCCTAATTTCCATATCAGCAGGACTTAATTAGACAAAGTGGTTAATATGCTACAGTGCTGTCAAGGTGCTTAAATGCTCCTCAAAACTTAAAAAAAAAAAAAAAAGGAACAGTAGATCACAGTAGAGCAACAGTTTGCTGGTTCTGAGCTGTTACTGCAAGATAATTATATCTACTGCTACACCACAGTTCATTATTCTAAATGGAGGAAACAAGCCAAAACAGTACATAACACAGACATATTTTTATTCAAGTATCTAAGTATTCCTGTTCAGTTTCCTATATTTAGATGTCTGACCAGCCTCTGATGTTAAACATGTATTTTATAGTACCAGGAGGGAGGGGGTGAGAACTACTCTTTCCCTTCCACAGATTCACCATCTCCTTCCAGATTTAGCCTTTTAATCACAAGGGCACCCTGCTCTCTTTCCTTTTACAGCCGCTGTCATCATGTGGGGGCTGATGTTTAAGTTATTTCTAGTGAGCACTCTAGTAGCACTGCCGTCCTTGTGTACATCAGGCTTTGTTGTTGTTTGAGTCCATGGCAGTAATTGAATATGACTCACCGGCTTTGGCCAGTCTTTGGCAAGGAGAATCCTGAGGAGAGGTTGAGAGCTCCTGCTGTAGATTTATTATGTCGGAGTGAGGAAGGTGGCTAGTATGACTCCATAAAATTAGCCAGATGAAGACATGAAGACGTCTCACTGCGCCAAAGGTCCTCACAGTCCCTTGCATCTTCAGTCATCTCATAATTAACCATGATTAAGTGCATGGAACCTGGTGGAAGCTGCTGTTGCTGACCTACTCAAAAGTTTGTTGGTTTTTAAATCACTTCTTGAAAGACATTTTCATAGAGTTCTTGTGATGCATCATCACTTCTCCCACCATCCTTTCATGGTTGTTGGCTTAGTTTTTATGTTTACTTCTGAGTCAGTCTGATCTTGTTCTTGCATCCTGCAACACCACAAAATTGCCTTCTTTGAATGCAATTCATCCACTGGTGCTTTCTCAGCATCCACTCATCCTGTGCAGGGACAAAGGGGCTGGAGCCTGTGTCATTATACACTGTACTAGAAGCTGAATACAAACAGATGAGGAGAACACAAGAGAATCACATTGTCCTCTCAGATGTGAGTATTTCGGGAAACTCTGACAACTGCCTTTAGACGAGAATGTCCTCACAGAAGGGTTCTACCTTGTAGGGTCAGGTTCAGCCAAGGGCGCTATGATCCTCTCACAGAGAGAGAGAGAGAGAGAGAGAGAGAGAGAGAGAGAGAGAGAGAGAGA